>WNWU01013546.1:112319-137295 GCA_012654045.1 Ptyas mucosa
GGGGCAGGGATTTTTGCTACCGGTACTCCGAACTGCTTGCCGCCATCGCTACCTAGTCGCCCGAGCCGGTCCAAACCGGGAGCATTTCCCCCCTGCTCCTAACCCTTTTCATACGACTGGAATATTAATTGCAAAATGCACATGCAAGTTGAATTCTCTGAAATGTATTGCTCAATGCACTGAGGGGCACTTTTATACCGACAGATATGTAAATTGAGACACAGTTTCCCCTTTAAAGGTGTTCTTTGGTTTCCCCCTTAAGACAACACCCACCAGTATCAGCCTTGTGCTATTTCCTGAAATCTCTCCTGTCAATTTCCTCCATTTATTACCAAGCAAAAAATGTGGTTAAATCTTCTGTCCTTACTAGTAGTCCTCAAAGGTAATTATGTATTTATTCCCCCGTTTAAAGATTATTTCTATGTTCTGTGCTTGTACGAAGAACATGTCATTTATAAAACAAAATTCTTTTTAGGAGTCCAATCTCAAGTCCAGTTGGTGGAGTCTGGAGGGGATGTGAGAAGACCTGGAGAGTCCCTCCGTCTCTCCTGCCAAGCCTCTGGATTCACCTTCAGCAGCTATGACATGCACTGGGTGAGACAGGTTCCAGGGAAAGGACTGGAATGGGTGGCCTACATAAGCACAGGTTCTGGAACTATTTACTACTCAGACAAAGTGAAGGGCCGCTTCACCATCTCCAGGGACAATGCCAAAAGCCAGCTGTATCTGCAAATGAACAGCCTCAAAACTGAAGACACTGCCGTCTATTATTGTGCAAGAGACACGGTGAGAGGAAGTGAGTCTGAAGCCAAACAAGAACCTTCCTTTCTTCAGTGAAGGTCTTCAAATGGCTGAGTCCCTGGTCATGGATTAGTCCATGAGGATTGATCACTCTTCTAATGTGGACTTCATTAAGGACTGATTTGTTTTAAGTATTAGAGACTCTGAAACTGAAAAATTCCAAGTTTGCCTCCTTAGTTTGAAAGCCCAATGTAATTCTAAACTGCATTAACAGAGGGATAGAATGAAGATAATGTGAAATAAGACCATACCTGGAATATTGTATCCAGTTTTGGTCACTGCATTATACAAAAGAGCCCTGGTGGCGCAGCAGACTAAAGCACTCTTTTTAACATCAGCTACCTGCAATTACTGCAAGTTCAAATCTCACCAGGCTCAAGGTTGACTCAGCCTTCCATCCTATCAAAAGTAGGTAAAATGAGGACCCAGATTGTGGGGGCAATAAGCTGACTTTGTATAAATGTATACAGAAGTATGAAGGGTATTGCTTAATTCATTGTAAGCCGCACTGAGTCTCCGGAGAAGGGTGGCATATAAATCAAATGATAATAATAATAAAAAAGATGCTGTGACTTTGGAAAGAAGGCAGAGATGAGCAACAAAGATGATTGGGCACCTTAAGGCTGAAACATATGAAGAATGGTTACAGGAATTGGGTATGGCTAGTGCAAGGCTGTTAAATTCCCGACCCTCGGGATGGATGCATCATATGCTGGCCACACCATGCCCAGTTTAACAAAAGGGGGAAAAGTCCTCATACGTCATGTGATGCCGCTGTGACAATGTGAGTTTGACACCCTTGGCCTTGTGTAATGAAAAGAAGGACGAAGGGTGACATCATAACAGTGTTTTGAAGGACTGCCACAGAGAAGAAAGGGTCAATTTATTCTCCAATGTACCAGAAGGCAAGACAGAAACAATGGATGGAAACTAGTCAAGGAGAGAAGCAGCCTAGAACTAAGGAGAAATTTCCTAACAGTGAAAAACAATTAACCAGTGGAACATCAAAAGTTGTGGGTGCTGTATCACTGGAAGCTTTCAAGAAGAGACTGTACCTGTTGTGTCGTGCTTGAACAAGGGGGTTGGGCTAGAAGACCTCCAAGTTCTCCTCCAACTCTGTTATTCTGTTTACAAATGATTTGGCTCCAGAAAAAAAGAAACAAACAAAAAAAAGGAACTGGAATGGAATGGAATCCTTTAGTCTCATGGCAGAAGGATGGAAATGAAACTTTAGGACAATTCTAACTGCCAAACACATCTTGGGGGAATATCTCCTCACAAAAAAATCTCCTTGGAGAATTGGGAAAATGTGTCCTGTCCTGACTTTTGATCCAGTGGTACACAGCTGTCATACTGCCTAATGTAATCCTAAATTATCTTAATAGAGGGATAGAATCAAGAACATTTGAAGAACTAATACCACTATGTAAAGCCTTTGTAAAATCATACCTGCAATACTGCATCCAGTTTTCCTCACCACATTATACAAAAATTGTTGAGACTTTGGAAAGAAGGCAGAGAAGAGCAACAAAGGTGATTGGGCTCCTTAAGGCTGAAACATATGAAGATCGGTTGCAGGGATTGGGTATGGCTAGTGTAATGAAAAGAAGGACTAGGGGTGACATCATTACAGTGTTTTGAAGGGCTGCCGCAAAGAAGATGGGGTTAACCTATTCTCCAAAGTACCAGAAGGCAACACAAGAAACAATGGATGGAAACTAATCGAGGAGAGAAGCAGCTTAGAATTCAATATGAAACTGAGAATTTTCATAATGAGATGGATACTTGGTTTTCGTTACCAGGCAAACTTATCTAGGTATTTCATATCTTTGCTGGAAATGGAAACAAAATGTTTTATTCACTGAACATATAAATCAGTTAAAATATTGGAGATACAAATATCCAGAAGATTTTAATTCTCTCAATGGAATTCAAAAGAATTTAGGATCTTGAGAGAGTATAATGGTTACTGGGAAGCAGTGGTGGGTTTCAAACTTTTTTACTACCGGTTCTGGGGGCTTGCCTTGTGGGAGTGGCATGGCTTGGTGGGCATGGCAGGGGTAGGATACTGTAAAATCTCCATTCTCTCCCCACTCCAGGGAAAGGTTATTGCAAAATACCCATTTCCTCTGATCAGCTGGGACTTGGGAGGCAGAGAATAGATGGGGATGGGGCCAGTCAGAATTTTTACTACCGGTTCTCTGAACTACTCAAATTTTCTGCTACCGGTTCTCCAGAACTGGTCAGAACCTGCTGAAACCCATCTCTGCTGGGAAGCCATGTGTCAGCACTCCAAGTTACATCTGTTCCAGTGCTGACATGCAAAAAAGAGAGAGAGAGAGAGAGAGAGAGAGAGGGACGGAGGGAGGGAGGGAGGGAGAGAGAGAGAAGGTGCAGTTTGACTTGTCACCCATTTACTTACCCGGCAGGTAATATCACCTAAGAGATGGGATGGGAGGGGGACATTCCTGTGAGGTGAAGTAGTGAGAGTGACTTGGAAGATGGCCAATGAGACACTAGAATTGGGGAACAGAAAGGGAAGGGTTTGGGGGTCATCAGGTCAGTACTGGCACCGACAGAGTCGGGACCTGACAGGTTGTTCTAAATAAAAGAAAGATTTCATCAAAGACTATTTGTTTGGAAATGCGATTTATTTTAGACAACATCAGAACCTGACAGAGTGCCAGTACTTCTCTCCAAGCCAAGCTGGCTGACTTTCAAACCTCCAGTTCCCTCCCCGATGTCTGGAGTGGATGAAGACGCAGTCCTGCAATTATGGCAGAGAGCAAACTTTCTGAAGGTAGCTTAATTCAAGCAACTGGAAAAGAGCCAGTCCTTACTCCAGCCAGCTTGGATGCAACAAACCCACCACTCCTCCCTCCCCCAGCGAAGCTGCAAGCCAAGGAAAAAAAAAAGTATTCGGGGCTTTTGCCAAAATTCCCAGAGATTAACGTTCCCTTCCTGAGCGTTCAAGACAAGGGGAAGCCCCAAAGTGAGCTGGGGAGGGCAGACTGGCTATGGCACTGGCAGCAGGCCAGACACCAAAAATCTTCGGGGAGGCCACTCGAGAGCCCACAAGATGAATTGAAAGAGAAATTTGACCGGGCCATCCTTCTGGAGGAGGGACCATCAGGCAGGCCTGAGGAGAGGGGGGGCCCACTCGAGCCTTCCAAACTGAGACATCATAGATGAAAGCACAGCCTTCCCCCCCCCACAGCAGAAGGAGAAGAAGTCCAGAAATGCATCCATGGGTTCCCCCCCTGCAAAGCAAGCACGACAGTCTAGATAGGACATCATCTCCCTACCCCAAAATGAGTGGAGAGGAAGAGGACCAGTGGCCCCCAGAGCAGGCTTACAGAACCCCACACTGGGAGAATAGGGCAACGAGAGAGGACCCACCCCATTTCAGAGGGAAGTTCAATGGTGACTCCGACCAGCTAGCTCAATTCCTCGACACAGCTGAGATCTACATTGAATGCTATGGACACCTCTATCCATTTCCCAGAGCCCCAGTCAGTGCCATCTCAGAGGGTTTTGAAGGAGAAGCAAGAAGGTGGTCAGCAGTCCTCTACAAGAACAGGGCCCCTCCAATTGCGAGATGCAGATGAGTTCTTACAACTACTACAAACCCAATTCGAGGAGGCAGAGGAGGACCCCTATGTGGAGGACGAGCTCAGGAACCTAATGCTGAAGGGGAAGCCTATCAGAGAGCATATCCATGAATTCAGGAGAATCATTGGGATCCTACCTTCCCTACCAGAGTGACTGCTGGTGTATTTCTTTAGAACAAGCCTAGAGAAGCATATTGCCCAAGTTACCACTTATCGAGACATCCCGAACCGACTCTCTGAATGGTTCTGGGTAGCAATAAAGGTCGACAGAGGGCTGCGGGCCAACGACATGTCAAAGCAACCAGATAGTAAGGAGAGAAACCACCCGGACCAGGGACCACCCAGTAGATGAGGAACCACAGTGCCACAGCCCACCCAGAGGCCAGTCGCCCCATGGAGCCCACTCAGGTGCTACAGGTGCGGGGGGATTGGTAACGCGGCAGCAGCATGTGGAACCCCTAGACCGAGGCCAGACCCACAGCCCAGGGCACGACCGGAACGAGGGCCCAAACGCACCACCAACATGCCACGGAGAGTCCCCCTGAGCCCAGAGGTTTTCTCCCACCTGACTTAAACAAGAGGGGTCCCAGAAGAGGGAAATCAATCCCCAGAGTCATATGACAGTGAGGACGAGGGTGAAGATGACCCAATGGTGAGCGGACCCGTCCACCCCTTTCTTTTCCCAATATGCCTAACAGCCCCGAAAACAGGGACTCAAGGGACTTTCCAAGCCCTAATAGATTCAGGCTGCACGAGGTGCCTGATCAACCTGCCCACAGTCCTAAAATTGGGGATCCATGCTAAAAAACTCAACCACCCAATCCGATTTGAACAAGTTGATGGATCCCTGGGGGGGGGGATATACGCCACACACTTGACCAAGCCAGTGAGGCTGGAGCTAGCAGATCACTGAGAAACGATTCAGTTCATAATAGCCCCCAAAATGACAGATCCAGTCATACTGGGACTCTCGTGGCTAGACAAGTGGGGCCCAATCATTTGGTGGCAAGAAGGAACCCGCAGGCTGAGGATTGCAAAGGGCCCCCAACCCCTACCGCTCCAACCAGGGGAGATGCCCTTCACGCAGGAACCCCAATCTTTCCCACCACAGCAAAGGAAGAAACCACCAATGCAAGGGCCCCTCCCTGAGGGTACAACAGAGCAACTGGCGGCCGCATCCGACAGCTCCCACGACACAGAACAGATCCCAGAGGACTACCAAGACCTTGCAGAGGTGTTTAGTGAGGCCGAGTGTGATGTTCTACCCCTCCCCCCACCGTGAGGCTGATTGCGCCATTGAGATCATCCCTGGAGCAAAACTACCTAAACCTAAACTATATGTCATGATGCCCCACAAAATGCAAGAAATGCGGAACTACATAGACAAGAACCTACAAAGGGGTTTCATTGAGCCAGCTAAATCACAGGTTGTGGCACCGGTCCTTTTTAAAGAGAAGAAAGATGGCTCTATGTGTCTATGGGTTGATTTTAGAGGTATCAACGCCGTCTGCTTACACAACTTATATCCCCTTCCCCTCATGAAGGACATGCTAGCCCACCTGGCCAAAGGAAAAGTTTTCACCAAACTAGACCTCCGAGAAGCCTACTACCGAATACACATCAGGGAAGAAGATGAGTGGAAAACAGCATTCAACTGCCCCCTAGGAATTTTCCAATTCAAGGTGATGCCTTTTGGACTGCAGGGAGCCCCAGCAGTGTTCATGCAACTGATAAATGAAGTCCTACCTGAGCACCTCTACAAAGGGGTTCTTGTCTACCTGAACGATACTCTCATTCACATGGAAACCTTAGATGAACACCTACCCCTCATCTGCCAAGTATTGGAGAAACTGCTGAGGGCGAACCTGTATGTCAAACTGTCAAAATGTGAGTTCCACCAATCATGCCTAGACTACTTAGGTTACCGAATATCAAACGAGGGGGTAGAGATGGACCCAGCCAAAGTACAATCAGTTCTACAATGGCAACCCCCTCGCACCTGCAGACAACTGCAAAGCTTCTTAGGGTTCATGAATTTCTACAGACAATTCATCCCCTCATTTGCAAGAATTGCCAAACCTCTGATGGACCGTCTAAAGACAGGGAGTCTGGCAACGAAGCCCTGCCCAGGACAACCCCTACAGTGGGACCTGATCTGCTAACGGACATTTGAAGCACTAAAAGAGATGTTTGCAAAAGAACCTGTCTTAAAGCATCCTGACCCCAAACAGCCCTTCGTCATCCAAGCAGATGCCAGCGATGTGGCAGTAGGGGCCATGCTGCTCCAAAAGAATGGCCAAGGGAGCCTACAACCTTGTGCCTACACCTCCCAAAAGCTCACCAATACAGAGAGGCGATGGGCGGTGTGGGAGAAGGAAGAGTTCATGGTGAGATGGGCGCTGCTGACCTGGCAACACCTACTAGAGGGAGGCCAGAAACCGTTCGAAGTTTGGACTGATCACAAGAATCTGGAGGCCCTCAGAACCCCATGGAAGTTGTCGCCCAGGCAAGTCCAGTGGGCACAATACTTCAATCGTTTCAACTTAGAGCTCAAGCACATTCCAGGGGGGAAGAACTTTCTAGCCGATGCCCTCTCCCGGATGCCCCAATACAACAGTGAGGAGAGCAGGTAGTGAACGCCATTATCACCTCTACCCAAGTAGTGGGTCAAGTGGTCACCAGACGGCAACACCACGACCAGCAGGGCCAACTTGAAAGTGATTTAACGACAAGACTCAAAACTGAAACAGCGGCAGACCCCTGGTTTCGAGACAATCAACATCTCTTGACAAAAAGGGATGACCTAGCATGGAAGGGGGCAAAACTCTATGTCCCACAGACTCTACGTACCCTGATCCTCAAGAGCAGCCACGTTGTCAAACCAGCGGGACATTTCAGCTTCCTAAAAACTCTACACTTAGTACGATGACAGTTCTGGTGGCCTCACATGAGAAAAGACGTAGACAGTTATGTAAAAAGTTGTATCATCTGTGCCACGATGAAGAAATGGCCAGGATGCCCCCCCGGACTGTTGCAGCCAGTAGCTGAGCCAACAAGACCATGGGAGGAGATTGCGATGGATTTTATAGTAGAACTGCCGAGGAGCGGTGGAAACACATTGATCTGTACTGTAATAGACTTGTTCTCCAAACAGGCACACTTTATACCCTTCAGCAGGCTACCCTCAGCCCGCCAGTTATCCAAACTGTTCCTGAAGCATATCTACTGCTTGCATGAAGTACCCAGAAGGATCATCTCTGACCGAGGGGTCCAGTTCACCACAAAGTTCTGGAGAGAGTTTCTACGATCCATAGGGTCATCCCAACGCCTCAGCTCAGCGTTTCACCCGAGCACCAATGGGGGGGGGGGGCGGGGAGACTGAATGCCATGATATGGTATGCTTAAGATGCTATGTCGACTACCAACAGTCCAATTGGGCAGACCTCCTATATTTTGCGGAGGTCGCGTATAATAATGCTGTCCATAGCAGCACGGGATTAACCCTGTTTAAAATAGTGAATGGGATGGATTTTGTCCCCATGCCAGAGTATCTGAGGGAGCCCCCTTCCTCAGTCAGCTTGACTGATTGGATGGCCATGTTGAAAGAAACCTGGGAGAACGTTAAGAGGGCATTGGCCAAGGCAGCACATTCCTATAAGAAACAAGCAGACAAGCACCGAACTCCCCAAAGACCATTTCAAGTGGGAGAGAAGGTCTACCTCTCCACCACTATTTGAGACTTAGACTCCTGAGCAGGAAATTGGGCCCAAAATTTATAGGACCGTTCCCTATAGTAAAAGTAATCAACCCGGTTACAGTACAACTGCAGTTGCCCTGGCTACTAGGGAAGATACACCCCGTTTTCCACAGCAGCCTTCTAAGCCTGCAGTGGGTCAACTTTAAGGCCGGCACCACATGACCCCCTCCCAAGCCCCTGGTCATTGGGGGCCACACTGACTATGAGGTAAGCGAATTCTCGATCCGAGGTGGCACAGGGGGCGCCTCCAATACTTAATCAAGAGGAAGGGGTACCCCTTGTCAGAGGCCTCCTGGGTGAAGAGCACAAACATCCAAGCTGACCGCCTTATAGCCAAATTCCATGCAGATCATCCGGGCAAGCCGGGAGGTGGGGGAACACACCCTCGGATGGGATAACGGTATTTACCTTGTTGTTTTCCCCTTGGGGAAAAAGGAAGGGGGAGGGGCCAGATGTCAACACTCCAACTTACATCTGTTCCAGTGCTGACATGAAGTTTCTTAAGTTTCTGAATTGAGTGGACCCAATTAGTCTAGCATTCAAAGTGTTCCCTGAAGTTTAACTTCTATTTAAAGTGTTTGGGATGTTCCATAAAATAAACAAAGGTTAAGGAAGGAATTTCATAGCAAACGTTCTAACTTTTTATATAATCTGTAATCCATAAAGTTTATTCTCTAAAAACCTGAATCATTTTGAGAAGGGCAGATTTTTTTCAGGCTTTTTATTTTCGTTAATATACAACAAACCAGTTCATTCTCCTATTCACTCATAAGAAAGACTTCAAGATGAAAATCAGAAATTTGATAAAAAGATGGATATGGGGTTTTCCTCACCCGAGAAACTGAGCAAGGCATTTCAAATTTTTGCTGGAAATGGAAACAACATGAAAGGACCATGTTGTCTTATTCAGTGAACATATAAAACAGTTAAAACATTATAAACACTATAATGGAGACACCAAATGAGAACATGGAACTCCATTTAGATCATTTGCAGAAATGCTGATTTTTTAAAGAGTCTATCACGGCAGTCTATTATTGTGCAAGACACAAAGTGAGAGAAAATGAATCTGAAGCCAAACAAGAACCTTCGTTTCTTCAGAGAAGTGCTTCAGCTTGACTGAGCCACAGATCAGGGATTAGTCAATGAGTATTGATCACTGTCTAGAGAGAATTTCAGGACATTTTCTTCTAGGTATCAAAAAGTTTGCTGTCAGAAAATTTTAAAAAATGAGTGTTTTTATTTGTTTTGCTCTCTGTCCTATGAGTGTTATAAACTGAATTGAATTGAGTTGGATATTTTGTTCTCATTAAGTCGGCCAGCCTATTCACCAATTATTTATAATGAGTCCTTTGGGAGAAATCCTTCAGGATTATCAGCCACCTTTATCTCCCTTGACACGCTGCCAAAGACCTAATTGGCAAAGCCACACGGACTCCAGAATCAAAAAGAGTTTCAGGCTTTTAGTTGAACCAAATAAACAAACTTTGCTTCCTGCAAAGGCCCACATGCCTTTACTCCTCTTGTAAGTCTAATGGGAGGGGGCAATCATTTTCCAGCCCTACTCCCTATTCCTGCGTTTTGTTTTAGCTGTACTTGACATCTGGCCTCTCTGCGCATGCGTGCACTAGGAAAAGGCTCTCCCTGTTCCTCTCCCTCGCTGAGGTCTGATTCTGGAGGCTCTGGAGGCAGCATGTACCTCGCAGATGGCCCTTTCTCTATCTCTGACACAGAGCCCTCGTCCGAGCCTTCCCCAGACTCCAGGACTGGTTCATGTTCCTGCCCACAGTGCCTCCTCACTTTCCGATGTTGCTTCCAGCTCCGCAGGCTGCTGGCGGACCACAATAGAATCTCCATGGAGAATTAAGATTGGTCCTCTCCTCACTTTGGACCCTAAAGGCCATATTATCACACAAACTCCTATCCTGTTGCCTATGCACTTGAAGGGCATGTGTTAGGAAATTTAAAAAATGGAAATTATACATTGCGACAATTTCGATTTTTTTGTTGTTATTGTTTGTGAAATAAAGGACTGGAAATGTTTGTAGAAAAATGTCTATGTGAGGAGGGTACAATGCTCAAAGGGAAGCTGACAATTCTTATAACAGAGTTTATCATTGTTGTTTGTCACAGTCAATGTGTCGTGGCATTTCGAAGCTTTCCTGGAAATGAAAACAAAATGAAGATATTCTATTACCATATTACCAAAGAGTTTCATCTTCCCTGTTTCCAAGGTAATCAATCTTCAGAAAAGCAAAAAAACTACCGAATGGAATCTTGTCCTTTAGTATTATGGCAGAAGCCTGGAAATGAAACTTCAGAATGAACCTTCTAAACATCTAAATCTCCATTCATCTATTGAGGAAACATCTGCACCTAAAGCATCTCCTTGGAGAATATAAAACATGCTTCCTTCCATGTTTTTGACACTGGGGGGCAATGATGTTGCATGAAATCCCATTGTTGATGCACGTGAAGTGGGTGGGGAAGGGAATATAACAACGGTCATAAGATATTTGGGAGTCCGGATACTTTTTCATTTTATTTCTGTAATAATTCAACGAAAATTTCTCAAGAAAAATTTGACATCATTCTGTTTGAAATGAGAAACTGTATTTAGTTACGCTATGACTTAGATTTCTGAGTTGAGTGGACCAGAGGTTGGTTTTAGCAGGTTCTGACCAGTTCTGGAGAACCGGTAGTGGAAATTTTGAGTAGTTCGGAGAACCAGTAGTAAAAATTCTGACTGGCCCCATCCCCATCTATTCTCTGCCTCCCAAGTCCCAGCTGGATCGGGAGGAAATGGGTATTTTGCAGTAACCTTCCCCTGCGATACATACCAAGCCACGCCCATCAAGCTGTGCCATGCCCACCAAGCCACACCCACAGAACCAGTAGTAAAAAAATTTGAAACCCACCACTGGAACTTATCCAGGTAGTTTGGCATGAAGACGCAGACTCTTTGAGACAATAGGCTGACTCTGTAAACTACTTAGAGGGGGCTGGAAAGCACTATAAAGGGGTATATCAGTCTAAGAGCTATTGCTGTTCAAAGTGTTGCTTGAAGATTTTCTGCCATTTAATGTGTTTGTGCTGCATCATAAAATGAAAAAAGAAAAGGTTAAGGAATCCTTTGTGTAGCAAACATTCTAACTCTGCTGTTCTAGACTTTTTATAGCATCTGTAATAAGAAACTTTATTCTCTAATATCTTGAACCGTTTTGAGACGGTCAATTCTTTTTTCAGGCTTTTCTTTCATTTCACATACAAAAGATGTGCATTCCTCCTATTAACTCATAGGGAAAAAATGGGTCCTAACCCTTTTCATAGGACAGGAATATTAATTGCAAAATGCACATGCAAGTTGTGTTTTCTGAAATGTATTGCTCAATGCATTGAGGGGCACTTTTATACCGACAGATATGTAAATTGAGAAACAGTTTCCCCTTTAAAGGTGTTCTTTGGTTTCCCCCTTCAGACAACACCCACCAGTATCAGCCTTGTGCTATTTCCTGAAATCTCTCCTGTCAATTTCCTCCATTTATTACTGAGCAAAAAATGTGGTTAAATCTTGTGTCCCTACTAGTAGTCCTTAAAGGTAATTATATATTTATTCCTCTGTGAAAAGTTTATTTCCATGCTGTGCTCTTGTACGAAGAAGGTCTCATTTAAAAAACAAAATTCTTTTTAGGTGTCCAATCTCAAGTGCAGTTGGTGGAATCTGGAGGGGATGTGAGAAGACCTGGGGAGTCCCTCCATCTCTCCTGCCAAGCCTCTGGATTCACTTTCAGCAGCTATGCCATGAACTGGGTGAGACAGGCTCCTGGGAAAGGAATGGAATGGGTGGCCTACATAAGTGGTGGTTCTGGAACTATTACCTACTCAGACAAAGTGAAGGGCCGCTTCACCGTCTCCAGGGACAATGCCAAAAGCCAGCTGTATCTGCAAATGAACAGCCTCAAAGCTGAAGACACGGCAGTCTACTACTGTGCGAGATACACAGTGAGAGGAAGTGACTCTGAAGCCAAACAAGAACCTTCGTTTCTTCAGAGAAGTGCTTCAGCTTGACTGAACCACAGATCAAGGATTAGTCAATGAGTATTGATCACTGTCTAGAGAGAATTTCAGGACATTTTCTTCTAGGTATCAAAGAGTTTGCTGTGAGAATTTTTTTAAAAAATCAGTGTTTTTATTTGTTTTGGTCTCTGGTCTATAAGTGTAATAAACTGAATTGAATTGAGTTGGATATTTTCTGACCATTAAGTCGGCCAGCCTATTCACAAACAAAACACCTTCACTTCCAGTAATGGGATTAAGATTTACATCCCGCTCTAGGCAAATTCTAAGAGCAGGACATGACCTTAAGGATTTATAGGATTTATAATAGGATTTACCCCACCACCACCATTAGAATAGCAAATGACTCCAGTTTCACTGAATTGCACAATCCCATGCAGGCTTTCAGAAAGTGTATAAAAATCTTTCCACTCCTCAAGCTAGTTTGTCAGCTGTCCCAGAACATGCTGGTTCCACTCATCAGTAAACAGAATCCTTCTCTCAAGTCAGCTTCCATTTTATTTTCTTATTGGCCTTTCCCCCTGCTTGGAACTGACCAACATGCTTCTTCTTCCTACAGAATTATGACAGAAGGAAGGAAATGAAACTTTACAATAATCCTCCTCAAAATAGAAACTGCCAAACAAATATTTGGAAATTTACTGCTCTAAAAGAATCTGTTCTTCCTGAATCATTTAAACACACAAGGAGTCCCAAAAACCTCTTTTATTGCAACAGCTGAGAATTCTGTTCATTCACAGAGGAGTCCCAGTTAGTTGTAAAGAGTCTTTCGGGAGAAGTCCTTCAGAAGTCCTTTATCTCCCTTGACACGCTGCCAAAGACCTAATTGGCAAAGCCACACGTAGTCCAGAATCAAAAAGAGCCTCAGGTTTTAAGCTGAACTGAATAAACAAACATTGCTTCCTGCAAAGGCCCACATGCCTTCGCTTCTCTTTTAAGTCTTATGGGAGGGGTCAATCATCTCCCAGACCTAGTCTCAAATCGTCCCTTTTGTTTTAGCTGTTTTTGCCTTCTGTCAGATCTGCACATGCGCGCACTGGGAACAGGCTCCCCCTCTTCCTCTTCCTCACTGAGGTCCACCTCTGGAGGTTCCGGAGGCAGCACGTACCTCCCAGATGGCCCTTTCTCTGCCTCCAATGAAGACCCCTTGTGCGAGCCTTCCCCTGACTCCAGGACTAGCCCATGGTCCTCCCCAGCCTCCTCAGTGTCCGACGATGCTTCCAGCTCCACTTCCTGAAATCTCTCCTGTCCAATTCCTCCATTTATTACCGAGCAAGAAATGTGGTTAAATCTCGTCTCCTTACTAGTAGTCCTCAAAGGTAATTATATGATTATTCCCCTGTGAAAAGTTTATTTCCATATTCTGCTCTTGTACGAAGAAGATCTCTTTTTAAAAAAAACAATTTTTTTTCAGGTGTCCAATCTCAAGTCCAGTTGGTGGAGTCTGGAGGGGATGTGAGAAGACCTGGGGAGTCCCTCCATCTCTCCTGCCAAGCCTTTGGATTCACATTCAGCAGCTATGACATGCACTGGGTGAGACAGGCTCCAGGAAAAGGACTGGAATGGGTGGCCGAAATAAGCCCTAGTTCAGGAACTATTTACTACTCAGACAAAGTGAAGGGGCGCTTCACCGTCTCCAGGGACAATGGCAAAAGCCAGCTGTATCTGCAAATGAACAGCCTCAAAACTGAAGACACGGCAGTCTATTACTGTGTGAGAGACACAGTGAGAGGAACTGACTTTGAAGCCAAACAAGAACCTTTGTTTCTTCAGAGAAGTGCTTCAGCTTGACTTAGCCACAGATCAGGGATTAGTCAATGAGTATTGATCACTGTCTAGAGAGAATTTTAGGATATTTTCCTCTAGGTATCAAAGAGTTTGCTGTGAGAAAATTAAAAAAAATGAGTGTTTTTATTGGTTTTGCTCTCTGGCCTATGAGTGTTATAAACTGAATGGAATTGAGTTGGATATTTTGTTCTCATTAAGTTGGCAAGCCTATTCACAAACAAAACACCTTCACCACCACTAATGAGATTAAAATTTACATCCCGCTCCACCCAAATCCCATGACCTCTGGGATATAATAGGATTTACCCCACCACCACCATTAGAATAGCAAATGATTCCAGTTTCACTGCATTGCACAATCCCCTACAGCCTTTCCGAAACTGTATAAAAATCTTTGCACTCCTGAAATTAGTTTGTCAGCTGTCCCAGAACCACATGCTGGTTCTTCTCACAGTAAACAGAATCCTTCTCTCCAGTCAGCTTCCATTTTATTTTCTTTCTGGCTTTTCTACCAGCTTGGAACTGAACAACATGGCTTTTTCTTCCTACAGAATTATGACAGAAGGAAGGAAATGAAACTTTACAATAATCCTCCTAAAAATAGACACTGCCAAACAAATATTTGGGAATTTAATCTAAATTTATTTTGCTACCAGTTCTGTCGGCGTTGCTTAATTAGTGGGTGGGACTTAGTTGTAAGGTGACTGGGAGGGCGTGGCTTGTTGGTCAGTTGGGTGTGGCCAAGTCAATGTCACTTCTTTGCCTTTTTTTAACCTACAAAACACAACACAACACAACTGGCTCACCCACAATGTAAAAGCAGCTGTGCTAAACCCAAAATGGCCCCAGCAACAAGCAGGAACCTCACACAGCCACAAAAAGCCCAAAAAACCAACTTTCACACTTCACACACACAAAATTCTACATAAAGCCTTTTGAGATTTTGTGTGTTTGTGTAGTTAGAGTGAAACAGTACACTAAATCTCAGAAAGCTGCACAAATTTTATTTTATTTTATTTTTATTTTTATATAAAAGCAGCTAAATTTAAAACTTCCTAAATTATAAATGGCTAGGTCTAAAAAAAGAACAACTAAAAAAACCTCCAAATAACTATTTTTTTAAAGCTCCCAAAGGGGAAAAAAACTTACCCAATAGAACAGGGGTCTCCAACCTTGACAACTTTAAGACTTGTGGACTTCAACTCCCAGAATTCCTCAACCAGCCGGCTTTCCTTGCCAAGGTTGGAGACCTCTGCAATAGAAAGTACAAGGCAGGCAGGAAGGCAGGCAGGCAGATAGAGCCGCTCACTGATGAGCTTGATTGTAGGCAAGGAGATTCAGTTGCTTGCTGATGCAATCGATTGCAGGGTTTACAGTAAGCGAAGCAAGGCAGGTGTTGCGACCTAAGGTAAGCAAGCTGGAGGGGGAGGGGGAAGGGATTTTTGCTACCAGTTAGCAGGCAAATCAGCTGGGATCGCCAGAGCCATTTTAAAGAAAAAAAAGGCTCTGATGATCGAGTGGCTCAGCTGGGCATGGGAGGCAGGGGCAGGGAATTTTGCTACCAGTTCTCCAAATTGCCTGCTGCCATCACTACCTACTTGCCCGAGCCGGTCCGAACTAGGAGCATTTCACCCCTGAATTTACTGCTCTAAAAGAATCTGTTCTGACCTAGACTTCCTGAGTCATTAAAACACACGAGGGGTCTCAAAAACCTCTTTTATTGCAACAGCTGTGAATTCTGTTCATTCACAGAGGAATCCCAATTACTTGTAAAGAGTCTTTTGGGAGAAGTCCTTCAGGATTATCAGCCACCTTTATCTCCCTTGACACGCTGCCAAAGACCTAATTGGCAAAGCCACATTGAGTCCAGAATCAAAAAGAGCTTCAGGCTTTAAGCTGAACTGAATGAACAAACGTTGCTTCCTGCAAAGGCCCACATGCCTTCACTTCTCTTTTAAGTCTTATGGGAGGGGCCAATTATCTCCCAGACCTAGTCTCAAACCGTCCCTTTTGTTTTAGCTGTTTTTACCTTCTGACAGCTCTGCGCATACTTGCACTGGGAACAGGCTACCCCTGTTCCTCTGCCTCGTTAAGGTCCGACTCTGTAGGCTCCAGAGGCAGCACGTACCTCCCAGATGGCCCTTTCGCTGCCTTTAATGCAGAGCCATCGTCCGAGCCTTCCCCAGACTCCAGGACTAGCCCATGGTCCTCCCCAGCCCCCTCACTGTCCGACTCTGCTTCCAGTTCCACAGGCTGTTGGCGGACCACAATAGAATCTCCATGGAGAATTAAGATTGGTCCTCTCCTCACTTTGTACCCTAAAGGCAGTAACATCACACAAAATCTTCTCCAATTGCCTATGCACCCGAAGGGCATGAGGTAGGGAATTAAAATAATGGAAATTTTGGTTTTTGTTGTTGTTATTGTTTGTGAAATAAAGGACTGTAAATGTTTGAAGAAAAATGTCTATGTGAGGATGGTAGAATGCTCAATGGGAAGCTGAGAAACAAAATGGAGATATTCTATTAACATATTACCAAACAGTGTCATCTTCCCTGTTTCCAAGGTAATCGATCTTCAGGAAAACAAAACAAAACAAAACATGGAATGGAATCTTGTCCTTTAGTATTACGGCAGAAGCCTGAAAATGAAACTTCAGAATGAACCATCTAAACATCTAAAGCACCATTCATCTATTGAGGAAACATCTGCACCAAAAGCATCTCCTTGGAGAATATGGAACACGCTTCCTTCCATTTTTCTGACACTGGGGGGCAATGTTGTTGCATGAAATCCTATTATCGATGCACGCGAAGGGGGTGGGGAAGGGAATATAAGAACTGTCATTAGATATTTGGGAGGCCAGATACTTTTTAAATTTATTTCTATAATAATTGAATGGAAAGTTCTCAAGAAAAAATTGACATCATTCTGTTTGAAATGAGAGATTGTATTATGAATGTATTATGACTTAGGTTTCTGAGTTGAGTGGACAAGAGGTTGGTTTTAGCAGGTTCTGACCAGTTCTGGAGAACCGGTGGTGGAAATTTGGAGTAGTTCGGAGAATCGGTAATAAAAATTCTGACTGGCTCCGCCCCCATCTATTCTCTGCCTCCCAAGTCCCAGAGGATTGGGAAGAAATGGGTATTTTGCAGTAAGCTTCCCCTGCAATACACACCAAGCCACGCCCATCAAGCTATGCCACGCCTACCAAGCCACACACTACAGAACCGGTAGTAAAAAAATTTGAAACCCACCACTGGAACTGACCAAAGTAGTCTAGCATGAAGGCGCAGACTCTTTGGGACAATAGGCTGACTCTGTAAACCACTTAGAGAGGGCTGGAAAGCACTATGAAGCGGTATATAAGTCTAAGAGCTATTGCTGTTCAAAGTCTTCCTTGAAGCATTTCTGCCATTTAATGTCATTGTGGTGCATTAAAAAATGAAAACAAAAAAAAAGGTTAAGGAATCATTTGTGTAGCAAACATTATAACTCAGACATTCTTTTTATATCATCTCTAATAAGAAAGTTTATAGGACTGGAATATTAATTGCAAAATGCATATGGAAGTTGTGTTCTCTGAAATGTATTGCTCAATGCACTGAGGGGCTCTTTTATAGTGACAGATATGTAAATTGAGACACAGTTTCCCCTTTAAAGGAGCCCTTTGGTTTCCCCCTTCAGACAGCACCCACCAATATCAAACTTGTGCTATTTCCTGAAATCTCTCCTGTCCATTTCCTCCGTTTATTACCGAGCAAAAAATGTGGTTAAACCTTGTGTCCTTACTAGTAGTCCTCAAAGGTAATTATATAATGATTCCCCTGTGAAAAGTTTATTTCCATGTGGTGCTGTTGTACAAAGAAGATCTCATTTATAAAACCAAATTCTTTCTAGGAGTCCAATCTCAAGTCCAGTTGGTGGAGTCTGGAGGGGATGTGAGAAGACCTGGGGAGACCCTCCGTCTCTCCTGCCAAGCCTCTGGATTCACCTTCAGCAGCTATAACATGGATTGGGTGAGACAGGCTCCAGGGAAAGGACTGGAATGGGTGACATTCATAAGCGCTGGTTCTGGAACTATTACCTACTCAGACAAAGTGAAGGGACGCTTCACCATCTCCAGGGACAATGCCAAAAGCCAGCTGTATCTGCAAATGAACAGCCTCAAAACTGAAGACACGGCAGTCTATTATTGTGTGAGAGACACAGTGAGAGGAAGTGACTCTGAAGCCAAACAAGAACCTTCCTTTCTTCAGAGAAGATCTTCAAATGGCTGAGCCCCAGGTCATGGATTAGTCAATTAATATTATTTATTAAACTTTTATACCGCCCTTCTCATTTCAGACTCAGGGAGGTGAACAGCCAAAATAGAACATTTGTACATAAAAGTTAAAATAGTTATTTAAAATAAATTATATAAAGAGAAGTGCTTCAGGTTGACTGAGCCACAGATCAGGGATTAGTCAATGAATATTGATCATTGTCTAGAGAGAATTTCAGGACATTTTCCTGTAGGTATCAAAGTTTGCTGTGACAAAATTAAAAATTTCCAAAACCACTTCTCTGTTTTACAGTTGATTTGGCTTCTCCTGAATGGAATGTAGTTTTTTTATTGCCATGCAAGAAGGATAGGAAGAAACTTTTGGATAATCTTCTTTATATCCAAACTGGCAAATATCTGCTCTGTAAAATCTCCTTGGAGAATTAAGAAGGTATGTCCTCTGCTCAGTTTTGACTCTGTTGGCAACATTGTGACAAAATCCAACTGCCTACCCACGTGGAGAAATTGTATTAGTTAGAAATCCAATCCCAGATCCTTGATTAAGCCAATTAAGATTGATCACTTTGTAGTGAGATCTTTAAGAGTATTTTCTTCTAGGTATGCAATTAGAGAGTTTGCTTTCCTCTATTCCTTGGTGAATAGAATAGAATAGAATAGAATAGAATAGAATAGAATAGAATAGAATAGAATAGAATAGAATAGAATAGAATAGAATAGAATAGAATAGAATAGAATAGAATAGAATAGAATAGAATAACAGAGTTGGAAGGGACCTTGTAAGTCTTCTAGTCCAACCCCCTGCTTAGGCAGGAAACCCTACACCACTTCAGACAAATGGTTAGCCAACATCTTCTTAAAAGCTTCCAGTGTTGGAGCATTCACAACTCCTGGAAGCAAGTTGTTCCACTGATGAATTGTTCTAACTGCCAGGAAATTTCTCCTTAGTTCTAAGTTGCTTCTCTCTTTGATTAGTTTCCACCCATTGCTTCTTGTCCTGCCCTCAGGTGCTTTGGAGAATAGTTTGACTCCCTCTTCTTTGTGGCAGCCCCTGAGATATTGGAACACTGCTATCATGTCTCCTCTAGTCCTTCTTTTCATTAAAATAGACATACCCAGTTCCTGCAACCGTTCTTCATATGTTTTAGCCTCCATTCCCCTAATCATCTTTGTTGCACTTCTCTGCACTCTTTCTACAGTCTCCACATCTTTTTTTTTACATTGTGGTGACCAAAACTGAATGCAGTATTCCAAGAAACATCTCCTTTCAATTACTTCCATTCATTGGAGGAGCTAAAAATGTGGTTAAACCTTGTGTCCTACAATCCCATTGTCGATGCAACTGGTGGGGCTTGGGAAGGGAATTAAATGAACTGGCATTAGATATTTTGGAGGCCGGGTACTTTTAATAACTCAATAAAAAGCTCTCCAGAAACTTTTACATCTCAGGAGACTTCAATATGAAACTGAGAAATTGTTATAAAAGGATGGATTTTTGGTCTTCATCGCCAGAGAAATCTATCCAGGGATTTCAAATCTGGAACGGAAAAGAATGTAGGTTCTGGAGAAACGATCATCCTTAGTTGGAAGCCATGTCTTACAAGAGTTAACATGGAGCAAACTGAATATTTTGAACAATTCAAAGAGGATTCTTTAACATTCTGTTTGAATTGAGAGAGTGCATTTAGTCCAGAGGTGGTATTCAGCAGATTCTGGAAATCTGATAGCGGAAATTTTGAGTAGTCCAGAGAACCGGCAAATACCACCTCTGATTGGCCCCGTCCCTATCTATTCTCTGCCTCCCAAGTCCCAGTTGATTGGGAGGAAATGGGGATTTTGCAGTAACCTCCCTTGGAGTGGGGTGGGAATGGAGGTTTTACAGTATCCTTCCCCTGCCATGCCCACCAAGCACACCCACAGAACCGGTAGTAAAAAAATTTGAAACCCACCACTGATTTGGTCACAAGCAAAGGCTGAGAGAGTTGAGTGGCCCCAGCAAAGTCTTCCTTAAAACTTAATTGTCATTTAATGTATTTGGGATCTTCCATATTTTTTTTTTTAAAAAGGTGAAGGAAGCAATTTTTTAGCAAACATTCCAAAGCTGCTATGCTACTTTTTTTATATACTCTGTTCTGTACCCCTTCCCCACATAGGCAAACTCAATACAACAATATTCTCTGATAATTATGTTTATTTTCTATCATCCTAAATCATTTGATCAGTGCTGAAAATTTTCAGCTTTTTATTTTAGTGAATGTACGGCAAACGGATTCTTTCACCTATTAACTCACAGGAAAAAGTGAGGTTCAATGCTTTTTTGGGGGGATCAGAATGTTACTTACACAGTGACATCAGTGGTGGGATTCAAATTTTTTTACTGCTGGTTCTGTGGGTGTGGCTTGGTGGGCATGGCATGGCTTGGTGGGCATGGCTTGGTGGGCGTATCATTGTAGGATATTGTAAAATCTCCATTCCCACCCCATTCCAGGGGAAGGTTACTGAAAAATCCCCATTTCCTCCCGATCAGCTGGGACTCGAGAGGCAGAGAATAGATGGGGGAGGTGGGGGCAGTCAGAGGTGGTAGTTACCGGGTCTCCGAACTAATCAAAATTTCCACTACCGGTTCTCCAGAACTGGTCAGAACCTGTTGAAACCCATCTCTGGTGCACATGCAAGTCATGTTCATCAAAATGTATTAGTCAATGTCCTGACATCACTTTTATTCTAACAGATATGTAAATTGAGGCATAATTTCCCCAATGAAGGAGCTCCATGGTTCCCATTTCACCCATCAACATCAACCTAGTGCTATTTATAATAACCATTTGATAACCATTTGTCTGAAGTAGTGTAGGTTTTCCTGTGTAAACAGGGGGTTGGACTAGAAAACCTCCAAGGTCCCTTCCAACTCTGTTATTCTATTCTATTCTACTTCATCTCCTGTCAATTCCCTCCGCTCATTAGAGGGAGTAAAAATGTGGCTAAACCTTGTGTCCTTACTAGTAGTCCTCAAAGGTAATTGTTTCCCCTATGTAATGGTTATTTCCTTATTCTACTCTTGTATGCAGGAGATCTCATTAAAAGCAATTACTTTCTTCTTAGGAGTCCAATCTCAAGAACAGTTGGTGGAATCTGGAGGGGTTATGAGAAGACCTGGAGAGTCCCTCCATCTCTCCTGCGAAGGCTCTGGATTCACCTTTGGAAGCTTCCACATGAACTGGATGAGACAGGCTCCTGGGAAAGGCCTGGAATGGGTTGCAGGCATCTTCTCTGATTCCAGTAAGAAGTTCTACTCAGACAAAGTGAAGGGCCGCTTCACAGTCTCCAGGGACAATGCCAAAAGCCAGCTGTATCTGCAAATGAACAGCCTCAAAGCTGAAGACACGGCAGTCTATTACTGTACAAGGAGTCACAGTGAGAGGAAGTGAATCTGAAGCCCAGCAAGAACTTTCCTTTCTTCAGAGCAGCTCTTCAACTTGTCTGAGCCCCAGACTCTGAATTAATCAATGAGGATAGATCAATGTCTACTGAGAATTTCAGTATGTTTGGTTTTGGGTATCAGAGAATTTGGTATAAGAAAATGAAAAATTCCAAGTCCAACTTCCCTGTTTAAGACATAATTTGGATTCACTGGAATGGCATGTAGTCCTTTAGTGTCATGGCAGATGGATGGAAACGAAACTTTAGGATAATCCTTCTAAATATCCACCCTGCCAAACATACATCGGGAAAATATCTGCTGCGAAAGAATCTCATCCCTTTTTGAACCAAAAGGACAATGTTGCCCAACACAAAATCCAATTGCGTATTACCCAACGGAGTTTTGCTGGGGAATAAAACATCATGACTGTATCTATTGTGTGCTCTTGTATTGTTGTGGTTGAAGCTGAAGTATTCATTGACAGGTAGGACATTGTAGCAGATGATTTTATGTACTACACTTAGGAGCCCCATGGTTTCCCTCTTTGGACAATATCCACAAACATAAACCTTGTGCTATTTCCTGAATCGTCTCTTGTCAATTCAAGGTGTTGGTTATTACCTTTAAAGCCCTATATGGCTCAGGTCCAGGCTATGTTCGAGACCACCTTCTACCTCATAGCTCCCATCAACCGGTAAGATCCCACAGAGTTGGTCTCCTCCAGGTCCTGTCAGCTAAACAATGTCAGTTGATGGGCCTGCAGGGGAGGGCCTTCTCTGCGGCTGCCCCGTCTCTCTGGAACCAATTACCTCCTGAGGTCTGGACCGCCCTTACCCTATTGACTTTCCGGAAAGCGGTGAAGACCTGGCTTTTCCGACAGGCCTGGGGCCGTTGATCTCGCTACAGTGATCTTGCGAGACCCGGCCATGGAATGGAGTGTATGAGTTTTTAATGTTCTTTTTAAAAAAATTTACAGGATATTGTTCGCATTGTTTTTTGTTTTTGTTTTTTGCTGTAGGCTGCCCAGAGTCCCTAGGGAGTTGGGGAGCATAGAAATGTGACAAATAAATGAATGAATGAATGAATGAATGAATTAATGAATGAATTAATTAATTAATTAATTCCTGACATTCATTAGAGCCAGCAAAAATGTGGCTAAACCTTGTGTCCTTACTAGTACTTCACAAAGGTAATTATGTTCTGCTCCTCTATGCAGGTGATCTCATTTTAAAAAATCCTTTTCTTTTTAGGAGTCCAATCTCAAGTAGAGCTGGTGGTGTCTGGAGGGAATGTGAGAAGACCTGGAGAGTCCCTCCGTCTCTCCTGCGAAACTTCTACACTGTCCTCCAGCAACTTTGACATGAGCTGGTTGAGACAGGTTACCAGGAAAGATCTGGAATAGGTTGCATGCATCTTTCCTGATTCCAATAAAACCTACTGCTTGGACAAAGTGAACGGATGCCTCACCATCTCCAGGGACAAAGCCAAAAGCCAGATATATCTGCAAATGAACAACCTCAAGCCAACGGACACCACAGTCTATTACTGTGGGATGTAACAATGAGAGGAAGTGAATCTGAAGCCAAACAAGAACCTTCCTTTCTGCAGAGCGGGTTTGATCATTCTCTAGTGCAGGGGTCACCAAACTTTTGGACCTCAGGGACCACTAAATTCATAATTTTAAATTCCGTGGACCACTAATATGATCAGCTGTGTGGCGAGGCGAGGTGGTCATGTGACTGGGTGACCATGGCCAACTGAATGTCACTCACATCAAGGGGTGCCACACCAGCCTCTACTCACCCCTCCCCTCCCAGCCACTCCTCACCTGCCCATCCAGGCTCTTTACGTCCCCAACAGGAAGCAGTTGTTGGAGCTAAGCAGCCACCATAAGAAAGACTTGGCAAAACAGCTCAGTTCAAATTGGATCTGCCTGAGAAGGAGGCTCAGCAGAAGCACCTCACTCAGGACTACGAGCAAAGGCTTTCCAAGCAGAGGAAAGACCTGTGGGAATGCAAGGCAAGGTACCGGCGTCTGGAGGCTCAGTGGGCTGAGATGGTCAGCCAGTTCCAGGCCATGAGGCAGTCCCACTGGAACAAGGCCCTCCAGCTCTTTGCCACCAGCGGCACTTCCCTCCAGCCTTTGCCCAAAGCCCTACACCAGGAGGCTGAAGCAGACCCCAAGTCAGAATTTCTGCCCCCTCCAACCCACAGAGAAAGACCCCAAAGTGAGAGACTCTCTGCAGCAACACAAATATTCATTGCACGTATCCGGCCCAGGGGCCGTAGTTTGAGGACCCCTGATTTAGTGCAATATAAAAAAATGCAAATATTTTTTCTGCAGACCACTAAAATTTTCTTGTAAACCACCAGTGGTCCACGGACCACCAGTTGGTGACCGCTGCTCTAGTGAGAACATCCAGATGTTTTGTTCTATAGATAAGAAAATTTCCTGTAACAACATAAACAGATCTAAATCTACTTCCCTGTTTACCAGTTGATTTGGCTTCACTGGAATGGAATCCGCCCTTTAGTATTGTTAGGAGAACATTCTGGGGCTTGTTTTTGCAGGAGGAAAACACTCAGGAAAGAGAAATGCCACCATAGAAATGGAAAGATCGAAGCACGCTGATCAGAAGGAAGTTTATTTACAGAAGCGAAGTAACATTCAGCAATTCGGTTCTGGGGCAGCTGACCAAATAGCTGGGAACGTGGATGGAATTTGATGGGGACTTTTCTTAGACTTTTGCAGTTGTAACGTTTTTTTAGGATTGTGCAATGAGATGGGCTTTTGTGACTTGCTTTGCTCTGAAAAACATGTTGGGTAATCCTTAGTTGTGCCTAAATGTCCTGTCTTTTGATTTGGGTGAGGGGATGCACATTTAAATCCTATCACCCTTCTTTTATTAAGGGTTTAGTTTTGCTGCAAGGGTTTCAAAACATAATGCTTTAAATAGCCTATAGCCGGTAGCACTTAGTTGTGAATGGAGCTGTCTAGATACGTGACTTCCGCTTTCAACAAGCTTGTTATCTCTAAGCACCAATATCCGCTTGTGGTCAACATTTGCTATAATGTAACTTTCACAAGCATCTGACTGGTTTGTGGGTTTTTTATTTATTTATTAGCGGTTTGACTTTTCATGTTTCTCTGAGGCTTTTTTATGGTTAGTCTTCCTTGTAATAGAATGGAATGGAATAGAATAGAATAGAATAGAATAGAATAGAATAGAATAGAATAGA
>WNWU01013546.1:155873-171622 GCA_012654045.1 Ptyas mucosa
TAGGAAGAACCTGGCTAAAGAGAAATACATGTACATACATACATACATACATACATATATATATGTTTTCGCTGGTGTGTATCTGCAAAAAATTAAAATGTCGGGTGTTTTCCCGCGTCATAGTAAATAAGTTAGTTAAAAATGTTTAAAATTCTGGTTAAAATCTCAGCTTAAAATCTTCTAAAATTCCTTACAGGGCACTCTGCAAGGTCCTTTAAAAACCCCAGCTAACAGCTGACAGATAATAATAGAGAATCTGAAAAAGCCGGGCCAGTAACACGTAGCCAAACAGCTAAGAGAAGGAAGCAGGAAGACAAACTGCTGTCCTCCAATCAGGACACAGAGTTACAGGCCAACCAACATACGTCAGCAGCAGCTAATACATATAAATGACAACTCCGACCTCGCAAACAGCCATAGCTTCTAAGCTTAACGAGAGCCTGAAGATGACAGGGTTGTGAGCCTGTCGAAACGTTGCTAGATATAAAAACTTTTAAGGTACTGGTAGGATTTTAGCTGGGGTTTTTAAAGGACCTTGCAGAGTGCCCTGTAAGGAATTTTAGAAGATTTTAAGCTGTGATTTTAACCAGAATTTTAAACATTTTTAACTAACTTATTTACTATGACGTGGGAAAACACCCGAGATTTTAATTTTTTGCATATATATATATATATTCCATAAAAGTTCAGTGAAACAGTTTCAAGAAAATTTCACATCTCAGGAGGCTGCAATGCTCACTGAAAACCTGAGAACTTTAACAAAATGAGGTATAATTGGGGTTTGTCATCAGAATAAATGTCTGCATATTTAAACTCTTTGCTGGAACTGGAAACATAGAGCAGTGGTGAAATCTAATTTTTTTTTACTACCAGTTCTGTGGGTGTGGCTTGGTGGGCGTGGTGTGGCTTGGTGGGTGTGGCTTAGTGGGCGTGGCAGGGGAAGGATACTGCAAAATCCCCATTCCCTCCCCACTCCTGGGGGAAAGATATTATAAAATCTCCATTCCTACCCCACTCTGGGGCCAGCCAGAGGTGATATTTGCCAGTTATCAGAACTACTCAAAATTTCCGCTACCAGTTCTCCAGAACCTGTCAGAATCTGCTGGATTTCAACCCTGACATAGAGGGACATATAATCATACTTGGCTGACATGCAAAAATGCTCAAAATTGTATCCAAATCTATATATGACAATCCAGAAGATTTTAATGTTTCCCTCTGTAGATCTCAAAAGCCCTTAACTTCTCAAGAGAATATAATTCTTACTGGGAAAACATGTCTGAGTTTAGAACACATAGAACAAATGGAATCTTTTGGATTATTTATTTATCAAAAGTATTTGGGGCCCACCTCTCATTGAAATTGCTCAGGTAATACAAAGAGGATCATTTATAATTGTCTTTGAACTGAGAGAATATGTTTTTTTCTTCTTCATGAAATGACTTCAGTTTGACCTTGTGACTTGGATGAGCCCAACGTCTCTGGCTGTTCTTAGTAGCTTAGCTGCTTAGCTACCATTTAATGTATTTGGGGTTTTCCATAAATTGAAGAAAGGTTAACAAAGTAATTTTGTAGCAAACATCAGATATGTTAGCTTTTTTTACATGCTTTCTAATAAATATTTTTATTCTCTACTACCTTGCATCATTTTGAGAAGGGCAGAAATTTTTCAAGCCTTTGTTTTACTGAATATACAGTAAACTCATAGGAAAAACAATGAGTCCCAACCCTTTTCTCAGGACTAGAATGTTAATTGAAAAGCACACATGGAAGTTATGATCACAGAAATGTATTGGTCAATGCCATGTGGGGCTCTTTTATCCTAAAATATATGCAAATTAAGGCACAATTTCCCCTTTAAAGGAACCCCATGGTTTCCCTCTTCAGACAACACCCACAAACATAAACCTTGTGCTATTTCCTGAAACCTCTCCTCTCAATTCCCTCCAATTAATTGGAGAGAGCAAAAATGTGGCTAAACCTGGTGTCCTTACTAGCATTCCTCAAAGGTAATTATTATCCCGTATAGAGTTTATTTCCATGTTCTGCTCCTCTATGCAGGAAATCATCATCTTCTTCTTCTTCTTCTTCTTCTTCTTCTTCTTCTTCTTCTTCTTCTTCTTCTTCTTCTTCTTCTTCTTCCTCCTCCTCCTCCTCCTCCTCCTCCTCCTCCTCCTCCTCCTCCTCATGATTATGATTATGATTATGATTATGATTACAGTATACACAGCAAACGAGATAACCACGCTGGGTTTCGTATCACAAATCACTAGTCGAACACTTCCCAAGCGTTTAGGACTGCATGATGTATCGGCGGATTATGCGAGCAGATCCCAGTAAGGTGGCCTTCTGCAACTGACCAATGGTGATCTTGTTAGTACCAATTGTTTTTAAGTGCTTGCTTAGGTCTTTAGACACAGTACCCGGTGTGCCGAATACCACTGGGACCACCTGCACTGGTTTATGCCAGAGTCTCTGCAGTTCGATTCTCAAGTCCTGATATCTGGTGACTTTCTCAAGTGGTTGTTGTTGTTGTTGTTGTTGTTGTTGTTGTTGTTGTTATTATTATTATTATTATTATTATTATTATTATTATTATTATTATTAAGGAGTACAGTCTCAAGTCCAGTTGATGGAATCTGGAGGAGATGTAAGAAGACCTGGAGAGTCCCTCCGTCTCTCCTGCCAAGGATCTGGGTTCACCTTCAGCAGCTACTGGATGGTTTGGGTGAGACAGGCTCCCGGGAAAGGACTGGAATGGGTTGCACTCATCTATACTGATTCCAGTAAAAAGTTCTACTCAGACAAAGTGAAAGGACACTTCAACATCTCCAGGGACAATGCCAAAAGCCAGCTGTATCTGCAAATGAACAGCCTCAAAGCTGAAGACATGGCAGTCTATTACTGTGCTACATACACAGTGAGAGGAAGTGAATCTGAGGCCAAACAAGAACCTTCCTTTCTTCAGAAAAGCTCTTCAACTTGACCCAGGATTAGACAATGAGGATTTATTTTTCTTTCTTTTTTTTTTATTGAAAAAGTTTTAAAGGTTTTACATACATTTTCTCCCCCCTCCCCAACCACTCCCCCGACTTCCCAGAGCAAATACAAAATATAAAATACAGCTTAAATCCCCTAAATTCAACTCCATTTCTCACTTATCATAATCATTAGACAAATAGATAAAAAAGGAAAGCAAGTCTTCTTTCTTCTTATTCCATCTAATTTAACAAAATTAGTATCCATTTATAATTACAGCAGTTAATAAAACAGTTAAATATTACCTAATCAAACCTATCATTACTCAATTTAACTAATACATACTTAACAGATTAATAGATCTATACAGTTTAACAAGATATTTTATAACTTCTTTCATTGAAAACAAAAAACAAAAAAAAAACCCTCATTCAAAACCCCCAAATTTAAAATAAAATACTATATAAACTCTTCCGTCCTCCACTTTTAAACCATCAAGGTCCAATTATAGTTAAAACACTTTAAAAAAAAACATTTTCAAACTAAAAAATAATAATCAAACCTCTTATTAATTTATCAATACATATTAACAAATCAACTAAAAACACCATTTAATAGCTATAGCAAACATTTAAATTCTTCATACTAAATTAAACCAGTTGTTAATCTTCTTATCTTCACATCTTCCAACAGCATGTAGAATATCTTCATTTGCATCTACCCACCTAAATAAAAATTGCTTCTTTATATTAAGAAAACCCCCTGAGTGACTTTGTAATTCTATTTCAAATAGTATCCATCAAATCCAGCCAAAAATTAGATTAATAAATTCATCAGACGTATTAGGGAAACCACCAGATCAACTGCAATTGCCCTAAACCCTTAGTCCTTTTGCCTTATATTTATTACCTTCAAACAGAAAACTCCAATTTACTATATTCAGTAAAACTTCTGCAGTTGCAATTAAGTCCAAATTTATTACAGTCCTTAATAAAATATTTCAAATCATCAGGTCAAGGCTTATTTCACAACCCAACACACCAGCATTGCAGTGATCTGTTTATTCTTCTCAAAATATTCCAATACAGCTGTAGGTTACCTCCTCATCGTCGCTCATCGCTTAGTTAACTGGCATTAAGCTGTTGGATGTTTTCTTCCAAAAGTTCAAAATCTTTAAACTCTTAAAGAATACTTTTTAAGGACCATCACTTCATCAAGCAGGGTTATTTTCCTTATCTCCATTCTTTCTTCTTCTCCTTTTTATGAACTCTTTTCTTAACTTTGATTCCTCTGCCTTTAACTCCAGTATAAACTTGCATTTTTTGGGGTTGCGTATTATAAATTTTTTGCAGAAGTATAACTGCTTCTGAAAACAGCTCTTTAAGTGCAAATTGGACTTTGTGACAAAAAAATCGTGTAACCAAAGTCTCATCAGCTCCCAAAATTTCTTGCTCCTTATTCTGCAAAAGATCCATCTTTCTCTTCCAAAAGACTACTATAGGCTGTTGTTGTTGTTCTTTTCCTTCTCCCAGCTCTTCAATCAATCCCCCACTGCTAGATTGCAACTCAGTATTTCCATGTATTTCATTGTTTCCAGCTTGAGAAGCTTGAAATATAGTATCAATTTTTTCCAATAAAGCAGAGGTAATTGAGCTCCAAGCTTCCTCAAAATCAGACCATATCTGAGGGTTAATTAACCCTTCTTTGATTTCTTTACTTTCAAAAAGAGCAGCCATCTTGCCCCCCTTCTTCCTTCTCTTCCAAAAGGACAGGAAAAAAAGAAAAAAAAAAGAAGTATCAAAAAGAGAAGAAAAAAATCCTTTGCAATTTGTAAATTATATTACTGCTTCAATTATTATAATTACTTCCTTTCTTGGTTCATCCACTTTTCAAAAAAGAGTTTTACGTTTCAAACAGGGGCTTGCCAATAATTACTTTTAACTTTCACTTCTTCCCGCCCCGTTGAAACTCAAACACCATCTTGCTTTCACTTTCTCTGTTTAGAAAAAATCTTTTAAAGAAGGTAAATCTTTGGAGTTAAAAAAAAAGAAAATACTTGCTGTTTTATTCTTGCTGCTTATGCTCCGCCAGCTCGATTCAAAAAATATTTGTTTAAAGTTGGTTGCTGGGATGGTCACGACATCTAGCTCTGCAAAGCAGAGACATCCAGGGTCCGGAGTACTGACAGGCTTAGCGGGGAGCTCTCATCTTCGAGCGCCAGATTATGGGTAAAATCTGGCACTCTCAGGGAGCTCTACCCCACCCGTCTACTCACTTTCCCCCCTCTTACTGGGAGGAAAGTTTCCAAACTGCAAGACAGCTGATAGTCGCTGTTCTTGCGGTTCTACGGAGCCCTGGGTTGGCGCTTCAAAAAGAAGCATCTGGCGATGTCGCGATCCCACTGGAAGTCCAGGATTTATTTTTCTTATTCCCATCATAATTCACTGAGTCTCAAGAACATTTGCCATCTCAAGAGAGCCAGTGCTCACTGGGAAGCTGAGAATTTGTATAAAATAATTTATCATTGATGTTTGTCGCCACAGAATGTGTCAAGGTATTTCAAATCTTTCCTGGAAATCGAAGCAAAAGGAAAAGATTTTACTACTATATTCAGTGAACATATAAAAGAATTAATATAATATCAATACAAATCCTGCCTCAGGGGACCGAAGGGGATGTAGTTTTAAGTTGTCTAAGCCCAAAATTTCAAGCTTGGTGGTATAAGGTATTCTGTTGCGAACAGAGGAGTGGAGGACTCTTCTCATGAAATATCTCTGGACTCTCTCAATTGTATTTATGTCCGATATGCAGTGTGAGTTCCAGACAGATGAGCTGTATTCAAGAATTGGTCTAGCAAATGTTTTGTAAGCTCTACTTAGCAGTACAATATTACCAGAGAAGACACTACGTAAGATTAGGTTAACAACTCTTAATGCCTTTTTGGCAAAGTTGTTACAGTGGGCTCTGGCACTTAGATCTTTAGAAATGAATACCCCTAGGTCCTTGTTCATATAAAACAAACTGGCCCTTTTTCCTATTAACTCATAAGGGGAAAATGGGCCTGAACCTTTTCCTTAGCAATGGAATGTTAATTGCAAAATCACTGAAATATATTTGTCAAGCCCTGAGGGCTCCTTTATCCCAACAGACATGAAAATTCAGACACAATTTCACCTTTAAAGGAGCACCATGGTTTCCCTCTTCAGTCAACACCCTCAAACATAAACCTTGTCCTGAAGCCTCTCTTGTCAATTTCATCTAGTCATTAGAGGAGCAAATATGTGGTTAAACCTTGTGTCCTTACTAGTAGTCCTGAAAGGTATCATATATACTCAAGTATAAACTGACCAGAATATAAGCCGAGGCACCTAATTTTACCACAAAAAACCTGGGAAAACTTATTGACTCGAGTATAAGCCTAAGGTGGGAAATACAGCAGCTACTGGTAAATTTCAAAAATAAAAATAGATACCAATAAAATTACATTAATTGAGGCATCAGTAGGTTAAATGTTTTCGAATATTTATTTCATTTATTTTATTTACTCACTTGAGTATAAGCCGAGGGGGGCTTTTTCAGCATAAAAAATGTGCTGAAAAAGTTGACTTACACTCAAGTATATATGGTAATTACTCTCCCTATGTAACACAGTTTATTTCTTGTTCTGCTCTTGTATGCAGGAAATCTCATTTAAAAAAAAATATTTTTAGGAATCCAGTCTCAAGGAAAGTTGGTGGAGTCCGGGGGGAATGTGACAAAACCTGGAGAGTCCTTCTATCTCTCCTGCCAAGCCTCTGGATTCAGCTTTAGTGGCTATGGGATGATTTGTGTGAGACAGGCTCCTAGGAAAGGACTGGAATGGGTTGCACTCATCTATCATGATTCCAGTGGAAAGTTCTACTCTGACAAAGTGAAGGGACGTTTCACCATCTCCAAGGACGATGCCAAAGCCAGATGTACCTGCAAATGAACAGCCTCCAACCAGAGGACATGGCAGTCTATTACTGTACAAGAGTCACAGTGAGACGAAGTGAATCTAAAGCCAGACAAAAACCTTCCCTTCTTCAGAGCAGTTCTTGAACTCGACTGAGCCACAGATCCTGGATTAGTCAATGAGGATTGATTTTTTGTTATTTCCATCATAATCCACTGAGACGTAACAAAATTTGGCATCTCAGGAGGGTAGAAGGCTCACAGGGAATCCGAGAATTGGTATAAAATAATTTACCCTTGGTGTTTGTCACCAGAGAATGTTTCAAGGTATGTCAAATCTTTCCTGGAAATAAAAACAAAAGGAAAGGATTTTACTAGCATATTCAGTGAAAACAGTCAAAACATTATAAATACATATCCTGCCTCAAATCTTTGATTATTCAATTAAAAATGTAATCTTGTAGCAAACCTCAGACGTGTTAGATTTTTTATATGCTTTCTAATAAATACGTTTATTGCCTATTACCTTGCGAGAAGTATTGAAACTTTTCTAGTCTTTGTTATACTGAATGTACAGTTGAATCTACAGTAAACTCATGGGAAAAACAGAAAAACTCTTTTCTTAGGACTGGCATGTTAACTGAAAAACACACATGGAAGTTATGTTCACTCAAATATTTTAGACAATGCCATGTTGGGCTTTTTATCCCAACAGATATGTAAATCAAGGCATGATTTCCCCTTTAAAGGAGCCCCATGGTTTCTCTTTTCAGACAGCTCTAACCAAAATAAACCTTGTGCTATTTCCTGAATCCTTCCCTGTCACTTCCCTCCATTCACTACAAGGGAGCAAAAATGTGGTTAAATCTTCTGTCCTTACTAGTTGTCGTCAAAGGTAATTATTTCCTCTATGTTGTAAAGTTTATTTCTATGCTCTTGTATGCAGGAGATCTCATTTTTTTAAAAAAAATCCTTTTCTTTTTAGGAATCCAATCTCAAGTACAGTTGGTGGAGTCAGGGGGGAATGTGAGAAGACCTGGAGAGTCCCTCCGTCTTTCCTGCCAAGCCTCTGGATTCACCTTCAGCAGCCATGAGATGGTTTGGGTGAGACAGTTCTCAGGAAAAGGACTGGAATGGACAGCATATATAAACATCGATTCTGGTACTTCCTACTCAGACAAAGTCAAGGGACGCTTCACCATCTCCAGGGACAATGCCAAAAGCCAGCTGTATCTGCAAATGAACAGCCTCAAAGCTGAAGACACAGCAGTCTATTACTGTGCGAGAGACACAGTGAGAGGAAGTGAATCTGGAGCCAAACAAGAATCTTCCTTTAGGTTTAGATATGCTCTTCAACTTGACTGAGCCCCGTCCAGTGATGGAGTAACCCACAACCTCTGGAGACAAATTGTTCCACTGATGAATTGTTCTCACTGTCAGGAAATTTCTCCTTAGTTCTAGGATGCTTCTCTCTTTGATTAGTTTTGATCCATTACTTCTTCTCCTGCCTTCACATTTGTGTGAAGCATACATATCTAGGTGGCATACATAACAAAGTTTCCAGTAACACTTACTCCTCAGACAAAGTCAAGGGACGCTTCACCATCTTCAGGGACAATGCCGAAAGCAAATGAACATCCTCAAAGCTGCAAATGAACATCCTCAAAGCTGAAGACACAGCAGTCTATTATTATATGAGAGACAGAGTGAGAGGACATGAATCTGAAGGCAGACAAGCACCTTCCTTTCTTTGGAACAACTCTTCAACTTGATTGAGCCCCAGAGCCTGGATTAAGTCAATGAAGATTGATCTCTGTCTAGCGAGAACTTCAGTATCTTTTATTCTGGGTATCAGAGAGTTTGCTGTTAGAAAATATAGGATGATCAAAATGGCTTAAATGGAATATTGTCCTTTAGTATTATGGCAGAAGCCTGGAAGTGAAACTTCAGAGTAAACCTTCTAAACCACTGCATTTCAACCCATGGTACATGTATCACTGGTGGTACTTCGGCACGTGGCAGGTGGTACGTGTACGACGGGTTGAAAAGCACTGTAAAAAAAGAAGTTTAAAAGTGTAGCGGTGGGATGAGCTGAAGTGGTGACAGCGCCACACAGGCTTGTAGGAGAGTTAGGCGGAGCTTAGGTGTTGCCGGGACTCTGCGCTTGGCTACAGGTGATTGGCGCTTCCAGGAGCTGAGCTGAGCTGAGCATTGAGGACACGACCTGCACCGAAGAGAAAAGGAGGAGGAAGGGGAAGAGAGGAGAGCAAGAGTAGGCTGCTGGGGGTTCGCAGGAGTTTGGGAAAACCTCTAGCTAAGATTCTGTGCAGTTTGGAGAACCACCAAATCCCACTCCTGACTGGCCCCCCTGCCCCACCCCAGGAGTCCCCAAGCAGTCCATTTTGGATGCAGGTAAGTGCAGGGTATGTGTGGAAGCTCGGGGAGGGTGAAAAATGGGCCTACCAGAAGTTTGGGAAGGTCAGAAACAGGTCTGGCCTCCAAAGGGTCTCAGGAGCTTGGGAAGGCTGTTTTTGCCCTCCCAGAGGCTCAAGAAAAACTTCTGGAGCCCAGGGAGGGCAAAAACGCCCCCCCCCATGGTGCAGGAGGCCAACTAGGCCACACCCACCCACCATGGCCACGCCCATCATGGCCACGCCCATCATGGCCACACCCACCCAGCACCCGGGCAGAAACCCCTTGCTAAAAATTTTGAAGCCCAGCCCTGGAGGAGAGGATACAAAAAGAGGAGATTTTGAGGGTAAAGCGGAAGAAAAAAAAAAGACAACAGGGAAAGAGAAGATGACAGGCCTCTCTGAGACAAGCAGAGGGAGAGAAAGGGGATAGAACAGTGCGAAGGTTAATGTCAGACAAACAGGCACAATTTTCCCGTTAAAAATGGGTGTACAGGTAGTTCTCAACTATCTACGACCACAATTGAGCCTGTGGGAAGCCCTCCCTGTTAGAAGAATGAAATATTTTGGGGAAATGTTAAAAAGGAAGAATATTGTATTTCCCTATAGGATGAATGGAGAAAAAAAAATCTTAAGGGAGGCAGGAACCAGCCCCAGTTTCTGAGCAGAAACTGAGGAGGCCAGCTTTTAGAAATGCAGATTTGGTAATTCGTTTAGAAAGACTGGGTCAAGAGAGAAACTCAGGTAAGCAACGATCAAAAGGTTGACAAAATTAGCTCAAACAAACATCTAGGATTTGCATTTCCCCTTTTGCCTATAGAGCCAGCTATGACCCCTACATGACCCCCATAGGAATCTGACAACAGCCAATAAAATATTAAAGGACATGTTCTTGCACAGGAACAGGAAGCTCATATACAAAGCCCAAAGAAGGTGTTCTGTCCCCATCTCACACATGCACCCAAACAGCCAGCCGGGGGATAAATAAACCTTGCAAACACCCAATTCCAGTGATAAGAGCCTTGGCAGCAGCCCAGTAGCTGCTTGCCAAGAACTTTTTACTCCAAGAAGGAGGGGTTGTTCCTCCACCAGATAATATAGACAAAATACAAACAGTCAAATAGTCCAGTTCGTAATTAAGTCCACAGCAGATAAGCGTTGTTTCCAAAGGTTCAAAGTGACTCGCCAGAAGTTAAGCTTTGTCCATCACAGAGTCTGAATGGCCACCATACTCCCTTTTATGCCCTGTGGGCTGTGGTCCAGTGACTCAGCTTAATCTCTGGCACGCCTCCTTTTCTACTGCATGTGCTTATTTCTCCGACGCTGGCGTGGATCCAGCCAAGACGTATCCCCCTCGCTGTCCGACTGCAACTGCTCAGGGATACCTGGCTCCTGGCCAATCTCTTCTCCTTCAGGAGACACCTGTGGCATTGCCAGAGAGGAGGGTCCTGGAGAGGGAGGCCTGGCCAACTCCTCTCCTTCATGTTCGGAGCCTTCTTCCTCCGATAAGACAGGCTCGGAGGTCAGAGCCACAACAGAAGGTATAAAAACCAACGCACTCTCAACTCCATTTTCTCAGCTGCCCAGAATCACATGTGGTTGGTTCTGCTTCATCAATTTATTTAGTTAGTTAGTTTGTCAAACATGTACAAAATAACAGGAATAATTATAAACATGAATATGAATACAGGAAATGGGTATGAATAAATGGGGACAGTAGGACAGGGACAGAAGGTACGCTGGTGTGCTTATGCACACCCCCTTACAGACCTCTTAGGAATGGGGTGAGGTCAACAGTAGAAGTTTAAGGTTGAAGCTATGGGGGTTTGAGGATGTAACAACAGAGTCAGGTAGTGCATTCCAGCATTGACCACTCTGTTGCTGATGTCGTATTTTCTGCAATTGAGTTTGGAGCGGTTCACTTTAACTTTGTATCTATTGTGTGCTCATTGCAGTTGAAGCTAAAGTAGTCATTCACAGGTAGTAATAAAATAATAAAGAATAAAATTTAAATAAAGAAATAAAGGGAACCTTTCTTTCCAATCAGCCTCCAGCCCCCATTTTGTCTCCAGTACCTTTCTCTCGGCTTGGAACTGAACCAGATGGCTTTTCCTTCAAACAAGCCCAAAATTTCTCTTGCTAAGTGAGAAATTTGTTAAGGAAGTTTTGTTCCATTTTACGACTTTTCTTGACGCATTCGTTCAGTGAATCACCGCCGTGGTTAAATTAGGTCACACAGTTGTTAAGTGAATCTTGCTTCCCCATTGGCTTTGCTAATCAGAAGGTTGCAAAACACTGTGACCGTCATAAGTATGATGCCAAGCATGGGGATGCTGCAATGGTCTTCAGTGCCAAAAATGATCATAAGTCACTTTTTTCAGTGCCATCGTAACTTCCGTCACTAAGCAAACTGTTGTAAGTCAAGGACGACCTGTACTTTATCACTGTTTTACATTTTTCCTTTTCTTTTTTTGGTCATCAAGTTTTTGACACCTTGCTAGGCGACTGGTGGGACTCGAATATTGCTATAGCCAAAAAGTGGTACAATCTGCAAAAAGTTTTTAAAGCACTGTTCTAAACCTCCAAACTGCCGTTCTCATATTGAGGAAATATCTGCACCAAAAGAATCTCCTGGGAGAATTAGGAAGGTGGGTCCTCTCCTCATTTTGGACACTAGAAGGCAATGTTGTCACATGGAATCCATTGTCTAGGCCAGAGGTTCCCAATCTTTTTCGGTTCGCGGCTCCCATAGCAATCTGACTTGCAACTGCGCATGCGCACTAGACGTTTCAGAAATGGCGCATCAGCGTTAGACCCAGCGGGCGGAATATTTCGCGGCGCCCTTATGACGATAGCGCGGCTCCCCAGGGAGCCGCGGCTCACACTTTGGGAACCACTGGTCTAGGCACTTGATGGGGGTGGGGAAGGGAATTTAAAAACTGTCATTAGATATTGTCTCATTGTGGAGGTCATATTATTATTTATTTTATTTTTGTAATCATTCACTGAAACGTTCTAAAGAAAATTTTACATCTCAGGAGTCCTAAATGTGAAACTGAGAAATTTTATTAAAAAAATGGATTTTGTGTTTAAGTCACCAGAAAAAATTATCTAAGTATTTCAAATCTTTGCTGGAAATGGATCACACTATCATATTCAGTGAACTTATAAAACAGTTAAAACATTATAGATACAAATCCTTTACAGCAATCAAGAAGGTTTTAAAGTTTCTCTCCATGGAACTCAAAAGAACTTCACTTCTTCAGAGAGTATAATCCATGCTGGGAAGCCATGTCTCGGTTTACAGCAGAACACCCAGAGCAAACAGAATCTTTTGGATAATACAAAAAGAATTATTTATCATTCTGTTTGAATTGAGAGATTGTATTTCGTCACAATATGACTTCAGTTTTACTTCGTGAGTTGACTGGACCCAACTTGCCTGGCTGAAAAAGTGTTCCTTAAAGACAGCTGGGATTTTCCATAAAATAAACAATAGTTTAATAAACAATCTGATAGCAAACATTTTAATTCAAATATACTAGTTTTTTTTAACTTAAATCCTTAAATGGGACTAAAGTATCCATTTTCCCTATTACTAAAATCATTTGGAAATGTAGTGAAATTTTCAAGCCTTTTTTATAGTTAATGTACAGTAAACTGTCTCTTTTATCTATTAATTCAAGGGAAAAAATGTGTCCAAAACTTTTCTTAGGACTAAAATGTTAATTAGAAAATGTACATGTAAGTTATGTTCACTGAAATCTCTTTTATACTAACAGATATGTAAATCGAGGCACGATTTCCCCTTTAAAAGAGTCCCATGGTTTCCCTCTTCAGACAACACCCACCAACCTAAACCTTGTGATATTTGGTGAATCCTCTCTTGTCACTTCCCTCCACTCATTAGAGGGAGCAAAAATGTGGCTAAATCTCGTGTCCTTACTAGTACTCCTCAAAGGTAATTATTCCCTCCGTATAGTGTTTATTTCCATGTTCTGTTTCTCTATGCAGGAGATTTCATTTTAAAAACAACAACACACTTTTCTTTTTAGGAGTCCAATCTCAAGTACAGTTGGTGGAGTCTGGAGGAGATGTGAGAAGACCTGGAGAGTCCCTCCGTCTCTCCTGCCAAGCCTCTGGATTCACCTTCAGTGACTATGGGATGAACTGGGTGAGACAGGCTCCTGGGAAAAGCCTGGAATGGGTGTCATACATAAACTACAATTCGGGTACTCTTACATACTCAGACAAAGTGAAGGGCCACTTCACAGTCTCCAGGGACAATGCCAAAAGCCAGCTCTATCTGCAAATGAACAGCCTAAAAGCTGAAGACACGGCAATTTATTACTGTGCAAGTGACACAGTGAGAGGAAGTAAATCTGAAGCCAAACAAAAACCTTCCTTTCTTCAGAGCACTTCTTCAGCTTGTCTAAGTTGCCAGTCCTGGGTTATCAATGAGGGTTGATCATTGTCTAGTGAGAACTTAAGAAAGTTTGGGTGTAGATCATGACTCTGCATGCCCCTCTGTCTCACACTGACTCCTTTAGGTCTGCCATGGTCATCCCAGTATCATCCTTTAAAGTGTCCATTCAGTGGGTACCAAAGTGACCCCTTCTTTTTTTTCCGCTGATCATTTCCAGCATGATTGATTTTTTTTTTTTTGAGTGAATCAGCTCTTGCGACATGATCAAAGTATGATCTGTGTTTGGTGATCCTGGCTTCCAGTGATATTTTTGATGAGGTTTAGTCTAGGACTTATTATTATTATTAGAAAAGGACTGTTATAAGAAATTGGGGGTCAATCTATTCTACAAAGCCCCTGAAGACAGAATAAGAAGCAATGGATGGTAATTAATCAAGGAGAGAAATAATCTAGGAGTAAGGAGAAATTTCCTGACAGTGAGAACAATTAATCATGGAGCAAAAGATCGTGGAGCATAGGGGAACTGCCAGAGGATTGGAAAAGAGCTAGTGTAATTCCCATCGTCAAAAAAGGGGGGAAAAATAGATCAAGGAAACTACAGACCTATCTGCTTGACCTCAATACCAGGGAAGATTCTGGAAAAGATATCAAACAACGAATCACTGAACACCTAGAAGCAAACCAAGTAATAACCAAAAGCCATCATGGGTTTGTCAAAAACAGATCATGCCAGACTAATCTTATTGCATTCTTTGACAAAGTGACAAAATTAGTGGACCAGAGGAATGCTGTCGATATAATTTACTTGGACTTCAGTAAAGCATTTGATAAAGTAGACCATAACCTACTACTAGATAAAGTAGAAAAATGTGGGTTGGACAGCATCACCTCCAGATGGATTTGTAACTGGCTGACCAACTACACTCAACGTGTAGTCCTCAATGGAACACCCTCTACATGGAGGGAAGTAGTCCCTCTACATGGAGGGAAGTATGCAGTGGAGTACCCCAGGGCTCTATTTTAGGCCCAGTGCTCTTCAACATCTTCATCAATGACTTGGACGAAGGGATAGATGGGGAACTCATCAAATCTGCAGATGACACCAAGCTGGCAGGAATAGCCAACACTCCAGAAGATAGGCTCAAGATACAGAAGGATCTTAACAGACTTGAACATTGGGCCCTATTTAACAAAATGAAATTCAACAGTGAAAAAAGCAAGGTTCTGCATTTAGGGAAGAAAAACAAAATGCACAGGTACCATATATGTGGTACCTTGCTCAATAGTAGTAACTGTGAGAGGGATCTTGGAATCCTAGTGGACAACCATTTAGATATGAGCCAGCAGTGTGCAGCAGCTGCCAAAAAAGCCAACACAGTTCTGAGCTGCATAAACAGAGGGATAGAATCAAGATCACGTGAAGTGTTAATACCACTTTATAATGGCTTGGTAAGGCCACACTTGGAATATTGCATTCAGTTTTGGTCACCACGATGTAAAAAAGATGTTGAGATTCTAGAAAGAGTGCAGAGAAGAGCAACAAAGATGATTAGGGGACTGGAGGCTAAAACATATGAAGAACGGTTTCAGGAACTGGGTATGTCTAGTTTAATGAAGAGAAGGACTAGGGGAGACATGATAGCAGTGTTCCAATATCTCAGGGATTGCCACAAAGAAGAGGGAGTCAAACTATTCTTCAAAGCACCTGAGGGCAGGACAAGAAGCAATGGGTGGAAGCTAATCAATGAGAGAAGCAACTTAGAACTAAGGAGAAATTTCCAGACAGTTAGAACAATTAATAAGTGAAACGACTTGCCTGCAGAAGTTGTGAATGCCCCAACACTAGAAATTTTTAAGAAGATGTTGGATAACCATTTGTCTGAAGTGGTGTAGGGTTTCCTGCCTGGGCAGGGGCTTGGACTAGAAGACCTCCAAGGTCCCTTCCAACTCTGTTATTCTATTCTATTCTATTCTATTCTATTCTATTCTATTCTATTCTA
>WNWU01013559.1:0-14580 GCA_012654045.1 Ptyas mucosa
TTCTGAAGGGTAGATGTTCCATTCCTCACCATTAAGAAATTTCTCCTTAGTTCTAGGTTCTTTCTCTCCTTGATTAGTTTCCATCCATTGTTTCTTGTCTTGCCTTCTAGTACTTTGGAAAATAGGTGAACCTCGTCTTCTCTTTGGCAGCCCCTCAAATATTGGTACATTGCTAAAACGTCACTCCTCATCCTGTTCACTAGACTAGACATACTGAATTCCTGCAACTGTTCTTAATATGTTTTAGTCTCCAGGCCCTTAATCATCTTTTCTGCACTCTGTCCAGAGCCTCTACATCTTTTTAAAAATATGGAGACTAAAACTGGATGCACTATTCCAAGTATGGTCTTGCCAAGGCATTATAAAGCTGTACCAATAATTCATGTGTTCTTGATTTAATCCCTCTGTTAATGCAACCTAGAATTGCAATGGCTTTTTTGGCTACTGCCGCAGATTGCTGGCTCATATTTAACTGATTATCCACTAGGACTCCAAGATCCTCTCACAGTTACTGCTATGGAGCCAGGTTTCACTTCATCTTTAAGTGTACATTTGGTTTTTCTAGCCTAAGTATAAAACCTTATGTTATAGATTATGATCTAGCCCAATAACTCACAATACACAGCTGTATGTCTTTGATTCATTTATTTATGACCTTGCCAAGTTTCCAGACCTCATTGAGGAAAGCATCACTGAGCTGTTTTTCTTCCTCCTAGGTACTCATCTGGAACAACTGGATGAGCACGTGTTGGACCCTTATATATCCCAGGGGAGGAGTCACAAGGTGAGGTGCATGATGGGACAATGGGGAGGTAACATATACATACATGGGAGGAGTTAGGCATTTACTTAACAAATCCCCTCTAAATGTCTAACTGGTTACATGAGTACAATATTTACAAACGAAGCATGATATATACAGGTTCATTACTCATAAGTGTACACATATTTTGGACGTGAGATATGTATGCTGTTTCTGCGCTAAAGGTTTTGTTAGTATGTCTGCAATCTGTTCTTCTGTGTCGCAGTGTATGGCCTTGATGAAACCCATCTCTGAGAACTGCCTAACATGTTTGTATTTGATATCTATGTGTCTGGATCTCTGTCCAACTGCGTCTGCTTTGGAGATTTCTATTGCTGCCTTGTTGTCCTCGTGGATAACTATGGGGTATGACGGTTCGGCCCATATGTTGCTGAGAAGATCATCGAACCATACTAAATTGTTGGCTACCTTGGATAGGCATACAAACTCGGCTTCAGTGGTGGAGATAGCTACTAGTTTTTGTTTTCCGGTGTACCAATGTATGGGGCAGTTGTTTAAGAACAGTACGTACCCTGATGTGCTTTTTCTACTTTTGGCGTCTCCGGCCCAATCAGCATCTGCATAGCAAGTCAGAGTTGGTTTCGCAGATAAATCTGGTTCGAGGCGCAGTTGGGCATCGATGCTGTACTTTAAGTATCTGAGGAGTCTCTTAATGGCTTCCCAGTGTAAGGTTGTTGGGTTGCTCACATGCCTGGATAGTAGATTGACTGCTAGGGCTATGTTCGGTCTTGTCCAATTGGCGATGTAGAGCAATGAACCTATGGTAGACCTGAATAGTCTATTGTCGGTGAAGGGTTCAGCCTCGCTGTACATGTTCTTCATGAAGTCTTGTTGCATAGGCGTCTTGCAGTGCTTTGCTTCTAACATGTTGCACTTCGTCAGTAATTCTGTGATCTTTTCTCCCTGGGAGAGTCGGGAGCCCTTATTAGTCCTGGTTATCTGCACACCAAGTTATTTGTCAATTTTCCCTAATGACTTCAGGGAGAAGTGTTTTCCTAGGCCTGTGGCAAAGTTTTCGCACTTGGCCTTGTGCTTTCCTATGTACAGGATGTCATCGACATACACCAAGACGCCCTCGAATGCTCCATTTTCTCTCTTTGTGAAGAAACATTTGTCGGCTGAGGTGGCGCTGAAGCCCATGGTGTTGAGAGCTTTAGCCAGGCATTCATACCACCTCTTGCCTGACTGTTTGAGTCCATATAGGCTCTTGTTTAAAAGCCACATGTTGTTTTCCCCCTCATTGTATCCTGGAGAGGCCTTCACATATATCTCCTTATCTAGCTCTGCATGCAGGTATGCGGTCTGCACATCGAATTGTGAGACCTCCAGTCCCAGGACGGTGGCATTGTGAGTGTAGTCATCTGGGTATCTTTGGGCGAAACCCTGTGCGACTAACCTTGCTTTGTAGAGCATTTTGTTTTCTTCCAGGGCTTTGACTTTAAACACCCACTTAGTTCCTATTGGCTTCTTATTTTCGGGTACCTTGGCTGGTGAATATACCTTTAGGTCCTGTAGGCTCCTCATCTCCTTCTCCATGCCTTGCTCCCATTTTTCTCTCTCTGTCTGGGGGAGTCTGAGGATATCTTCGTAGGAGCTGGGTGTAAAGTATCTGGTGTGTATGGACATGACATAGTCCTCCAACCTTTTTGGTAATTTGTTTCTATTGGATCTGGTTGATCTGCTAGTGGGCGTGTCAGTTTCGTGGAGGCATTCAGTTTCTTTATTAGAGAGCTCGTCCAGATCTAGTGTGGGGTGTCCCTCTTTCCACTCTTTTGTTCTGAGCTCTTGGTGATTTGGGTTGCTGGATTTGGGTTTTTCTGTTTTGTTGCTGATGGTGTCTTTGGTGCCTGAGTTAAGAGCACTCTCGTCAAGGAATATGTCGTTAGAGTGGATCTTGGACCAATTGCCGTGTTCGTGAAACTCAGCGGACCTGGAGACAATGAATTTGTTGTTGCAGTCCACAAATCTGTAGCCTTTCGTTCCTGTCTCATAACCAACAAATCTCAGTCTCTTGGATAATTTGTCTCCTTTTCTCCTTAACTGTCTAGGAATGTGTACATCTGCTGGGGCACCAAACACGTGTAAATGGGCTACGTTAGGCTTCTTGTTGTGCATGAGCTCGTAAGGCGTTTTGTTGATGGAGCTTGACCAGAGCCTGTTGAGCGTGTAATTTGAGTAGTGTAGCGCCTCTGACCAGAAAGATTGGCTCATCCCAGCGTCTTCTAGTACGCACCTCATCATTGTTTGTAGTATTCCATTTTTTCTCTCTACTACTCCATTTAGAAAAGGAGAAAAAGGGCTGGAAGTGGAGTGTGACATGCCCCTCTCCCTTAGCCAGTCCCTGAAATTCTTGGTCATGAATTCCATACCCCTATCTGTCATTATTTGTTTGATTTTCACCCCATGTTGTGTGTCTGTTCTTTTGTAAAAGTCCTTGAACCATTGGAATATCTCGTGTTTGTGTTTGAGTGAGTACACAAAGCCATACCTGCTGTAGTTGACTATTCTTAACTATTGTTAAGAAATACCTCTTTCTGTGTCCAATGGAGGGCCTGAACGGTCCTACTAAGTCCATGTGTATAAGCTGAAAGGTGTGGTTAGTGGTGCGCTCAGACCTTTTTGGTCTTGCTTTAACCTTTATCTTAGAACACTTAGAAACTGCACAATCCAGATAATTTTTACAATCCTTTACTCTTAAACCTTCAGTACATTCTAACATCCTTTTAACAATGGGAAAGCTGATGTGCCCTAGCTTTCTATGGAGGAGATGGGCACAGTTATCATGTATGGGTTTCCCCAGGGAGATTTTGCCTTTACCAGTTGTTGTGTGACCTGTCCCTTCCTGGTGTCCCCCTTCTGTCTCAGTGTCCCTTTCCTGCTCTTGGGAGTTGTTTGTGTTGGTGTATCTTTCCTTCCCTCTGTTGGGTGTGAAATGGGGTAACCCATCGTGTATAGTGACCTTGCCTACACTTTCCCCTTGGTTTAATATCTGGGCCTCCCCTTCCTTGAATGTCACTACTATGTTTGTGTCAGTGGTGAGCTTGGTTATTGCTAATATGTTGAGGGGAATCTCGGGTACATATAATACCCCCTCCACCTTCCCAATTCCTGGTATGTCTATGTCTCCTATCCCTATGACCTTTGCTGTGGTTTGGTTTGCCATCTTGAGTGTAGACTTTGCTTCTTTGAAAGAGAGGAATAGGTTGGGGTTGTGTGTAGTATGGTTGGAGGCTCCAGAGTCTAGGAGCCAACTACCCTCATCTATTTTGTGTTTTGGGTCAGTCTCTTTATGTCTAAGGCCGTGCATGGTGCCTGCGCTGCTGTCTCTAGATGAGTCTCTGTGCTCGTGGCCTCTCCTGGGGTTGGGTGACCACCCATGCCCCCGTTCCCTGGATACTCTGCGCTCTGGTGAGTGCCTTTCCTTGTGTCCTTTGACTCTGTCCCTTCTGGGGCAATCCCTCCTTATGTGACCCTTGGAACCACATGAGAAGCACTTTGGGTTGGCCCTACCCCTATCTTGGAATTCCACCCTCTTCATGGGCCTGGGATCCCTTCTGGAGGTGTGTCTGTCCCTCCTTAGGTTGTCCTCCACAATTATCCTGTTGCTGAGGGTGTCTAGGGTTAGGTGTTCCAAGCTAAGGCTGTCCAGTTGCATTACAAAGTTATCCCAACTATTGTCAAGGGAGTTTATCACAATGCTTAGCATGCTCTCTTCCGTTACCATCTCACCCCTATGTATCAATTCCGCCCTAGTCGCGTTGAGTTTAAGCAGGTGTTCACTCATGGGAACTCCTGGTTTGTGTCTGGCAGAATAGAATTCCCTAGAAATTTTTGTTGTGGTTGCCCTGCTTTTGCTATAAAACAGATTATAGATTTTCTGAATTACCTTATGCACTGTCATATTATTATCAATGCTGTGGTACATGGTGGGGGATATACTTGTTAACAGAATGCAAAAAGCTCTATGGTGGTTACAATCAATTTCTAGAGTCCAGGGTTTCTGTGGTGGGTTTGAAATAAAAAAAGCAGGTTTCCCTTCATAAGGATAATCTGGAGGTTTTGGCTCCATTCTATAAGGTTCCCCCCATCTAGTTGTAATTTTCTGTAATTTACAGGCATAGTCCCAAAATTATTATTATGGTTACTCACTGCAGGTAGCTGTCCATGGTGTTGCAGATGAGTGAACTCGCAATATGGCTCTGGTATGCAAGTTACAACTCTGTACTGACTTGTCTCTATGTTTTTGTCTCTTTTTTCTACAGGCTGGAACTGGGCATGCGTGGAGCCCATTAGTCGGTGGAACTCGCTGGGTGAGGAGCTTTCCACTGTAGCTCTTCAGCCTAGGCCTAGGCTGGTTGGTGGGGGGGGTGGACTCACCCCTGGCTGGCCTGGCCTCCTCGCAGCTGGGCAGGACGTGGTGAAGAGCAGACAGATTCCCCGTGGTGACCCGCGATATGTCCGGCGCGTCCTGTGGACCGGCGGCGGAGGCGGCAGCGGTGGCAGAGGTGGTGGCGGTGGCAGAGGTGGTGGCGGTGGCATCGGCGGTGGCGGCATCTGCGGCAGCAACGGCAGCGGTGATGGCATCGGTGGGCCTGGGTCCGTGGGTATGATGAGGAGAGCCCGGCGGATCAGGTAGGCGAAGACTCCGGTTGCTTTCCTTTTGACTCGGCCTTAGTGTGGTGCAGGGTGATGGGTCTTGCCCTGGGGTGTATCCGTAGGCGGTTGATGCCCCTCTGGCGGCGCATAGGGGTGTCCCTCTCCCGATAGATAGTCAGGTTTGTGTGTTGTCGATCCGGTTGTTGCAGGCCTTACCGCGGCCTGCGGTTGATGTGGGGGACCTGAAAGCGGAATTGTAAGCTGCCGCTGGGGTCTCCAGGGCCTTCCTCGTTTTGAGTCCGGCAGGCGGGCTCACTTCGTGTAGGTCCTGTTCTTCGTAGTTTGCTTCGGTGTGTTTTTCAGTTGTTTTTAGGCCTGGTGGGTTTCGCGCCAAGGAGTTTGAATCCTGGCTCCCCATTGGTTGCTGGTCGATCCAAGATGGCCACCGGGATTCTGGCGCAAAATCGAAATCGTCTATGCCCTGTACTTCGGTAAGGTGATGCTTTCTCCTTGCCGGGCTGGCGATTTCCTGGTTTGCCTCGTGGCTGCTCATCGCTGCTCCATGATTCTCTAGGAGGTCTTGGAGTTTCACGATGAGCTCTCCTTTCCCGATGGGTGCTTCCATCATCCTTTGTAGAGCCATTCTGAAGTCGTCTTCTTTCTGTGACTCTTCTACTTCGGTGAGTGAGTGGATGTCCTCATCGTGTTCGTTCTCCGTTGTGGCGATTCCTGCCATGGCGCTTTCTAGCGAGCGCAGTTCGTTCATGAGCTTGGCGTAGGCTCTGGTGTTTATTCTGTTCTCTGTTTCAGAATAAACTGTTGCATCAGACATCTTCCTGAATTATGGGCAACCATCCCCTGCTGCCATTTGTTATAGATTATGATCTAGCCCAATAACTCACAATACACAGCTGTATGTCTTTGATTCATTTATTTATGACCTTGCCAAGTTTCCAGACCTCATCGAGGAAAGCATCACTGAGCTGTTTTTCTTCCTCCTAGGTACTCATCTGGAACAACGGGATGAGCACGTGTTGGACCCTTATATATCCCAGGGGAGGAGTCACAAGGTGAGGTGCATGATGGGACAATGGGGAGGTAACATATAAATACATGGGAGGAGTTAGGCATTTACTTCACACCTTACTTTTCTCTACAATGAATTACAGTTTATTAGATACGCCCAGGGTTCAAGTCTACCTAGATCCATCTGGATCTTCAGCCTATCTTCTGGGGTGTTGACTATTCCTGCCACTTTAGTGTTGTCTTCAAATTTGATGATTTCCCCATTTCTCCCCTCATCCAAATCATTCAGGAAGACGTTGAAGAGAACTGGGCCTAAAATGGAACCTTGGGGTCCCCCATGGCTTGTTTCCCTCCATGCAGACATAATTCCATTGAGGACCACAGACTGAGTCCATCTGGGGGTGATGCTGTCTCTCCCACATATTTTCAGCTTCCCGAGAAATAGGTTGTGGTTTACTTTGTCAAAGCCTTTCCGAAATCCAAGTACTGTATATTACATGCACTTGGTAAGCATAGATACTTCTTCTCATGGCTTGTTGCCAATACTACATTATTAACTTATGCATTATTTCTTACAAAATCTATATAGCATTTAACTCTACCTAAAACCTTCTGCAAGGAATGAATTTTTCTCAATTTTAACTAAGAGGATCATGGCATAAATTTTAGCCACAATATCTGCTAGTATAATTGACCTATAATTGTTAGAGTCCTTTTTATTCCACTTTTTAGAAAGATAAAATGCTACTATTGTTAATTTCAATCTGACTGGATAGGGCAGGCCTTACTTATCTGTGAAAATGAAGATGCCAATAGAGGCCCCAACAACCAGGGATATTTTTTGATCAGTTAAATAGTTGGTAGAATGTCTTCTCCAGGGAATGTATTGCTTGCATTTCAGGCCTTTTATTATTAATCTCAACATGAACATAATAGGGTAAAATATTGACATTTTTGCTAATATGGAGAAAAGCAGCTCTTGGATTCCATGGAGAAGAATGATTGCATCTATTGCTCACACACCACCACCCACCCCTCACTTTACCAGAGGGAGAAAAACACACACAAACCTGTGGGACTTTGTAGGTGCCTCCTAATGTTGACATCTGGATGGAGATGCCCTTGCTAGCTGCATCAAGAAGAGCTAGAAGGTTCTCCTTCCTTCCACAGCTGTAGTTGGGGACATTTGCTTCTCCAGTGGAGAGCATGTCCAGCAAGGCATCTGAAGTGCGGAAAGTGCTCATATAGTTGTTATGGATGTTGTAGCCAAGTGTGAGATTGTGCAAGAGATAGGAATTCTTGTTGGCCAGTTGAATGTTGAAAATGAATATTAAGCAATAAAGAAATTTGTAAGAAGCCCTATTGAGGAAAAAAAAGTTATTATAATCAACAGCCACAACAAATACTTTTGTTAGATATAATATATATAATCCTCCAAAGCCTACTGAGCCTTAAACCAACATTGATCCAAAAGCAATGATCAGTTACACAAATATGGAAATGGGCTGAGGTACAGCAACTACAACTGGTTCCACCACTACTTTAAATAAAACTCATTATTCAAGTGATAAATTAAGGATTGAACTGAGGGAGGAAAATAATTTGCAGCCCTTTCAGCTTTTTTTCAGACCCCTTTTTGAGTCTCTTTCACAAAATCAGAGAAAAAAGAGAAGTCATGGAAATCAAAATCATTCAGGAAATTAGACATATCCCGCAATATAGGAATAAATGAAAAAATAAAAAACAGAAAAGAAGGAGAGTGTTAGAATGGAGGGACTGCAACTCCATCACCCTGAATGACTTACGGATCATGGAAAACAAACTGAAGAGAAGGAGCCACATTGAAAAGCAACTTTGCATGCAATATTTCCTCTCCAGTGGTGACTATATTGATTAGATGGTCTCCTGGGCTGTAGTAGCTCCATGGTTTCCCATCCTGGTTCTCCAAACTCAGCGGGCATTTCATTCTCAGCTTCCCAGAGACTGGATGGGAGAAAAGCAGCATCAGAGGCAGAAGCAGGAGGTCCATCATTCATGGGGTGAATCAATCAATCCCTTTCCTGTTTCTAAAGAAGAATTAGAAGAATTCAAAGGAGTCTCACAAGTTGGAATATGATCCAGTTGCTTTCCTGATTCAAACACAGAGAAACACTCAGCTTCACCTGGAAAGGAGAGAGACATAGATTCAAGAGCACAGACTCTGCCTGTCCCAAAACTCCGTATTTCTCTGCCCAAAGTCTCCCCTGGAGGATTCAGCCAACCAGCAGAGCTGAAACTTTTACCATAATTCTCCCTCTCAGGAGGGATCCCTGGATAATTCAGCTAGTTCTTGGATTCAAAGGTTGTTGGGAAATTCTCTGGAGAAAAGTGAAAGGGAAATAATCCCCATCTGATTCATAATAACAGGAGCAGAGATAGAATTAAATGGGTCATCTAGAATTGAGACGTTTGGGAGCTCCATGCTTCAAAGTGGCCCCAGAGGGAATTCACGGCACCTGTGGCTGAAGAAATGTGACAATTTCTTTTCCACAACGTTTTTTTCAGGACAGTTTTATCTTTAATCCTTTATTGGCACTAAGAGCCTGGTTTGATTACTTTCCATATGATTAGGATCACACAGCATCTTTAAGCAGTGGTGGGATTCAAATGTTTTAACAACCGGTTCTGTGGGCGTGGCTTATTTGGGGGCGTGGCTTGGTGGTCATGTGACCGGCTGGGTGTAGCTAGCTGGTCATGTGACTGGGTGGGCATGGCTATGTGCATAGGGACTACTCAGAGGGCTGAAAAAAGTGATTTTTGACCGGTCCTCGCACTATTGACCGGTTCTCGTACTTACGACTGTCCACACATTTATGCCCGTTGCAGCATTCTTAACAACTGTGCCACTCATTTCACAATTGTGGTGCTTCCCTTCACCACGGTGACAAGATAGCGCGCAAAATGTAAAATGTAAGTGTCAATTTCTCAGCCGCCCTGGCCCTGCTGTGAGCTCAGCCGAGCGATGTCTGGAGGCATCCAGGAGCTGAGCGGAATTTGGCTTTGCAGAGTGAGTGGGACCCTCTGTTGAAGAATGGAGGCTGACCCAGAGGTTCTGTGCAAACTCCCTTCTTCCTGTTGTCAGAATGGAGGAATTCAGCTGATCCCAGGCAGGGAGGGAAGTGGATGATGGGGCTCCAGCAGACTCTGAGTGGGGAAGGAATCTATTATTATTATTATTATTATTATTATTATTATTATTATTATTATTATTAATTATATTTATATACCGCCTTTCTCCCGTAGGACTCAAGGCGGTGTACATTTTAAAAGATCATTCACATGTTCATATTTAGCCCTGCCTGTTGGAACATCAGGGTCTTGAGGGCACGGCAGAAAGCACGGAGATCAGGGATATTCCGTATCTCTGGGGGCAGTTCATTCCAAAGGGTTGGAGCCCTCACAGAGAAGGCCCTCCCCCTAGGAGTCGCCAGTTGGCATGATTTGACTGACGGTACCCTGAGTAGTCCCTCTCTGTGAGAACGAACTGGTCGGTGGGAGGTTATTGGTGGCAAAAGACGGTCTCGTAGGTACCCAGGTCCTAAGCCATGGAGTGCTTTAAAGGTGATGACTAACACCTTGAATCGCACCCGGAAGACCACCGGGAGCCAGTGCAGCTCGCGCACGAGAGGTGTTACATGGGCGTAATGAGTTGCGCCCATAATCACCCGCGCGGCTACATTCTGGACCAGCTGGAGCCTGCGGGTGCTCTCAAGGGGAGCCCCATGTAGTGAGCATTACAGTAGTCCATACGGGAGGTGACTAGGGCATGAGTGACTATACGCAAGGCATCCCGATCCACAAAGGGATGCAACTGGCGTATCAGGCGAACCTGATAAAAGGCCCCCCTGGCCACGGCCATCATGTGCTCTTCTAAAGATAGCCGTGAATCCAGGAGGACACCTAAGTTGCGAGCCCTCTCTGTGGGAAGTAAGGTCTCATCCCCAATTGTCAGTGATGGTACCAGCTGACTATACCGGGATGCTGGAAGCCACAGCCACTCGGTCTTGGAGGGGTTGAGTCTGAGTTTGTTTCTCCCCATCCAGATCCGCACAGCCTCCAGGCAACGGGACATCACAGTAAGGGCATCATTGGGGTGGTCCGGGGTGGAGATGTATAGCTGTGTGTCATCAGCATACTGATGAACACTCACCCCGAAACCACAGATGATCTCGCCTAGTGGTTTTACATAAATGTTGAATAAAAGGGGTGAGAGGACTGATCCTTGTGGCACCCCACAAATAAGGTGCCTCGAGGTCGACCTCTGACCCCCAGCCAACACAAACTGCGAACAGTCAGAGAGGAAGGAGGAGAACCACCGAAGCACGGTGCCCCCTATTCCTAACCTCTCCAGCCAGTGCAGTAAGATACCATGGTCGATGGTATCAAAAGCCGTTGAGAGATCTAATAGGACCAGGATAGAGGAACAACCTCTGTCCCGAGCCCTCCAGAGATCATCAACCAATGCGACCAATGCTGTTTCTGTGCTGTATCGTGGCCTGAAGCCCGACTGGTACAGATCCAGATAGACAGCTTCATCCAGGTATCGGGGTAGTTGTGCCACCACACTCTCAACAACCTTCACAACGAAGCGAAGATTGGAGACTGGACGATAATTTGATAATATAGCTGGGTCCAGGGAAGGCTTCTTGAGGAGGGGCTTCACTACCGCCTCTTTCAAGGCGGTGGGAGAGACACCCTCACTCAGAGAAGCATTTATAATCCCCTGGAGCCAGCTTCGTGTAACCTCCCGGGAGGCCAGTACCAACCAGGAGGGACACGGGTCCAATAAACATGTGGCAGCACTAAGCTTGCCCAGAATCCTGTCCACATCCTCAGGAGCCACAGAGTCAAACTCTTCCCAGATAACACTCTCAGGACCTACCCCCATCTCCTCCCCTGGATCTACCCAATTGGAGTCCAGGCCTTCCCGAATCTGAGCGACTTTATCATGCAGGAATTGCACAAAATCCTCAGCTCGACCCTGTAAGGGGTCTTCATGCACCCCCACCTGAAGTAGGGAGCGAGTCACCCTAAACAGCGTGGCTGGGCGGTTCTCTGCAGATGCAATAAGAGCGGAGAAGTAGCTAGACTTCGCCGCTTTTATCGCCACTAGGTAGGTCTTAATATAAGATCTCACCTGTGTTCGGTCAGATTCAGAACGGCTTGTCCTCCAATCACTCTCCAGGTGTCTTTTCTGACGCTTCATCTCTCTCAGCTCCTCAGAAAACCAAGGAGCTAGTCGAGATCGGCATCGGGTCAGAGGGTCAGAGGCCGCAAAGGCACGACGCGGTCCAAGGCCCTAGTAGCTGCCCTGTCCCAGGCCACCACCAGGTCCTCAGTCGAGTCGTGAGCCAGAGTCTCAGGAAATCTTTCCCAAAGAAACAGAGAAACAGGGCTGGGAGGGGGTCCGATGCCCCCACTGGTGCCCCCAAAGGCTGCAAAAAAGGGAGTGAGTGAAATTGGAAGGGATCATTAAAAAAAAACTCTTCCTCCTTGTGAGAAGAGAAATTCCTGTATCTGCACAGGGCTAGGACAGTTTCCATGCAAACAGAAGCAGGAAAGCCAGTTTTTATTTTTGTTAGATTTTTCCCCAGTGTTTTATTATTTTTTCAAATAACTAAAGGAGGTGAACATGTCCAGCTCTTCCTCCTCCTCCTCTTTTCCCCACAACAATCATCCTGTGAGGTGGGCTTGTCTGAAAGAGTGTCTGTCCCGAGGTCAGCAAACAGGCTTTCAGGGCTAAGGCAGACTTCAACTCAGGATCTCTTGCTTCCTAGCCTGCTGCCTTAACCATTGTCACTGTTAAGGCAGGGTGGATTTGGGGCAAAGACCATGCTGGTCACCACTGCTGCCTCGTCTTCCACCAGGTCCCTCCAATCACCCCCCTGAGGTCTTTCTGGGGTAGAGCAGCCCCATCCGAGAGCAAAGGAGAGAAACTCCTGGACACAGAGAGCTCCTCCCCCCATTACAGCCCCTCCCTCTTGCCAGGGTTCAGCTAAGACTCACTGCCTGTAGGGGGCAGCATAGAGTCTGGCCCTAGCTGGGGCCTGAGAATTGAAATCTGGGCCTCCTGGTGATTGGCTCAAAGCACCCAGCCACCTTTGATGCCTAAGGCAGGACTAGAACTCAGAGTCACTTACTGATTGGCTCAAAGTCACTAAAGCCCCACTTTTTCTTGATAGGTTGCAAGATAGGTTGGCCACTGCCTTCTCCTCAACTTACTCCTGGCATTTCCTGGTGGTCTCCCAACCCTGCTTAAATCCAGCCCTGCTTAAGCTTTTCCAAATCAGCCTGCTGCTGCATCCTATAGGTAGTCCTCGACTTACAACCAGAATTGGGACCAGAAATGTCATTGCTAAACTAGGCGGTCGCTAAGTGAAGTTTTTATGAATTTTACAATGTTTATTGCCACCGTTGTTAAGCGAATCACTGGGGTTGTTGAGTGAATCCTGCAGTCATGAAACAAACGCCGTTTTGCCCACTGACTTTACTTGTCATAAATCCATGTTGATTGCCAGGAACCCAAATTGTGACTCTGTGTCCAAGGGGATGCAGCACTAGTCATAAGTGTGAGGACCCATCATAGACGGCTTTTCTTTAATGGCCGTGGAACTTGGAACTGTTGCAAAATGAATGGCTATAAATCGAGGACTTCCTGTAGGGACTGTTTGGGACTGTACAATATTGGATCCATTGTTTATTTAGGCAGCTTCTCACAAGGCCTTTTCAAATGAATCCCATCTGATCTTTTATGCCTATTTCCCTTTCCCCTCCCCTTCATCATCTGGGCATGAAGAGGAAAACCTGGATCCCCTCGATCTCTAATACCAGATTCCAGATCGGACGGTCAACATTCCCAATCTGGACTCCAATCCCACAGAAGGGGCAGAATCCGGGGTCCCCGACCTCCCCAGGCGACCGACGGTTCCCCCTTCAGAAGGAGCCGCTGTGGCTGAAGCGAATTGGGGCTCAAAGCCCCTTCAGGATTGGCTCATCCATGAATAAGCCACGCCCCCAGGTGAAGGCAGCTGGCTGGTGGCTATTCAGAGCCTTGGCTTGTGACATCAGAGGCTCCTCCTGAGCTCATTGGCTGGAGCTCACCATGGCAACCTCCAGCATCCTTGGGGAGTCTGGACCACATAATTGAGGCTCTGCTCAACATCCCTGGAAAGTGGCTGAATTGGATGGCAGCACTGAGGGCATCGCAGGGCCTCCCTTGCCTGGGCTTCTCAGGAGGGAGAGACCCTCCCCTTTAAGGCAGAATTAAGGGGGGGAGAGATGAGTGAAATGGGGTTCAACCGAACACGACAGACGTGCTGATACCTGCCGTGTCTGCAGCCTCCATACCTGTCACTAAACTCCTCATCCACCATCTCGAAGGTCCTTGTCTCGGGAAAAGGGCTGGGGCATGGAGTGAACCAGGTCAGAATGGAGTGAACCAGGTCAGAAAGGAGTGAACCAGGTCAGAATGGCCATCTAAGAATTAGTGCTGCAGAACAGGCGTTTGGAGAAAGTCAGAGAAGATCTCCACAGAGAGGTCACCAGCCAAGTGGGCTTCTTCAGAAATGATGTTGGCACTTCTGAGTGACCAGCACATGGCAGAACTTTGCTGACACTTTCTCCCCATAACTGGAATGGAGGAATGGGGGCCTTTTATCCATTTGAGAAAGAAAAGAGACTCTTCCCCTCCCTTCCCTTGACTTGCCACCCACTGTGCTAGGGGAGTCATGCGAGCCCCTCCCTTCCCAGGTGAAGCCCCTCCCTTAACCCCACCTTACCAGTCACTGCAGGACTAGCAGATGAGCTGAAAGCCTCCCAGCCACCCAGCATCAGGGCCTGAGAGCACGGAGGAATCCCAGGGCTCCGAGCCAAGAAGGAGGGTGGAGGTGATGGCCGTGGCAGTGGTGAGATGAGGTTGGTAATGGTGACTCTCCAGGCTCAGCTCCAACCATCAGAGTGCCAGCTGAGGCTGAGGGGCTGCAATGATGAGGGTGAGGGGTCTGCTGTGGGGAGAGCTGGATCTGGGAGCCAGAACCGAGAACCCGAACAAGCAGAGCAGAGCAGAGCAGAGCAGAGCAGAGCAGAGCAGAGCAGAG
>WNWU01013561.1:0-20596 GCA_012654045.1 Ptyas mucosa
TTCAGGATGATCTCTCCAGGCTGGGAGTGGAGGTCAGAGTCAGGGAAAGGGGGAGAAACTCCCAGCCAGATGGAGCAGATGATAACTTGCACAGCAGAAGAAGAAAGGATGATGGAGTTGGCCAAGCTCTTCCCCAACCATCTCTTCACCCGGTTTCCTGGTTTTGTGGCCAGGAAGGCCAGCACCACCGTGATGGTTTTGGCCAAGAGAGAAGAAACGGCAACTGAGAAGATGAGGCTGAAGACTGTCTGTCGGAGAAGGCAGGTGACTTTCCTTGGTTGACCAATGAAGAGAGGAGAAGACAAGAAGCAAAGCAGGAGGGAGACCAGGAGGATGTAGGAGAGATCCCGGTTGTTGGCTTTGACAAGGGGAGTTTCTCTGTATTTAATGAAGATGATTAAAACAAGGCCTGTGGTTAGGAGGAAGAGTAGGGCAAAAGAGACCAGGATGATGCCCAGAAGTTCTTCATAAGACAGGAAGGTTATAACTTTTGGGATACATTGGACTCTGGGCTCATTTGGATATTTATCATCTGGACACTTGGTGCATTTTTTTGTATCTGAGAAAACAAAAAAACAACGTTCCTTAATATTTTGTCCTTTTATTTTACAAGAAATGCCTTCTTTGGAAAACTGCTGATACCAGCGACACTTTCCAGGAAGTATTTCTTAAAGATTTCATTAAAAAGAATATAAAAAGGATTTTTTTAAAAAAATGTAGCCAGATATATTAAATTGAGCGAAATTCTAAGGTGTTAATTATTTCCAGTGTAATGTGTAGAATCTTCATAGGAACCTACACTATTAGAGGTTAATAATGAATCATATAATCATTTTAGGCAAACATCCTGAGTCCTGCCACATGGCACTTAATATCCTGGACTTGGAGGATACCTACAGTGTCTTGTAACATCTGGAAGCCATATGGAATGAAGGAGAAACTTCCTAACAGTGAGAGCAATTAACCAGTGGAAAGAGCTTGCCTCCAGAGTTTTAGGTTCTTCAACACTGAAGGTTTTTAAGAAGAGACTGGACAATCACTTGTCTAAAATGTTATAGGTTCTGCTTGAGCAGGGGGTAGGACTAGAAGACCTCCAAGGTCCCTTCCAGCTCTATTCCGATTGATTGATTGATTGATTGATTGATCTACATGACTGGTAGAATAATTGTGTAATGAGTTTCCCCCATAACTTTCCACAGCACCACATTATGGCCCAGTGACACCTTCTCAGTGATCCTCAAGGGGAGGATCCAATATACAGTGGATTGCAAGGTCTTTCAGAAGGTGGACATAAAACAATTCATCAAGTTTCAAAGATCTCATATGTTCCTAGAAAGGTAAACTTAGTAGCACATATCCAAACTAAAAAGCAGAACAGATATTTCATCTGCTATTAGTAAAGCTTCCCCAGTCTGCCACCCCCTCTCCAGTCTCTTTGCAACCCCTTCAGAACAGAGATGATCCCCTCCAGACAAGGAACGCAGTCCTCGCAGCAAACCGACACAATGAAAATTCTCCTCCATTTAGACTCAGGCAGGGACTAAACAGAAAAAAGGGAATGGCAAAGAAAAGATGCTAAGATTCTCCATCCATGGAAAATGGAGGTAGAAATGGATGGAGACAAGGGTTCCACAACGAAATGGGGTTCAAAAATCTTTTGGCCCTTTTTTTTCTTTTTTTTCTTCTTTTTTTATTGAAAAAGTTTTAAAAGTTTTACATACATTTTCTCCCCCCTCCCCAACCACCCCCCCGACTTCCCAGAGCAAATACAAGATAAAATACAGCTCAAATTCTCTAAATTAAACTCCATTTCACACTTATCATAATCATAATCATTAAACAAGTAGATAAAAGGAAAGCAAGTCTTCTTTCTTCTTATTCCATCTAATTCAACAAGATTAATATCCATTTATAATTACAGCAGTTAATAAAACAATTAAGTATTACCTATTCAAACCTATCATTACTCAATTTAGCTAATTGATACTTAACAAATTATTAGGTCTATACAATTTAACAAGATATTTTATAACTTCTTTCATTTAAAACAAAGGAAAAACAAAAAAAAAGAAACCCTCATTCAAAAACCCCAAATTTAAGATAAAATACTATATAAACTCTTCCGTCCTCCACTTTTAAACCATCAAGGTCCAATTATAATTAAAGCACTTAATAAAAAATAATAATTTTTAATTAAAAAATAATAATCAAACCTCTTATTAATTTGTCAATACATATTAACAAATCAACTGAAAACATCATTTATTAACTATATCAAACATTTAAATTCTTCATACTAGATTAAACCAGTTGCTAATCTTCTTGTCTTCACATCTTCCAACAGCATTTAGAATATCTTCATTTGCGTCTACCCACCTAAATAAAGATTGCTTCTTTATATAAAAAAAAAACCCCGAGTGACTTTATAATTGTATTTGAGATAGTATCCATCAAATCCAGTCAAAGATTAGATTAATAAATTCATCAGACGTGTTAGGGAAACCACCAGATCAACTGCAATTGCCCTAGGTCCATAGTCCTTTTGCCTTATATTTATTACCATCAATCAGGAGACTCCAATTTACTATATTCAATAAAACTTCTACGATTGCAATTAAGTCCAAATTTGTTACAGTCCTTAATAAAATATTCCAAATCATTCAAGTCAGGGCATATTTCACATCCCAACACCAGCATTGCTGTGATCTGTTTATTCTTCTCAAAATATTCCAATACAGCTATAGGTTGCCTCCTCATCGTCGCTCATCACTTAGTTAACTGGCATTAGACTGCTGTCTGTTTTTTTTTTTCCAAAAGTTCAAAATCTTTAAACAGTTAAACAATACTTTTTAAGGACCATCATCTCATCAAGCAGGGTTATTTTCCATTTTTCCAGTCCTTCTTCCTTTCCTTTTTGCGAACTTTCTTTTTAACTTTGATCCCTCTGCCTTTTTTAACTCCAGTAAAATTTTGCAGTTTTTGGGATTGCATAATATAAAATTTTTGCAGAAATATAACTTCTTTTGGAAACAGCTCTTTAAATGCAGATTGGTTTATATAAGAAAAATTTTTTGTAACCAAAATCTCATCAGCTTCCAAAATTTCTTGCTCCTTATTCTGCATGGCCTCCATCTTTCTCTCCTCAATGATCTGTTGTTGTACTTTTCCATCTCCCAGCTCTTCGTTCAATCCCCCACTGCTAGATTGCAACTCAGTATTTCCATGTATTTCATTGTTTCCAGCTTGAGAAGCTTGAAATATAGTATCAATTCTTTCCAATAAAGCAGAGGTAATTGAATTCAAAGCTTCCTCAAAATCAAGCCATATCTGAGGGTTAATTAACCCTTCTTTGCTTTCTTTGCTATCAAAAAGACTAGCCATCTTGCCCCCCTTCTTCCTTCCAAAAGGACAGAAAAAAAAGAAAAAAAAGGAAAAGAGTATCAAAAGGGGAAAAAAAAGACCCTTTACAATTTGTAGTTTGTAATATTGCTTCAATTATTATTATTACATCCTTTCTTGTTTCATCCACTTTTCAAAAAGGAGTTTTACGTTTCAAACGGGCTTGTCAATAATTACTTTTAACTTTCACTTCTTCACGCCCCGTTGAAACTCAAACGCCATCTTGCTTTCACTTTCAGCTTAAGAAAAATCTTTTAAAGAGAGTAAATCTTTGGAGTTAGAAAGAAAAAAATGCTTGCTGTTTCATTCATGCTGCTTGTGCTCCGCCAGCTTTATTCAAAAAAGTATTTGTTTAAAGTTGATTGCTGGGATGGTAACGACATCTAGCTCTGCAAAGCAGAGGCATCCAGGGTCCGGAGTACTGACAGGCTTAACGGGGAGCTCTCATCTTCGAGCGCCAGACTATGGGTAAAATCTGGCACTCTCAAGGAGCTCTGCCCCACCCGTCTACTCACTTTCCTCCCTCATACCAGGGGGAAAGTTTCCAAACCGCAAGACAGCTGATAGTCGCTGTTCTTTGCGGTTCTACGGAGCCCTGGGCTGGCGCTTCAAAAAGAAGCGTCTGGCGATGTCGCTGTCCCACTGGAAGCTGCCTTTTTTTTCCCCCACAGATAACCAAACTTCCAAAACTATGGATGTATTTGAGAAGTCTCTGCTTGCTTATTGTATAGTCTTTAAAATTTGTGAGGATCTGGACTCTCCCTTCAATGGGTCTTGGCAAACACCTAAGTGTTAAATGGAAAGGAAGCATTCTGGTCCAAGGGGAAACATGTTCTATGAGGAGAACAAAGACATTGACTTGTCTCCACTTAGAGAGGGCATCCCTGAGGGGGGCTGTGTGTTCAGATGGAGAAAATTGTTGTGATATATCAAGACAAATTCCATTCCTGTCAAGCACAGGAAGGAAAGTCCTATTGAAATTCTCTCCTCTGTCTGAAGCAAAGAGGCCAATCAGGGTCCATCTGAAATGGAGCAGCAGTTGGACAATTGCTGGGTACTGGAATCCTTCTTTGGGACGCCTCTGGTGGGAAAAGTGGAATTGTATCTTGTAACATTTGGAAGTGACCTGGAATTCAGGAGAAACTTCCTAAGAGTGAGAGCAATTAACCAGTGGAACAGCTGGCCTCCAGAAGTTATGGGTGCTTCAAGATTGGAGGTTTTTAAGAAGAGACTGGACAGTCACTTGTCTGAAATGGTATAGGGACTCCTGTTTGAACAGGGGGCTGGACTAGAAGACCTCCAAAGTCCCTTCCAGCTCTTTTCTGATTGATTGATTGATTGATTGATTGATTGATTGATTGATTGATTATCTATATGGCAGACTATTTGTGTAATGAGTTCCCCCCATAACTATCCACAACACCAGATTATGGCCCAGTGACACCTTCTCAGTGATCCTCAAGGGAGGCCAATAAACAATGAATTATAAGGTCTTTCAGAAGGTGGACCTGAAATAATTCATCTAGTTTCAAAGATCTCAGATGTTCCTAGAAAGGTAAAGTTAGCAGCACATATCCAAACTAAAAAGCAGGAGAGATGTTTCCTCTGCTGTTAGTAAAGCTTTCCCAGTCTGCCACCCCCTCCTCCCATCTCTTCCCAGCCCCTCCTTCCAAGTCTTTTTGATTTACTTCCTTTTAGATAAGAAATTGTGCAGGTTAAAAATAAAAACCCAGGTGAGCTTCGGTCTGTCTTTTAACTTGCACTTTCATGAAAATCCTCTGGATGGATCCAGTTCCACAAAGCCCCCCATTTTCCTCAGTTGTGACCCACCTTCCTGAGTGGAGAAGGTCCCCTCCGGACAAGGAACACAGTCATAGCAGCAAACTGGCTCTCCTTCTCAAACCCTCTTGACAAATCCAGGATGGCAACTTTCCACACATTTGGACTGAGGCAGGGACTGAGCAGAAAACACGGAATGCCAAAGAAAATATGTTAGGACTCTCCATCCATGGAAAATGGGGGAGAAATGTTCATTAGACAAGTAGCCTCTGGTCTTCCCTGAGATAAATATGAAATCTCTGACTACTTCTAAACAGATGCAGGAGGTTAAACAACTGGCAGGTTCTTCCTTTAGTTCCTCCCTTTTGCTTTTGGAATTAAACATTACAATGAAGTACTTTTCTACTTCCATTAGAATTCCATTAGTTTTTTTTTTAATGTAGAGTAAAACTATGATGAAGAAAGAAACCTCTGACCAGTAAGATCTTGAAAGGTTTCCATAAAACATGGCAAAGCCACTCCACTTAGGTCCCGTCTGTTGAAGACCTTCCATTAGATGACACCACCTGGCATGGGAGGCCAATCACCCCGGAGACTCTAGGCTTTGCCCACTTGAAATGGGACCTCAGGCTTTGGAAAAGAGAAAAAAGACACCAAAATTTCTCTCACCTTATTGAGCAACTTTTGTTGTGAAAGAGCATCTGGGTTGATAAAAAGTCTCTCTCTTTGAAAATACGCCAGAGTCTCTTTCCTGGCATCCTCCTTGGGGAGAACTAAGGAGGCCTGAATGCCCAGATCTGCCTTTATCTCTCCATTTTGGTCCAAGTACACTTCCTTCTCAGAAATATTCCAAAATTCATTCTTCTCCAGAAAGGGATGAAACTGGAATGGGAACATCCAGGAATTTGAAAAACTTTGTTTCTTATCCCACATTAAATCTTTCTTCTACAATTGTCTAATCTCCAAATATGCTTAATTAGGATAAATACTATCATTATCTTCAGAAGTGAATGAAAAAGTTTGAGAAAAATTTGTTAATCATATACTGACAAAAAATAGAGAAAATATAATTGACACAATTGGTCAATTATAGGGAACATTCTACAGCAGATGACAAGTAAAATGAACAGAGAAAGAAAAAAGATTATTCATAAAGTCTTTGAAAACAAGAGGTTAATTCCCAGAAAGCATGGGTTGATCAAGAAGAAAGTTTTCAGGCTAATCTTTTCCCTGGTCATCCTGATGGAAAACAAATCCGGATGTGCTAATTCTACTTGATTGTAATGCAACATTAATAAAATGTTGCAGATCTGAAAGAACAAATCTCCCACCAACTCTTTTCTCAGCCTGAAAAGTTAGCCAGGATCCTTTCTGAGTTTCTTTCTCTCCCATTATGCAGCTGCAGGATTCTCCCCTCTTCTCTGATCCTTCCCTAGGCAGCCTCTCTTCCCCTCATCCCAAAAGTCTTTCTCACACATCATTACACTTTCTAAATAGATTATGGGAACTCTGGTGATATCACTGGATTTCAGTAAAGGACTCTGTAAGGTCCGGCCTCACCTCCTCATTCAGGAAAGTACAGATTCTTGAAACTTGGCCTTTCAAAAGGAACCTTTTATTGGAAAGGAGTGGTGGAAGGATGGAATCAAAGCAGGCTCTGAGGGCCCTCAGGCAATACAGTTAGTATAAAGGAAAGTAGAAACCCTCCCAACAGTCCAGTGGGGATTCAGCCAATGCGCAGGTGTGAAGATGTTATTGTAGCAGCCGCTCTGAGAAAGTGATAAGGGAACTTTCCCAGGGTCATCTTCCGACACATGGCCCTCCCTCCCCTTACACTCCCCAAAAGATGAGAAAATGCCAGACCGCTTAGGCACCAGGCTAAAGGATATGAATCAATGGGCTGCAGGATACAAGAAACATGGGGGGAGGAAAGGGGTAGAAGGTAAAGTATAAATGTAATCCGGGGTCCCCTCTTTCCCCCAAAAAAGGCAGATTCACGGATTTGACAGACTCACAAACAATTGTGTGATGTGATTAGAAACCTGAGGGGTGGATAGTATGATAACTAAGTAGATAAAAACTGTCTTCAAAATGATACACAAATAATTTTTAACCCTTTTAAATCTTTCCTAGGAAACCTGAAGGTGATGGATAACAATTTGCCATTGGTCATCAATTTTTCTATGTTGTCATTAATACAGTAATTAATACAATCTTAGAATAAGCTAATTTGATGTGATTTAAAGAATATAAAGTTGTTCAACTTACAAGCCTTATTTGAAACTTCATTTAAAAAGTTTGATGAAATAACAATGGTTTTAAATCAACTTAAAGATGATAATCAGAAGCAAGCAACAATTGTTGGATTGGATGGATTGGATGGATGGACTGGAACTGAATTTGCTTCTGGCATCCCTGAAGGAGGAGTCTGGTTTGAAGGCAGGCTGCTTGGAGATGGCTGGAGAGGCCATGGACCCTGAAGACTCAAAGTGGACAGAACGGATGACTGAAGAAATGGATTCTTTCAAGAAGATTGAGGGAGATTGAGGGAATTGACCTGTTATATTTGACTGGAAAACAAGTCTTAAGAGTCCCTGTGTTTCAATTTACAGGAGGTCCTGTGACTTTGGGGAATGGAAAGCAGTTGTTCGGAAAGATCCTAATTAAAATTTTAAGGAAATACATTATTATTAAGAAAGAAACAAAGGTGTTTAACCCTGGACAGATTCTGGATGGATCAGAGATGATGATTGTGGTGGTCTGTGGTAGATAAGAAACTCCTGTAAATTTTCTGTGAGTTAAATACAATAGCAGATAACAGATAATTTTGAAGTTTTGAAATTTAACTTTATTGTTGGATTGCCTGTTAACTATGTTTTTATATACAGCAGATAGATGACAAGTCAGGTAGTTGCAAATAGATGTGTAGTTTATAATTGTGGGCCTATTTTGCAAGGGGGAGAAACTATTATTGCTCTATTGTATTCAACTGGGGGGACAATATGTATATTTTTGTCTGTTTTTAAATGCACAATTAAAAAAATATTTTGTGTAGTTTTTTTTTGTCTTTGTAATTGTTTTATTTTCCAAAACTTGTATTTTACCTTTTTGAATAAAATAAAATAAAATTTAATAAGAGGAATATCAAGTTTCCAGAAACAATATTTATGATTAGGACACAGAGAAGGGTACATGAGTAAAAAGCAATAGAAAAAATCTGAGTTTTAACAACTAGGACTTGACTAACAATAGAGTCTCATATAAGAACATTAATGGTGAACTGGAAGAAAGATGAGGGACACCAAACTTGATATTTATGTTTGTGGAAATGATCTCAAAATCGTAGTTAACTGGAAACAGAATCAGAGTCAGCAGGGAGATGTTCATGGAAAGAAGGCAAATGCAGCCATAAGAATCTCAGGAAGTGAATGTTGTGGTTTGGGGAGACCCCAACTCAAGGACCAGGTCCCCTTGCAGGCACCACGCTTGGAGGTGAATTTGCACAAAATCTACGTGTGAACTTCAGGGAAGGAGAAATAAGCCAAGGAAGACATCAAAGGAGCTGCTCTTAGCCTTGAGGAAAGAGAACAAGGAGAAGAGCTGAAGATCAGGAGGAGTCTGGGAGCCCCTTTTCCAACTGACACAATCTCTCGGTTGGAGAAGGGAGGATGCAGCCCTCTTCCAATCACTGACACACGTTACACACGAGTGTAAGATCTGCTCACGATTATTCCAGAGTGTCAGAAACAGAAAAATGAATTCAGTTACAAGAGAGGAGATTTTAGCTGAAGGAGAGGAAAAAATATTATAAAACTTTAAGCTGTTTTAGAGCTGAGCCAGTAAAGCAGAGAAGTTCAGTCTCTTCTTCATGGATTATCTGAGTGTAGAGATGGAGCAGCCATCAGTCAGAGAAGCTTTAACTGGGATTCCTGCAGAGAGGAGGGGTTGGGCTAGATGGTCTCAGGGTCTCCTCTAAATTTATGAAGGTTGTCATACCACAACATGTATCTATTGTGCTGTTGTTGCTCTAGCCCCACCTAGTGGCTGGGGGCAGAGAAGCCTAACAGTATGGTCTGAAGCCAGACTCCCTTTTCTCTCAGCCTTTGGAGGAGACGGAAGCAGCCGGTTTGACCGAGACACATGGTCATCCGGAGGCCTCCGTCCCTCACACGGAGCATCCCTGGAGAGGTTCCAGCTGCTTCTTTGTTGGCTGTTAGTTAATGCTGCCTATCTCCTATTTATATTTGATTCTCAGTCTTTGCATTTCCTCAGTTTCTCTGTGCCCTTTTCTCCCAATGAAACACCCAGATCCATCCCAGCCTCCCTTTCACTGGAGGAGAAGAGGGGGGTTTAGCTGCCTGTTGAGCTGCACACAGACCCACCTGCAGTGGGACGGAACAAAGGGGAAATTCCACCATGCTCATCACAAACCCACAAATATAGGAATTCATTTAAAAAAGAATACAGCATTTTCAAATGAGCAGAGTTTAATATTAAAATGCCACGGTATCTACTCTTTGGAACCATTATTCCCTGAGTAATTGAATTGGCCAGATCTGTTGAGTTGGTTCCCCTCCTTCTCCTCTGGATTCCTCCTGAAAGGATCTAAGATTAATGGATCCATATCGAGACCCCCATACCTGCCACGGCTGCAGCCTTGGAGACCCCAAAGTCTTTTCTCCCTCCTTCCTTCTCCTCCTCAATCTGGAAGAATAAGCGACATTCAAGGCCTGGGCCAGAGTCTTCATCATACTGTAATATTCATAGTTATTTGGGGACCGGATCCTGTTCCTTTTCTCCTGGGTCTTCAGTGGGGCTTCCTCGGTGCATCTTCTGCGGCCTTTGACAGAAAAGACATTCTTTGAAAGAGAACAGAGGAAATAAAAATCTTGAAACGTTTCTTCCAGAGGGAAATGGGGTTCAAAGGCAGAATCAATTGGCCTTTCTTTTGGCAGATAACCAAAGTTCAAAATACTATGGATGTATTTGTGAAGTCTGTGCTTCTTCATTTCATACCCTACAAAATTTGTGAGGATCCAGACTTTCCCTTCAATGGGTCCTGGCAGACGCATAAATGTTAAATGGAAAGGAAGAATTCTCTCCCAAATGATCTCATCTTCCATGAAGTGAACAAAGACATTGACTTCTCTCCACTTAGAGAGGGAATCCCTGAGGGATGCTGTATATCCAGTTGTTGAGAACACTTGTTGTTATGTCCTTATAAGGACATCCGGCCGGGGATTGGTTAATCCTCCGGGCGGGAAAGTTAAACCGCTGTCATTGGACGGCTGGTCTGCCGGAGTGCTATAAAAGGGCTGGGGCAGCACAGCCGTTCGTCTGTTCTGACTTAGTTAAGAGCTGAATAAAACTTGTTGAACAGACCCCGCTGGTCTTGTCTTCTTTCCTGCGCCTGATCTAACACTGGCGACGAAGGACTTGAAAAGAACCGCCACGCGGAGCTAAGTCGCTCATCGAGAATTCCTCACTGAGCTGAAGTCACTGAAGATGGAGGCGTCACAAGCCGCGATGGCTCCGATCTCCAAATTCGACCCCAGAGTGGAGAAATGGACCTCCTATCTGGTTCGTTTCCGCCAGTTTCTGCGGGGAAACAACTATCAAGACCTCTCCGATGAACGGAAACGAGCCCTGTTCCTGGCGCATTGCGGCTCCGAGGTGCTGGAGATGGCCATCGACCTCGTGTCCCCAAGGAACATCGAGGAGATGTCTTGGGCCGATTTGCAAGACGTGCTAAAGGAGCACTACGCTCCCACTGGAACTCCCATTGCCAACAGATTCACCTTTCAACAAAGGAATCAGTTGGAAGGGGAGCCCATCAAGGACTTTATGGCAGCTCTGCGGCAACTCGCGTCAAATTGCGAGTTTGACAACGTTGAGAACGCCATCAGAGACCGTATTGTCTTCGGCATGAGGGACATTGGACTGCAACGTAAGTTCCTCAGCCGAAAGAAAATCGCGTTGAAAGACGTTGTTGAGGAGGCAATCGCAGCCGAGATCTCAGAAAAGGCAGCTGCCGCCATGAGTAGGGCTAAAGGGGTGCACAAATTGCAACGCCACCCCAAAAGCTCGTCTGAGGAGTCGTCTGCCAGCTCCTGCTCCGACGACGAAAAGACCGTCCACAAGGTTTCCCGCCAAAACCGTCGCGAGCGCAACCAAGATGGCGCCCGGATCGAGCCCTGCGGCAGCTGCAAAGGAAGCCATGCCAGGGCCAAGTGCCGTTGGAGAGACGCTATCTGCCGACGCTGCAATAAGCGGGGGCACATCGCTGAAGCCTGCAGGGCCGAAGCACCTACCCCGGGCCCGTTTCCCCCCGGCTGGGGCGAGAAACGGCAAGACAACCAGAGACCATCCAAACGGTCCTCTGCCAGGTCTCAGCAACGAGGCGGCGGCTACGCGGCAGCCAGAACTGATCAGCTGTCCTCCGGCATCCACACCATTGACGATGCGGCCGCAAAGTTCCATGCCACCGTAATCGTGGAAGGAACACCCTGTTCTATGGAGGTTGATTCGGGGTCGAACTACTCCATCATGGACTGGCACCAGTTAAAGCGTCTGAAACCGGGCATCTCAAAGAAAGACCTCAAGCCCCTACGGGCCCGTCTTGTCGATTTCGGCGGCAACCCTGTCGAGATCCTGGGGAGGACTTCGCTCCGGGTCACCTACCACGACTTCCAGGGCGTCCTACCCATCACCGTTGTGGGGCGCAACCGCCCGAGCCTGCTGGGGATGGAGTGGTTCGAGCCATTGGGGCTGTCTATCAGCGGGATCCACCAAATTCGTAGGGACGAACTCGACGCCATCATCGAAGAGTTCAAGGAAGTCTTCGATGGTAAGCTGGGGAGATTTGTGGGGAAACCTATTTCTTTCAATCTGGACAAAAATGTCACCCCAATCAGGCTAAAGCCCCGCAGGGTTCCGTTCGCCTTGAGGCCCAAGGTCGACGCCCAGATAGATAAGCTTGTCGCCCAAGGAGTCCTGGAACCGATCGATCATGCTACATGGGAGACCCCCATTGTGACCCCGATGAAGCATGATGGGTCTGTGCGCATCTGCGCCGACTATAAGTGTTCGATAAATAAGGCCCTCCAGCAGAGCGCATATCCGGTTCCAGTGGTGCAACATCTGCTGCATTCACTTGGGAGCGGATCAATATTCGCGAAATTGGACCTGGCCCAAGCTTACCAGCAATTGCCAGTGGATGAAAAAACTGCGGAGGCACAAACCATTGTCACCCATAGAGGGGCCTTTAAATGCACGCGCCTCCAATTTGGGGTCAGCGCAGCCCCAGGTATTTTTCAATCATTTATGGAATGCCTTCTTCAAGGCATTCCAGGGGCGGTCCCTTACTTCGATGATGTCTTGATCTCCGGCCACTCCAAAACCCAACTGCTTGAGCGACTGCGCATGGTTTTACAGCGATTCAAGGAGAAGGGTTTGAGAGTCAGGAGGGACAAGTGCATCATCGGGGTCCAGGAAGTCGAGTTCCTGGGTTATCTCATTGATAAGAACGGCATTCACCCCACTAAATCTAAGGTTAGGGCTATCCATGAAGCTCCAGCCCCCCAAAACAAGACGGAGCTTCAGGCGTTTCTGGGACTACTGAATTTTTACAGTGTTTTCCTGAAACAGAAAGCCTCCGTGGCTGAACCGCTCCATCGCTTGCTGGGGAAGGCGGTTTCCTGGAGGTGGGGGAAGGAAGAGGAAGCAGCATTCAGAGCTGTCAAGAACCTGCTTTCTTCCGAGAGTGTCCTCATCCAATACCACGAGACACTCCCCCTACTATTGACTTGCGACGCATCCCCCTACGGCATCGGAGCAGTCCTCAGTCATCAATTCCCGGACGGGAAGGAAGCACCCATCGCCTATTTCTCGAAGACGCTGTCCAGCGCCGAAAGAAATTACAGCCAGCTGGACAAAGAGGCCCTGGCCATCGTCGCTGGCGTCAAGCGTTTCCATGAATATTTATACGGACGAAGGTTCACGGTCATCACGGACCACAAGCCCCTGCTGGGCCTTCTGTCTGGAAGCAAGCCCACACCCAACTACTCATCACCCAGGATGACACGCTGGGCAATTTTTTTGGCCGGGTACTCTTACGAACTTTGCCACAGGCCGGGCAGTAACATCGGCAACGCTGACGCCTTGAGCAGATGCCCGTCAAAAGACTTGGTGGAGGACCCTGCCCCCACCCTGGGACTGCATCACATCGATGGCGACCTGGCTTGCCCAGTCACATCCGCAGACGTCGCGGCGCTAACCCAGAAAGACCGGACTTTGAAACAAGTAATGTCTTGGGTGCTGCGCGGCTGGCCTGCGGAGCCGTTGACCGACGACTTCAAGCCATTTGCAAAGAGGCAGCAGGAACTGTCAACCATGAAGGGCTGCCTGCTGTGGGGTGACAGGGTCGTGGTTCCCCAGGCCTTGCGCCTAAAGACTTTGAAAACCTTGCACAAGGGGCACCCTGGCATCGTACGCATGAAGGGACTGGCACGGAGCTACGTCTGGTGGCCATCACTGGACAAAGACATTGAGGACTGGGTCTCCAGATGTGATCCGTGCCAAGAAGGCCGCCCCGCCCCTCCGCAAGCGCCTATTGCGGAATGGGAAACACCGAGCAACCCGTGGGCGCGAATACACATAGACTTCGCGGGCCCGATGCAAGGAAAGTTCCTTCTGATAGTGGTGGACGCATTTTCCAAATGGCTTGAGGTCATTCCCCTGGCATCCATCACTACTGAAGTCACCATTAGAGCCCTCCGGCGCCTATTTGCTACCCACGGGCTGCCGGACGTCCTTGTTTCCGACAACGGCCCGCAGCTGACCTCGAAACCCATGGAGGAGTTCCTGGCCAGTTTGGGCATTCGCCATGCCCTCTCTGCCCCCTACAGACCGGCTGGCAACGGGCAAGCTGAGAGGATGGTGAGGTTCACTAAAGAGGCCCTTGCCAGGATGGGACCGGGCGATTGGCAAGAGAAGATCGACAACTTCCTCTTGATACAGCACATTACGCCGCATGCCACCACAAGAAAGAGCCCAGCCGAATTGCTGATGGGCAGGAAGCTGAGGTCACCCCTGGACCGACTACACCCCCTGTACCACTCCGAGGTCACCGCAACCGCGAGCCGCCCCCTCCGAGCCTTCTCTGCAGGAGATCCGGTTTTCGCGCTTAATTTCCACGGCCTGCCGAAATGGCTGAAGGGGAGAATCGAGAGCACAACCGGCCCGAAGTCCTACACTATTGAACTGCAAGATGGAGTGGTCTGTAGACGTCACATCGACCAACTCCGGAAGCGGTGGGAAGGGGATGGCGAAAACCACCCTGACGAGGTAGGACAACAACACCCCTACAAGGCAGGACGAAACCACCCCGACGAGGTAGGACAACACCACCCGTTTGAGGTAGCCCTGCAACACCCAGTCGAGGTAGGACCGTACCACCCCGACACGACCAGCCAGCCAGCAGACCCACTACCGTACTGCAAGTGCCGAGTAGACAGGGGACTCCACGGCAACAGTAACTCACGCCTCCCCGGCAAGGCAGCCCAACGCCACCCCGACGGCGATGAACTCCAGGGAACGCCAGTAGACCGGGACATGCCCAACCGAGGGGGCCAACAACAACCCTGTGAGGGAGGCTTACGACAACCCTGCACACAGGAACTTAAACGCCCGTTGGAAATCTCCCGTCCAGCTGACCCCCGACCCAAGCAACAACGACCCGACCAGGTCGACCTGCACCACCCAGACAGGGTCGACCATCACGAGAATCAACGAAACGGACAATTTTCAAACAACAAAAATAAACCAAGGGACTTACCGGCCTACGATGATCGGCACCCAGGCCAGGGAAGAGACCAACCGGACCAGCAGATGTATTCCAACAGCGGGACGGGAGGCGGCACACCGAAGCCGGTACCTGCAACGACCACTTCGCAGCCCAGCAGCAAGGCCGGAGGCGCACGGACAGGACCGGCACCTTCAACGACCCAGCGGCAGGCATCCCGGGGGCGAGGGTCGGAGGACACCGGAGCGGCCACCTTCCAGACGGACGACGGAGCACAGAATGAACTGCGCAGGTCGAGCAGGGTTTCCAGACGTCCCGCCTACCTGCGTGACTACGTTTGTTGATTGACACGAGCTGAACCATGTTTTATCTAGGGGGGGAGGAGTGTTATGTCCTTATAAGGACATCCGGCCGGGGATTGGTTAATCCTCTGGGCGGGAAAGTTAAACCGCTGTCATTGGACGGCTGGTCTGCCGGAGTGCTATAAAAGGGCTCCGGCAGCACAGCCGTTCGTCTGTTCTGACTTAGTTAAGAGCTGAATAAAACTTGTTGAACAGACCCCGCTGGTCTTGTCTTCTTTCCTGCGCCTGATCTAACACTTGTGATATAACCACACAAATTCCACTCCTGACAAGCATAGGAGGAAAAATCCTCATGAAATTCTCTCCATTTTCTGTGTTTGAAGCAAAGAGGCCAATCAGGGTGCATCTGAAATGGAGGAGCAGCTGGACAATTGCTGGGTACTGGAATCCTTCTTTGGGGAGAATTTGGTGGAAAAAGGGGAATTGACTTTTATCACTCAGAGCCTCTGAAGCAATTGTACGACTGATCTGAAAAAGCAATGAAGAATGCTGTGTTATATTTGGGATCAAATCAAATCCAAAATATTAGATTTTAATACATCCAACCTGGCTCTCATGAATGTATTAGAATAGTTTGTTAATTAGATATTGTTTAAAATATTAAAAACAGACTATTAGCAAGTTTGTATAATAAAAGTGGAAAATAATAAGGAAATTAATGAACAATAAACATTGTAAATTCTATTACCGTATCACCCCTATAATTTATCGAAATTAGATTAACAAAAATGCCAACTGGAGTATTCTATTTCAAAAAAGGGCCTATTATAATTTTTGAGGATTGCTGCATTTATATACCAGATTCTTTCTGGAAGGAATTTTTTTAACTTCTTTCTCCAGTTATAGAAGAAACAGGCAGACCTTAAAGCCTAATAAGATTTGTCAGTTGCACAATCCAAATATGGTCTTTCAATGAAGTTTTGTCTGTTCCAACAGCCACAATTTTCAGAGTCTGTCAGTTTCCATAGATTACATTTTATGCCAATAATGCCCATATTTTCTGAATTTAGACAAAGCAGAAATTGGGTAAATTCTCAAATCAGCTCTGAGGGCAGCAGCTGGAGTCCTTTTACCCACCCCAAGATCCTCCTCAGAGGCTGAGATTGGGTTGGTTCTGCTGGTGGTTTCTCTCTGAAGCCCCAAACATCAGATTGATGTAAGAACATGGGGGAAAACTGGGCCTCGTATATTTTAATTATTGGGGCTGAGGAAGCTGGAGAGCTATGAGGTTTTCATTTAAGCACCACTTTCACTCCTGCCCTTTCTCTAACTGAGCTCCTTGGATGATGAGGGAGCCAAGATTCAGGCTCAGAAAAAACAACCCCAGGTAAGGAAAGGTGTTACTTGCTCTAATGGCTGATCATTTATGGCTATGATGTCATTTCACAAAGACCATAACTTTTGAATTTGCTTTATAAATTATCAGATAATTATTAAGACAAAACAATTCAAGTTATACAATCCAATGTGTAAGTATGATAATATCACATTATCTGTATAAATCAGTGTATTCCAATAGGAATTTAACAGGCTAAACATGTGTACCTATAACAGAACTTATACCAAAATAAAAGGGTTGGAAGGGACCTTGGAGGTCTTCTTGTCCAGCTCCCTGTTCAAGTAGTAAACCAGGCATAATAGCAGTAACTGTGAGAGGGATCCTGGACTCTTAGTGGACAACCACTTAAATATGAGTCAAGAGTGTGCAGCAGCAGCCAAAAAAGCCAATGCAATCCTAAATCGCATTAACAAAAGGATACAATCAAGATCAAGAGAGGTACTGATACCACCCTATAAAACCTTAGTAACACCACACCTAGAATACTGCATCTAGTTTTGGTCACCATACTATAAAAAGATGTTGAGATTGTAGAAAAAGTGCAGAGAAGAGCAACCAAGAGGATTAGGGGACTGGAGGCTAAAGCATACGATGAATGGACCACAGGCTGACTCCATCTGGGGGTGATGCTGTCTCTCCCACATATTTTCAGCTTCCCAAGAAATAGGTTGTGCTTTACTTTGTCAAAGCCTTTCTGAAATCCAAGTACTGTATATTACATGCACTGCATTTCACTGGTTCACTAATTTAGTCAGTTTTCTCAAAGAATAAAATAACGTTTATTTATTACCTGTTTTTTGACCCTGCATTATTCCTAGTAAGTCATTCATATCTACTCTGAATAATAAGGGTTCAAATACACATCTTTCCCTTCCCCCTTGGTAAGCATAGATCCTTCTTCTCATGGCTCCATTGAGCCCAAACCTCCCTCTCAAACAAGGCTTGGATCGGGGCCAACGGGCTGAGCTCCATTTTGAGGGCAAAACGTTTTCTCCATCATATTTCTCTGTTTATTGAGTCAAATGCTGCACTAACATCTAGAAAGCAGCAAACCTTGTTTTACCTCACTGATATAGATGAGATATTTCAGGACAAATTTGTTGCCAATATTAGATTATCTATTTATCCATTATTACTTATAAAATCTATATAGCATTTAACTCTAGCTAAAATATTCTGGTTCTTCTGCAAGGAATGAATTTTTCTCAAGTTTAACTAAGAGGATCATGTCATAAATTTTAGCCACAATATCTGTTAGTCTAATTGGCTATAATTGTTAGAGTAATTTTTATTCCACTTTTTAGATGGATAAAATGCTACTATTGCCAACTTCAATTCAACTTGATAGGTCAGGCATTATTTATCTGTGAAAATGAAGATGCCAAAGAGGCCCCAACAACCAGGAATATTTTTTGATCAGTTAAATAGTTCGTAGAATGTCTTCTCCAGGGAATGTTTTGCTTGCATTTCAAACCTTTTATGATTAATCTCAACATGAACATAAATATTGACATTTTTCGTAATATGGAGAAAAGCAGCTCTTTGATTCCATGGAGAAGACATGATTGCATCTATTGCTCACCCACCACCACCCACCCCTCACTTTACCAGAAGGAGAAACACACACACAAACCTGCGGGACTTTGTAGGTGCCTCCTAATGTTGACATCTGGATGGAGATCTCCCTGTTAGCTGCATCAAAAAGACCCAGAAGGTTCTCCTTCCTTCCACAGCCGTAGTTGGGGACATTGGCTTCTCCAGTGGAGAGAATGTCCAGCAAAACATCTGAAGTGTGGAAATTGCTCAGGAAGTTGTCATGGATGTTATAGCCAAGTGAGAGATTGTGGAAGAGATGGGAATTCTTGTTGACCACTTGAATGTTGAAAATGTATAGTAAGCCACAATAAAAATAGTAAGAAGTCCTATTGAAAAAAAGTTATTATAATCAACAACCACAACAAATACTTTTGTTGTATATAATATATATAATCCTCCAGAAGCCTACTGAGCCTTAAGCCAACATTGATCCAAAAGCAATGATTAGTTACACAAATATGGAAATTGACTATGGCAACTACAACTGATTCCACCACTACTTTAAATAAAATTCATTATCCAAGTGGTAAATTAAGGATTGAACTGAGGGAGGAAAATAATCTGCAGCCCTTTCAGCTTTTTTTCAGACCCCTTTTTGAGTCTCTTTCACAAAATCAGAGAAAAGTGAGAAGCCATGGAAATCAAAATCATTCAGGAAATTGAATATATTCCCCAATATAGGAATAAATGAAAAATAAAAAACAGAAAAGAAGGAGAGTGTTAGAATGGAGGGACTGCAACTCCATTACTCTGAATGACTTACGGATCATGGAAAACAAGCTGAAGAGAAGGAGCCATGTTGAAAAGCAACTTTGTATGCAATATTTTGTTTCCATTGGTGACTATACTGATTAGATGGTCTCCTGGTCTGTAGTAGCTCCATGGTTTTCCATCCTGGTGCTCCAAACTCAGCGGGCATTTCATTCTCAGCTTCCCAGAGACTGGATGGGACAAAAGCAGCATCAGAAGCAGAAGCAGGAGGTCCATCATTCATGGGGTGAATCAATGAATCCCTTTCCTGTTTCTAAAGAAGAATTAGAAGAATCAAAGGACTCTCACAAGGTGGAACATCCAGTTGCTTTATCTCAACACAGAGAAACACTCAGCTTCACCTGGAAAGGAGAGAGACATAGATTCAAGAGCACAGACTCTGCCTGTCCCAAAACTCCATATTTCTCTGCCCAAAGTCTCCCATGGAGGATTCGGCCAAACAGCAGAGCTGAAACTTTTATGACTGTTCTCCCTCTCAGGAGGGATCCCTGGATAATTCATCTAGTTCTTGCAGTCAGAGATGGTTGGGAAATTCTCTGGAGGGAAATGAAAGGGAAATAATCCCCATGTGATTCAATACAACAGGGGCAGAGATGGAATTAAATCCATCATCTAGAATTGAGAGTTTTGGGAGCTCCATGCAGGGAATACATGGCACCTGTGGCTGAAATAACAAATAAATCTGATATTTGTTCATATAGTGATGAAAGAGAAAACTCCAGGGGCCAGTTAATGCAGGAGCATGTCACAGATCTGAAATAGCTGCCAGCTGAGTTGGAGCCAAAATTTCCTTTATTTTGAAAGCTAATGCTCAAGGGCATCGCACAAAAGGGCTGATGCAATAGTGCAGCCAGTCTCTAAGAACAAAATCAACTTTAGTGAAAAACTGGTTTTTCAAACTTTGCAGAGTTTAAAAAAAATCACAGGGAGAGGGGGAGAGAGAGAAAGGGGTAGACTTGGGCAGAATCACAAAACCTTCCCACATATCCCAAGTGAGGCTCTCAGGCCCAAAAGCTCCCTGGACCAGGAATGGCTAGCAGGAGCTTCCAGGAGAGCCTCCTTGGCTCTTTCTCTCTGGCTGTCACCACTGAGCCCACCGGCTCCTCCTTGGAAGACAGAACAGCCTCCTCTGAACCTCCGTCTTTGGCATCTGCTAACGGCATAGCTGTGGCTGAAGATGATGGGAGCTGAAGTCCATGCATTTGGAAGGGGCGGATGGGAATTCTCTCCATTCAGGCAGGACAGAGATCCATAAAGAGGACTTGGAAAAAGCCTCATGAAAGCAGCAGCCTCCATTCTTCCTCCCAACGCCTGGCAGGAGAGAGAGAGAGAGAGAGAGAGGGAGGGAGGGAGGGAGGGAGGGAGAGAGAGAGAGAGAGAGAGAGAGAGGGAGAGAGAGAGGGGGAGAGAGAGAGAGAGAGAGAGAGAGAGAGAGAGAGAGAGAGAGAGAGAGAGAGAGAGAGAGAAGGGAACCCAGGGAGGGTCACAGCCACATTCTCCATTTTTCAGTTTGATGGGATTCACATCCAGCCTTTCTGCTCTGGGGAG
>WNWU01013561.1:20696-32100 GCA_012654045.1 Ptyas mucosa
TTTTTCAGTTTGATGGGATTCACATCCAGCCTTTCTGCTCTGGGGAGCAGCCCCAGTATCCTGAGGAATGGCCTAACTGAGAATACTGGAAACCAGCATCCAAAAGCATCTCTGGGGCTCCAAGGGGGAGGAGGAGCATCAAAGTCACCGGTGGATCCTCTGGAAACCCATGGAGAGATCTCTGGAAGTCGCTATAAAGGTTCGTCCAGAGATTGTGGGAAATCCCTGATATCCATCCATCCACAAAGCCTGGTTTCCGTCCCTCTCCCACCATCCCAGCTGTTTTCCCTGGAGGCCAAACTCTGCTGCGGTTCTCCTGTCCCTCCAGCCCCCCTTCACTCAGCCACGGCTCCCTCCAAGCCCTGCAGGTGGTGCCCAGAGCCCCGGATCCAGAAGCGGATCCTGTGGGAAGAAGCCCTCCATCCTGCCTGCAAAGGCCCATGATCCCCTGCCTGATCCGAGGGGGGCCCAGGGAGGCCACACCAGGCCCTGAGTCCAGGTGGAGGGAAGAGGAGGGCTGTGGGATCCACAGGAGCCATCAAAGGGCCCAAAGGCAGCAACCGGACGGGGGCTCAGCCTCATCCACACAGGGAGGGAGGGAGGGAGGGAGGAGGGAGGGAGGAGGAGGAGGGAGGAGGGAGGGGGGAGAGAGGGAGGGAGGGAGGGGAAGGGGAACGAGGGAAATGGAGGGAACCTATTTCGGAATCTCATTTCCCATTATCTAAAGCTGAATGGGTAAACAAACGTGATGTACAGGCGCCAAAAAAAGTACAGTTGTTTCACACCAAATATCCTAATAAACCCTAATTTCTATATATGTGTATTTTATTGTGTTGTTACCTCGTTTCTCCTCTCTTTCAGGAATAAGGGTTTCCTCTCTTCTGGAGAGTGGCCGAATGTCAGCCTCTGCCTTTGTTGCTTTGGCTGCCATGGTAACGGGGGGGGGGTGCTAGTGGGAAGCTTGCTGGAGTGATTCCTAAGATATAGGGACTGCATCTTTGAAGCTGCTATCGGGTCAACGGCCATGGCATTCCTGATTGATGACACCGCCAGACATGTGCTTCCACCTGACCCCTGGGAGACCTTTGGATTGGATGATTTATGTTGGACAGTGGGAGGGGATGCTTTCTATCTGTAATTTTCACGCTTTTGCCTCAGATTCTGCTTTTCCTTGGTTGCGATCACTTCATTTTCCAGTAAAAGTACTTTTCTCTATAAAAAATGGAGTTGGGGGTCATTCTTTCTTGGACTTTGAAGGAAGCATACCTGACATTGCCCCTGGGATGGCTTTCCTCAGCTTGGCAATTTCAGATAGGTTCAACTACAACTCCCAGAATTCCCACCAGAGCTTTGATTGCATCATCGTGGATGCTTCTGACCTATGGGCCACCCAGCCCTGGGCCTTCTTGGAATTGTAGTCAACGCACCTGCCGGATGATGGAAGGGAGAAGGGGCTCCTGGAGGCCATCCACTCGTGTCCGACTTGCGGACTGGATTCAGGCAAGACACGAGGACGTAAACCCAAAGGAACCAAATTGTGGGCTTCCTATACTATTTAATCCAGTGTTTGTCATCTCTGGCACTGAAATTTATTAATTATTAGTTTTAAATTTCTTGAATTAAGCAGGAGTGGAAAGAAGAAAAGAAGATAAGCATAGAAAAAAGACCATTGTGACACAAGACACAAACACACAAACACACACAAATCCTTCATCTATGCAAGATAGAAAGGTTTTGGCAAGAGTTTCAGGAAAGGACACCCAGAGTTATAAGAGCCAAAGCCCAGTTGACATCTTGAAGTAACTCTTCAGAAGCTGCAAGTAAGAGCAGGATTTCCTTGAGGAATCAGGCCCACAAATCTCTCCTTCCAGGGTTGGAGACAAAAAGGCAGCGAGGCCATTTCTGTGCTCTCTCCATCAAGATCCAGAGAGCTGAGAGGCCCTTCAAGAGGAGAGGGGCCTGGGCAATTCCTGGGAGCTACCGGCCCAGGTGAAAGTCCAAGGATCCAGTCACAATGTTTGGGTCCCCTGTTATTTTAGGTCTCCCGGGGCTGCAGCAGCAGACACAACATCAAAAGTTCGGTCTCCGGTCTACAAACAGAACAGCACCAGTTTTGGCAAACACATCTGGGTCAGGGGTGGGTTCTACTTAGCTTTCCTACTGGTTCGCAACTGGGCCACGTGTGTGTGCTTCCCTTGCACGTGCGTGCTCTTCTGCACATGCAGAGAAGGTTCTGCACATGTGCAGAAGCATTTTGATGACGTCAGGGTTGGTGGGCGGAGCCTCCCACCCGTTTTACTACAGGTTTTATAGAACCAGGGCGAACCGGGGGCAACCAACCACTGATCTGGGTCCCCCTTCTCGGAGGAAGGTGCACGGCAGTGGACCAAATGAATGTGACCCACCCTGGTTAGGCCTTTCCTCTTTGTGTGTCATCCTTTCCAGCACCTTTCCTGCTGCTTCATGGCAGGGCTTTAACGGGCAAAGAGGAGAGAGCCTACTTTTCTGCGGGAGAGGTGGGCTGGAAGTGTAAGTAAGTAAGCTTTTATTGCGGTCGAAGACCAAATTATATACACATAAAAAGAGAGTATGGTTTACAAATATAGATAGATCATGTGACAGTGCACCATCTACTGCCTCAAATACAACCTGTACTATCAATACTAGGAATCCTCTGCCGTAGGGCTTGCCCGTCTCTTCTCCCGTTTTTTTCCAGCCACGACTGCGGCAAAATTTTTTGCCACCTTTGAGGTTATGTTGGGGTCTGTGTCCTGGAGTAGGAAATAAAGGCTAAACATATCAGGTGAACCGGGGAATCTCTGGGAAATAGGAGAAATGAATCTTGATCTTATATCCCGGTAGTGGGGACATACGAATGTAATATGGAACAGGGTTTCCGGGGATCGGCTGTCACATGTACAGTAGATGGATTTTAACCCCCCCCCCCGAGAGCCTACTATCGAGGATGTTTGAGGGGATCACATTAAAACGTGCCTTCATAAATGCGAACCTGTGTTTGATAGAATGTAACGCGGAGAGGTAAGGCGGGGGGTGAGACGAGGGGACAATGCCAAGGGAAAACGGTGAGCATGTTCCTGATCCGTGTGCCAGATTTAATTGTCTATCAATGTCGTCCAGCCGTTGAAAGATCAACGATTTGGCAGCATCGGGGCCTAGGATAAAAGCTTCAATGGGGGAAATCCCGATCATCAAAAGTTTTGTATGGATATTACGGGCCCAGGGACTAAGAAAAGGGTCCCGCCATAGGCATTGGCCTAGGTAATAGCCTGGGAGTCTAGTCCACAGGGACAACCAGTAGCCAATTGCACGTTTCCACAGGATTGTATTGAGTGAGGATATACCCAGTTCCAGACGAATTGCGGCATTGCTTACGCAGGGGGGGACTCCCATCAGACAGCGTAGGAACTGGCTGTGGACAGACTCAAGAGAAGAAATGTTGGATTGGACCCAGAGGGAGGCGCCGTAGGTGATAGCTGCTATCACCTTTGCCCTGTAGACTTTTAATGCTGAGGGGATGTGATGAGCTCCCTCAGTATGAAAAAAATGCAGGAGGGCATGGGTGGAAATCTTAGCCTTGTTACAGAGAGACTTAATCTGCGCAGGCCACTTGGTATTGGATTGAAAGAGGATACCTAAATATTGAAATCTGTGGACCTGTTCCACTGGGATGCCATCAAGATGCCATTGGTAGATTTTCCTGCTTCTTGTAAAAATCATGATTTTGGACTTAGAGTGGTTTATATGCAGTTGGTTAGTAGAGCAATAGGCAGAAAGGATTTTTAAGGCTCTAAGTAGGCCCGCCCGGGAAAATGAAAGTATTGCGGCATTGTCAGCGTAGAGCAGGAGCGGACATCTATAATCAGCTAATCTAGGGGCATGGATGTGGGCCATGTGATCTGAAAATGCCTTTCTCCAGTCACTGATATATAGGTTAAAGAGAAGGGGTGCCAGTATACATCCCTGCCTAACCCCCTTGTTAATGGGGATAGCGTTAGAGAGATCCCCCTGCAGGGTAAGGCGCACTTTTGCTTCTGTTCCGTCATGCAATTGGGAGATAAGCCAGAGTAATCTTTTGTCAATACCCCAGGCAGAAAGTTTTGCCCACAGCTTAGCTCTAGGGATGCTGTCGAAGGCAGCCTTTAGATCTATAAAGGCGACGCAGAGACGACCCTTCTTGGGAGTGGAATATTTTACGGCAAGATGATGAAGGATCAAAGCATGATCAATTGTAGAGTGGTCTGGACGGAATCCCGCCTGCTCATATCCGAGCAGGTCGGCCTCTTCAACCCAGCACTCCAGTTTGGACAGGAGGTAGCGGGCATAGAGTTTCCCCAACATTGAAAGAAGGCTGATGTTACGGAAGTTGCCGGGATCAGAATGGGCGCCTTTCTTATGTATTGGAATAATTATGGCATCCTTCCAGAGCTTGGGGATGAGGCCCGTTTGGTTGATTGCATTAAATACCTCGGTAAGAACCGGGGTCCACCAGTCCTTATGGGCTAGAATGGCTTCGGCTGGGATGAGATCTGGGCTGGGCGCTTTTCGAAGTTTAAGTTGTCCGATTAGCTTGGCAATCGTGGATGGTTCCACAGGAGGCCATCTGGGAAGGTGGTTAGGGAAAGAGCCTGAGGTCGAAGAGACTGGCACATCAGTGTCGTAAAAGACTCGGCGTAGAAAGAGTTCCCATGTGGTGGCAGAGATGGAATGAGTGAGCCTACTAGTTGGCCTCCTATTTAACAGACTCCAGAAATCTTGAGGGTTGCTGGATTTCACGGCCTCTAGTAATGCGTTCCACCTTAGCCGGTGCCAGTCTTGCTTGGCTCTTGAGAGGGCTAGCTTGTATGCCTTCTTAGCCTCGAAATAAGCGGGGGGGGGGCGTCGATGAACCTGTTCATTTGTGAGCAGAATATATGGATCTCATATGGTTCCTGGCTTGCTTGCACTGTGAGTTAAACCAAGGGGCTCCCTTCCTCCGGGAAACTCTGCCAGGGATAAGAGTGGGGGGCTGAAAGGAGGCTATGAGACTACTTAGACACTCGGAGAAGGTGGTCAGTAGCACCCCGGGTGTAGACTTGGTGCCAATTAAGGCTGACAAAGTATTGGCTGCTTCTTGATGATAAAAGCGTGCATGGAAAAGGGCCAGAGACTTTGACCATTTCAGCAACATCGGGGAGCCTCTGGGATTAGAGTCTATTGATACAAGATGAGCAGAGTGGTCTTGAGGTCTATATAGCCGTGCAACCGTAATGAGAGGAAGGTGGTCACTGAAAATCTTGTCGTCTACTTTAAAGGAAGTAATGTATGGCAAAAAGGCTCTTTTTTTTTTTTTTTACAATAAAAAGTTTTTATTGGTTAAGAATATACAATATTATAGTTTACAATATGTTGAATTTTCAATATCTTTATATAAAGATATTTCAATTATTATTTTCTTTTTTTAATTTCTCACACAACAGACATTATTATCTTAAATCAAAACAAACAACCAGGTTATATAAAAATTATATAAACAAAAAAAAGAGTGTTATACAAAATACAATAAAAAAAGAGAGAGAAAAAAAAAGTCAATTAAAAAAACCTTAAACAATAGATTCCCCTCCTTTCTTCATTTCCTAGTTCTGGCTCTTAAAACCATGGTCTGGCCTCCCTCCCCCTCCTGGGCCGCAACAGCTCCGTCCGCCTCCGCTCCTTGATCATCTAATACTTCCCCCTCTTCGGCTCCTGTATCTTCTCCACCTAGGAAGGATTTATGTTGGTCAAAAAAAGCCTTAGCTTCCATTACATTATTAATTTTCTTCTTACTGTCCTCCCAAAAAATCATCAAACCCTCCGGAATCAACCACCTAAAACCTACTCCCTTGAGGTACAACTTATTTGATAAAAAATAATATTTTCTTCTTAATTCTCGTACCTGTCTGGGAATCTGCTTCAGGATGGTGATCTCCTTGCCCCTGTACACCAGCGCCCCCAGTCTTTGTTTTCTCAATATCTCATCTCTCAGTTCCCTTCTCACAAATTTAATATGAATCTCTCTTGGTAGATTATGTAAAATTGCAAATTGTGAGTTTACTCTGTACACCAAGTCCACATCCCTTCCAATAGACTCCAAATCTCTTTCTAAAAATTCACCCAACATTTTAACCATCACTTCTCTCAAATTTTCCTGGTCAAGTTGTTCCACGTTTTGGAACCTGAGAAAATAAGACATCTTATCCAATTGTAAGGTTAACATTGCATTTCCTCTCCCATCCTCCACCTTCTGGAGTGCCCGTACCTCCCCCTCCAGACCCCCCATCTTCTTCTTGTTTTGCTCTGCCAGCTGTTGAACATCATTTAAATCTTTTTTCATAAGTGTCATTTCAGATTTAATTTCAGATAATCCTTTTTGGACGTCATCTAACTTGTCCAACTTCTGGTCCAATATTGCCAGTCTTTCCAAAATTTTCCCCATGTCAGTTGCTGCTGATTTGTGGCCCTTAGCCATCTTAGATCAGTAGAAGATGAGAAATCAAAGGGCAAACCTCCAGAGAAGAAAGAGGGATTAGCAATCAAAGTAATTTTTCAACTGTCCACCAGTGGGCGCTCACAGGAGCAACGAGTCCAAAGTATAGAGTAGGTCAAACAGGAAGCCAGAGGAGAATGTTGTCTTCAATCATAAATAAAGAAGCAGGAAGTCAGACCGCCGCCATTGCCTGCCGGGGGGAGGGGCCACCAGACCTCTCCAAGAAACTCTGCCACAGCCATCCTCCAAGGAAAAGTCAGAAAGGTAAGGGATTTCACCCCATCTCCTTCCCCCTAGTTTTCTGCCACGGCACCTTTCCAGCTACAAGGGGGGGGGAAACTCCAACCCCCCCTCTCGCCTCCAGGATGCCTGCTCCACTCTGCAATCAGTCAGTACAGTCCGTTGTGCCTTCTTAGGTAGCACCGGTCCCCTTAGGCGCTGTGGCGCCTCCGCGGCCTCGAAAAAAAGCCGCCAATCGCCTCCCGCCCCCTCTGGAGCCTCGGGCGCGCCAGCATCGGCCTCCCGGCCCCTGGAAGTGAGGCAGGGGACCCCTGGCGAGCCGCCCTCAAACGGCAAACGCCCCAATAATGGGGCGCTTGGCCCAAAGGGCCTCCAGATGGGGGGGATCAGACTCTGGGGCCAGAGCTAGCCCGATCAAAGTCTGTCGCCAGCGGAACCGGAAGCGGAAGTTGCAAAAAGGCTCTTGAAACCAAGGTATAGTCTATTGTGCTGTTGCCATTTTTGGCCAAGTGGGTAAATTCCCCGGGAACGTCCGGGGAACATCTGCCATTAAGGGGGAAGAGGTCTAGTTTGAGGGTAAGGAGAGCTAGACAAGTCCCCGCTTTGTCAACTTTCCGATCCTTGGAAACTCTCCCTTTCAGGGTATCCAGGGGGTGGTCATCCCTAGTCGGACCTGCCCACCAACGAGAGGCAACCAGGGTTTCCCAAGTCCCTGCAATGCGGGCGTTTAGATCCCCCGCCAAAAGAACCAGAGAATGAGGGAATCTAAGTGTGATGGTAGTAAGAAAATCTTCCAGACCGGCCCACAGCTCGTCTAAGTCCCGGTGAGAGCCCCCAGGAGGAAGGTAGACATTAAACACCAGGAGTGAGAGCTTCCCGACGGATATCAAATTTGCCTGGGCATAAGGAGGAAAAGAATTCACAAGAGCCACGTTTGCGTGCAAATCCAGGGAGATACCTGTAGCAAGGCCGCCCTTCGAATGACCACCACGCAGTGAGGGATGGGCTGGCAGGGATATGATTTCAAAACCACAAAGCAAAATGTCATTGACCTCCCACGTTTCCTGAAATATGAGGATTTGAAAGTTTTTGAGGTAATTCAAAAAGTCCGGGTCGGCTTTTTTGGATGCCCACCCTGCAATGTTCCAACTCATGATGGACCAAGGAAGAGTTGGAGAGTAGATCTTTGACTGTCATTTGGAAGCAGCAGGGGGCTGGTGGAAGGACCGGGAGACAGTTAGACCGAAGAAATCTGTTATCTTACCTTGATTATCTTGCTTAGTTTTGAGATCATTATTAGATCTTGGAGAATTCTGGTGGGAAGCCAGATTTGGACTGAAGTTTTTGTCCTGGTCTTGGTAGTGGCTTGAATGTCATACAGATAGAGCTATCGGGGGAGACATCTGTATGGTGTTGTTGTCATCAAAAGAAATACAGCCATTATGTGATTTGGTGATAATGATAGACGGCGAGAGAGGGGGAGCCCGGGGAGTCTGAAAGGTCAAACTGGCCAGTTGTGGGGACTGAGAATGTGGCATTTCAGGAGGCAAGATTCTTGGAGCAGAAGGTGGACAAGTGATCAGGGATAAAGGGACGCGTCCTGATAAGCCTTCAGAATCAGAAGTAGAGAGAGGTTGATCTGGGAGCACCACATTTCTGGTCCGGAGGACATCCTCCCATTGTTGCTGGGTCGCCAGCAGATTTGTGGAACTGCTAGTTGAAGCCCTCAAAGGGTTGCCAGCTTCCGTGTGGAGGTCCGTGCACTCTGGCCCTGTCCGACGACAAGTGTCCACGTTGATCGGCTTCCTCCCAAGAGAGGATAGGTGAGTATTTATAAAGCATCTCTGGGGAAAGACTCCAAAGTGGGTCAGATGGTTACGAAGACCACATAAAAGTGAGGGGGTCTTGGGTGAGCTGAACTTGAGAATCAGGCGTTTGTGATGAGATGTGCTGGGAAGCCATTCCACGGAGAGCAGCTCATTGTTCAGGATGTGAGAATTGGATAAAAGCCTCAATGTGTCTAAAGTGGTTTTACGGTTGGTCCAGTCGTACTTGTTAAAGTGAGAATGGGCCAGGTTCAGACATAGGTTGGCTGGGAGCAATTGGAGATTCACTAACGGCGACAGTCGTGGAGGAAGATGGATATCCGTTCGGGACGGACCCAGTGCATGTCTGGTGGTTCTACAGGAAAGTGATGCTGAGACCGACTTACTGAGGGATTCCACTTTGCCCTCCAGCACTCCAACAGAGGATGTCAAAAGGGTAATAGAGTCGGCCAGACGGAGACAGAACTGTTGCAACAGCCGGATATCTGAGGGCTGAACTGAGTCAATAGGGGATGGCAGTGTAGTGAGACAGGGCAAGACAGGACTAACATCTGATGGTGTTGGGCAATCCAGCAGAGAAGGTGTGTTGCAGAGTGAGGCAGCCAGGGATTCCGATTCTTCTGAAGGAGAGCTGGGCGGAAACTCCAGAGCTGTTAAGTTTTGGAAGAATTCGTCCAAGGAGGTAATTGATAAGTTCGGATCTTGGTTCATGGTGTCAGTCTTTTTGATCTTAGGCAAGGGGCCCATTATATTTTCGAGGGAGGTCTCCAAACTAAGGTTAGTCGGAGACAAGGAACGACAGTGTTTATGTGGACTCATATCGGAGCAGCCAGTCGATCTCTTGGTGAAGGGTGTTGGGTAATAATAAGGCCCAAAGCAGGTTAACGTTCTGATAATGAAGGCAGGACGCTGGGTCAGGCAATTAGGCCTAACAAACAAACTCCCGGCTGCAAGCTTAGCACAGAAATTGGCTCGGAACCAAATAGATAACCAAAAGCCAAACAAACTTACAGCCAAATCAAAACAGTCTCGGAGATAAAAGGGTTTTTTCCCTGGATAGGTTCCAAAAACAAACAGCTCAAAATCCACTCCAAGGATTAAGGGCCTCCACTGAGGTTTGTCAACAAGTCCGGTAGTCCGAATTTCAGGCCTTGCAAAGAGAAGTCACAGTAATAGTCTAAGCCAGGATTGCAGGAGCCCTCTCTTGCTGTCTTGTTGTATTGTTAAAATGTGTCTAAAACAAATGGTAGCCACACTATAAGTGCTTTTATAAAGTCCGGTATAGATTAAAAATAGGTTAAAAATGAGTTAAAAATATAAAAATACTTATATATACATTAAAAAGAAAAAAACCTAATTTACTTTTGGAAGAGCTCCTTACAGCTGTTGCTGCCTGTCCTCCATCTTGGAAAAAACCGTGGGCTGGAAGTGAGGATTGCTTTCTAAATGTGGAGATTATGCAGCAGGAGAAGCCTTGTTTTGATCAGGCATCCCCATTCAATAGGCCCTCTTTTAGGAATGCTGAGTTTCTTTTGCCCCGATGCCTAAAGAGGAACCATGGTCATTCACGGGATTCTCCCAAAGAAGTCCAAGACCGAGTGGCTGTGGTTTCCGACATCCCGGTATAGTCAGTTGGCGCCATCACTGACTATTGGGGGTGAGTCGTTGGTCTCCACAGAGAGGGCTCGCAACTTGGGTGTCCTCCTGGACTCACAGCTGTCTTTAGAAGAGTACTTGACGGCTGTGGCCGGGAGGGACTTTTATCAGGTTCGCCTGATTCGCCAGTTGCGTCCCTTTCTGGATCGGGACTCGTTAAACACGGTCACTCATGCCCTCGTCACTTCCCACCTGGACTACTGCAATGCTCTCTACATGGGGCTCCCCTTGAGGAGCATCTGGAGGCTCCAGCTGGTCCAGAATGCGGCCGCGTGGGTGGTTATGGGAGCGACGTGGCGCTCTCATGTGACACCGCTCCTGCGCAAGCTGCACTGGCTCCCGGTGGTCTTCCGGGTGTGCTTCAAGGTTTTGGTTACCACCTTTAGAGCGCTCCATAGCTTAGGACCAGGGTACCTACAAGACCGCCTTCTGCCATCAGTAGCCTCTCACAGACGAGTATGCTCCCATAGAGAGGGACTTCTCAGGGTGCCGTTGGCCAAACAATGTTGGCTGGCGGCCCCCAGGGGGAGAGCCTTCTCTGTGGGGGCACCTACCGTTTGGAACGAGCTCCCCCCGGAGATACGGAACATTCCAGATCTGCGCGCTTTCCGCCGTGCCCTTAAAACGTTCTTTTTCCAGCAGGCTGGCCTGACCTAACCTCTTTTAAATTGTTTTAAATTTTAAATTGGGTATTAAAATTGGTTTTAATTTGTTGTTTGGGGCCATAATATTTAATATATTTTAAACATTTTTAATATTTGTATTAAATGTATTTTATTTTGGCTGTTCACCGCCCTGAGTCCCTCGGGAGTAGGGCAGTATATAAATTTAATAAATAATAAATAATAATAATAATAAAGTGGGAGTCACCCTAGAAGATCTCAGCAGCCTGGAAGAGGACTCCCTGGACTCCACTCTCTAATTCAAAGAGGTGTCTATTTCAGATTCTTCATGGATCACCGCATTGTCATGTCGAAAAGTCTCGTGCAGCTCAATGAAGCAATGAGCCATGTTGTGCAGGGTTACCCAAGGCAGACAGTTCATAGTGGAGGGTCCTAACACAAGGTGACCCAGTGGAGAAGGAAGTGGCCACCCTCTCCGGTATCCTTACTAAGAAAGCCCAATGAAAGGTATCAAAGGGCTACAAGCGATGATGCCA
>WNWU01013562.1:0-14633 GCA_012654045.1 Ptyas mucosa
CCCAACATTTTAACCATCACTTCTCTCAAATTTTCCTGGTCAAGTTGTTCCACGTTTTGGAACCTGAGAAAATAAGACATCTTATCCAATTGTAAGGTTAACATTGCATTTCCTCTCCCATCCTCCACCTTCTGGAGTGCCCGTACCTCCCCCTCCAGACCCCCCATCTTCTTCTTGTTTTGCTCTGCCAGCTGTTGAACATCATTTAAATCTTTTTTCATAAGTGTCATTTCAGATTTAATTTCAGATAATCCTTTTTGGACGTCATCTAACTTGTCCAACTTTTGGTCCAATATCGCCAGTCTTTCCAAAATTTTCCCCAGGTCAGTTGCTGCTGATTTGTGGCCCTTAGCCATCTTAGATCAGTAGAAGATGAGAAATCAAAGGGCAAACCTCCAGAGAAGAAAGAGGGATTCGCAATCAAAGTAATTTTTCAACTGTCCACCAGTGGGCGCTCACAGGAGCAACGAGTCCGAAGTATAGAGTAGGTCAAACAGGAAGCCAGAGGAGAATGTTGTCTTCAATCATAAATAAAGAAGCAGGAAGTCAGACAGTCACCATTGTCTGCCGGGGGGAGGGGCCACCAGACCTCTCCAAGAAACTCTGCCACAGCCATCCTCCAAGGAAAAGTCAGAAAGGTAAGGGGTTTCACCCCATCTCCTTCCCCCTAGTTCTCTGCCACGGCACCTTTCCAGCTACAAGGGGGGGGGAAACTCCAACCCCCCCTCTCGCCTCCAGGATGCCTGCTCCACTCTGCAATCAGTCAGTACAGTCCGTTGTGCCTTCTTAGGTAGCACCGGTCCCCTTAGGCGCTGTGGCCTCGAAAAAAAGCCGCCGATCGCCTCCCGCCCCCTCTGGAGCCTCGGGCGCGCCAGCATCGGCCTCCCGGCCCCTGGAAGTGAGGCAGGGGACCCCTGGCGAGCCGCCCTCAAACGGCAAACGCCCCAATAATGGGGCGCTTGGCCCAAAGGGCCTCCAGATGGGGGGGATCAGACTCTGGGGCCAGAGCTAGCCCGATCAAAGTCTGTCGCCAGCGGAACCGGAAGCGGAAGTCCTATAAAAACAACATTTGTTGAAAGGTAGTTTAATCGTGAAAGAAAATATATGCATGTACTAATGCACACATATCAAAACACATAAAGATTAAATACTGTGATGTAGCAATTACTGAACAGGGTTACTAATACTAAATTAAGCTCAAGAAATGATGTGAAATAACTGACAGATACTTTTACTACTAGTGTCAAAAGTATCATTTGAACGTATCTTCACTTACCCAATAGTTTCTGCTGATATTTAAGAGAGAATCCTAACTGACAAGGCTGAGATAAGGCAGACTTAGTTAAGTATGTGTTATATTCCTTGTAATAACACTCAAGTCAGATTACCATTTTCTCTGTAACTGAGGTCCCTTAAATGTTTCTTTTAGATTTTTGATATACTAAATGCAGAAGCAATAACCACGTAAGTCTTAAATTCATCCTTTCATAGAAGCAAATTAGCATGATTCTCTAGTCTGAAATCTACTTAAGGTTTAAAAAGATTCTCAATGGCATATGCCATGAAACCACATAAACATTCCTCATTCTCTAGGATTAATTGTGCCTCACAATGAAAATTCTCCATTTTAGTTTATTTACTTTAGTAGAGGTTTAAAACTACAACTAAGAGAAAATATGGAAAAAATAAAAACAAATAAAAGAAATTTACAGGTGATATAAAATTAAAATTTTAATATAACATTTAATCAGTCCTCTCGATTGAAAGTTTCTTGTATTAATCTGAGATTTCAAGATGGTTATTAACATTAAAACAATATTAAACAAAAGAGGCAGTATAATATGAATCTTATGTCAAAATGAACTATTAACAAAACTTCATATTAAGGGAAAGTTGGAGACTAGACAGAAGTTACCCAAAACTATCAGGTCTAACTATGGCTTCCTAAGGAGGGGGTATATCACTCCCTCTTTTAAGTCAGGTGGGATCACCTCCTCTTACAAAGAAGCATTAACTACTGCTTGGGCTACAACTGCATGCCTCCCAGCAGGCCTTGATCAGACAAGAGAGGTGTGGATCTATACCAGAGGTGAGTTTCAGCAGGTTCTGACCAGTTCTGTAGAACCGGTAGCGGAAATTTTAAGTAATTCGGAGAACCAGTAAATACCACCTCTGACTGGCCCCACCCCCATCTATTCTCTGCCTCCCAAGTCCCAGTTGATCGGGAGGGAATGGGGATTTTGCAGTAACCTTCCCCTGGAATGGGGAGGGAATGGAGATTTTACAGTATCCTTCCCCTGCCACGCCCACCAAGCCATACCACGCCCACCAAGCCACACCCACAGAACCGGTAGTAAAAAAATTTGAAACCCACCACTGATACCACAGGTGGCAGAGCTTACAGTAACAAGAACCCTGTCTATTTTCTCAGGATTGACAAGCTTAAACTAGATGTCCTTTGGTCACATCCACAAGATCCATTAGCTAGGGTCTTAATTTTTTTTCTTTATTATAAAGATTTATACAGATCACTTGAACATTGAGTTTGGTAAGATATGTTTTTTTTTAAAAAAAATGTTGCTATTCCTTCTAATCCTTTCAAGTCCTACTATGCTGTCTCATTATGATCCCCAGAGGGATCAGTAAAGAACACTACATCAAGAACATTTACTCCCAACAGGGTCATCTAAGATGGGAAGATCACCCCAGACACGTAGCAAAGAACTCCAGACAATCTATTTCAGGCAGCATCTATATGTGAAAATTGTGAAAACAGATGCTCACCTTAGTGACAATAGCAAAGGCAATTTGATATTTGATGCTACACTGAAGAAGCCATCATAACTTTGAACAATGGTTGCTGAACAAATGCTCATAGGTCAAGGATAACCTGTACTTTTTTTTTCACCTGAGCACCACAACAGTAGCTGTGGAACCAGTCCACGCTGATTTGCTATCAGCTAGCCAACATGCAAAAAGTGATAGGGAAGATTATTTTTTACAAAATGAACACCTGAACACAAAATCCAATACAGCAAAAATGATAAAAGTCAGAAACTTTGTTCTTACCCTGAGAAGTTGGACAAAGAAGAGGCAATCCTATTGGGTTCTTTTAAATGTTTTAAAACAGATGGTGGCTGTTTATTTATTTATTCATTCATTCAATTTGCATAATCACCCATCTCATAATTGCAACTAGGCAATTTATATAGTTAAAAACAACCCAAATAATGCAACCAATAACCAAAACATGGAAGAACCTTTTAAAGCAAATTAAAACCAAAATTAAACCCCAAAAGCATAAAAAGCAAGCGCAAGTTAATCAGTATAACAATCTAGCAGTTTTCAAACAAGAGTGGATAAAAATCGATCTTTAAAAAAAAAAAATTAAATTGGATTTTTAAAATTTAAATCAGATTTTTTTTTATTTTTATCAGATTTATTTTAATAAAATGCTTTTGGAGTAAAAATATCTAAAGTTAGTTTTCTATTTAAGATACATTAGTAATTTAGTTTATTCAGCATGAAATGGAGCTTAGTTATGTAGCATGAGGTTGTATATTCTGCAATATTGGGACTCTTGGTGAGTCAACAGCAGGTCAGAGGAGGAGCTGCAGTGGGACAGAGATGACAGTTGCTCTTTAAAAATTACCATATTTTTTGGAGTATAAGATGCACCAGAGTATAAGACATATCTACCTTTTTTGGTGAGAAAAAGAAGAAAAAGAAATCTCCCTCTGCCTCTACTCAATTTTGCCTAGTTGCAGCAAACAGCAAACAGCCTGCTTTACTTTCATTTTTGTTTTCAGCACAGCTTGATTAGCACAAGGGAAAAAAAATCTGCTCCAGCAATTTACCTCTTTGCAGCAAACAACAGAGTCCTGCACAAAACAGTTGAGAGCAAATCAGCTGAGAGTCGGGAGGCCGATCCAATCAACTTATGCTAATTAGGCTGTGCTGGAGCTAAAAGGAGCTGTTTTTTCTTGCTGTTTGCTTGCAAGGAGGTAACTGCTTCGAGGCAGAGGCCAAAGGGTGGGGGCCAGTGGGTGGGCGGGGCTACATTTGGTGTATAAGACGCACCTAAATTTTCACTCCCTTTTAGGGGGGAAATAGGTGCGTCTTATACTCCGAAAAATATGGTATGATTTAAATCGAGTTGATTTAAATCAAGTCTTTTTACTAGTGATTTAAATCGACTTGATTTAAATCAAATCCACCCTGTTTCAAACCATAACTAGATCCACAGATTCACTAATGCAACCATGTCACTAGAGCTTTTTGAAAGGCAAGCAGGTCTGGGACAAATCTAACCTGGAGGAAGAGGGTGATGTTCCAAAGGTCAAGTAATCTTGGGGCCTGTTAGATTATCTCCTTAACTGATGAGACTCATGACAAGCCATTTCTCCCAGGTCTGATAGGATGGACAGATGTAACTGAGGAGAAATAATCCCTTAAATAACCGAGCCCCATGCAATACTGTATATACTGGCTACCTAAAAACTGGTATTCCTTAACTATTGTCAAATCCCAGGCCTTAGACTCTAACTCTAAAAAAGCAGCTCCAGATAAATCTCTGGAATGTCAGCCTCAGAGAACTCCAAACCAAGAATCATCCGAGATTGCTGAATACAGAATAACAGAGTTGAAGGGGACCTTGGAGGTCTTCTACTCCAACCCCCTGCTCAGGGAGGAAACTGTATACTATTTCAGACAAATGGTTGTCCAATCTCTTCTTAAAAACCTCCATTTAAAGCACCCACAACTTCTGAAGGCAAGTCGTTCCATGATCAATTGTTCTCATTTTCAGAAAAAATTTCCTTAGTTCTAGGTTGTTTCTCTCCTTCATTAGTTTCCATCCATTGCTTCTTGTCTTGCCTTCAGGTGCTTTGGAGGATAAGTTGACCCATTCTACTTTGTGGTAGCACCTGAGATATTGGAACACTGCTATGATGTCACCCCTAATCCTTCTTTTCATTAAGCGAGACATACCCAATTCTAGCAACCGTTCTTTATGCAGTATGTTTTAGCTTCCAGCCCCCTAATCATCTTTGTTGCTCTTCTCTGTACTGTTTCCAGAGTCTCAATGTCTGATCAAACACAGGTACTGTCAGGACAGCTGGAGCAGTCAGGTAATGAAGCATGGCCTCCAAACCTTTGCACTTAGTGGATAGAACAGAGAGCAGAAGGAAGACACTCAAAGATGCCAAGCAAGAGGGAAACTATCTTAATTTAGCTGGTTGCAGCTAAGTGAAAGCAAGTTATACATAACAGAATACATAGTTTGTACATATGGGCCAAAATTACATTACATTCCCTACATAGACAGTAAGGCTTATACTCTTCTGAAAATCCACCATTTGGAAAATGCAGATGAATTCTTTTTCTGTTTTATTATTTTATCAAAATATAAAATACTGAAGTACAAGAAAAAAATTAAAATAATGGGAAAATAAGGAAGGGAAATGGAAGAGAGAAACGTAGAAGGGGGGAAAAAAAGAAAAACATTGATTTCCTTCTCCTTTTGGTGCAGTAGAATAAGTACTAATATAAAACCTCAACTTTTTATTTTTATATAATAGTATATACTAGCCATTTCTATAAAAACAAATCTATCTAATCAGCAAAACTAAAAATCAAAGTTTCATTTTCCCCCCACTTCAAATACAAAGTCCAAAGGCAATTTCCAAACAGAAACAAAATTAATTGTGTTCTTTTCTTTGATCAAAGCAGTCAATTTAGCCATTTCTGCTAATTCCGTCAACTTTTGCAGCCATTCGTCCATTGCGGGGACCAAAGTGCCCTTCCATTTTTGTGCATAAAGTAATCTTGCTGCCATCAACATATATAACATCAAAGTTCCATTTTTTTCAAATATTTTATCCATTAAGCCTAAAAGAAAAGTCTCTGATTTTATCTTTATATTTACTCTAAGAATCTTCTGTATTAAGATGCGAACCCTACCCCAATATTTCTTTGCTTTGTCAACATGTAGAAAATGCTGATAAATTCTGGATAGATTTTTATAATATCCAGAAAGGACAATAGGAAAGGTAAGTAGAGGGGCAGTGGCCACATTCTGAGTTTTGAAAGCATGATAAGGATATTTTCATAAGCTTGCCTCTTCACAAAACACCAGACACAAAATATGATTTTTTTCATAGGGGAAATAGGGGAGAGTGCTTCTGTATGACGATGCTTGTACCCCTGTTTATCACTGATCCTTGGGAGAGGTTCAGGTGGGCATTTTTCCAAACAAAATGCCTGGCTGCAGATACCCTCCATGCTTATTTACTATTGCAAGAATTAGAAAAGATGCTAATGAAGAAATCCCACTACTTCAGTGTGTTAAGAGTCTAATCCTATATAAAACAGAATAAAAGGATACTTCTTAAATCTCTTCCTTCATGCAGCATAACAAGTTGTGTGGTTTTTCACTTCTGGGTGGAAAGAAGAGTTGATTCCTTTGATTGTTGTTCTAACAGATCAATTTAGTACTAGCTTCTTTGCCTTTGAACTTTGCCTGATTTACCCTTCACGATATACTACAGAATAAGGCATTTTCTAATTTCTCATTACAATATCTTATATACTTGTTTTTATGCTTCATAGCCTAGCCGTATATTTATTCAAGACATTTACACCTTAGCTTTCAATTTTAAGCAACTGGACAATTAGGAACAACTTGCTTTTTTGTTGTCTTAATGCAGATGAAAAGAAAAACTCAACTTTTTTTTTTGTCCTACCAAAATAGAAACCATGGGAGCATCTTATATATGTTCAAATAGGTATCTAGATAGCATTGGTCTAATTTATTATGATTCAATGTGACAGACTAGAAGTAACACTCACCAAGCCATCCTGATCCGGAGTTGGGGATGCACAAATCCGTCTCAGCACTGGGCAATACAAATCCAACCACAAAAACCTCTACTCCGTCTGCCATTAGTGCCATTCCAAGGACAAAAAAGAGGGCCCACTGAAAACGTCCATGCCCACATTCTTGAATGATTAACTCATATTGCTGTGCTAGCTCTTCTTCATCAGCTTTTCGCTCTGTCTCCAATTCACTTCGATCCTTGTAAACATCTGTGGTTTGCTGTCCTAAAGCTGCAATTCTATCTTTGTTCTGGGCTGTACTTGGGATTCCTTGATACTCTCCCTCATAAATCTCATCATCTTCGTCATGTCCTTCAGTTGCTTCACTTGATCCTTCGTCTTCATTTCCTTCTCCTTCATAATTTCCATCTTGGCTATAATAATCATTTTCTTCTTCAGCCTGGAATCTATTGTAAGATCTTTCAGTGTAGCCATCTTGAGCTCTATCTACTGCTCGGTTTGCTTTCTTTACTGCCTGTTTTTTGGCCTCTTTGGCAATGTCCTGAGCCCCTTTTGCTAATAAAACCCTATCATCCATCTCATAAGCTCTATCCATTGTCTACTTATCAAGGTGTATTCACTATAGTTCTGTCCAAAAAGGTAGTCGTGCTGGATAACAGCAGCGGGGAACTCCAAACCACATTCAGTTTCAAAACAAAACCTAAAAAGAAGAAGAAAGTAAATTACAGTTGTTTATTCTTAAGAGAATCACACAAAAGATTTAAAATGATTCCTGCTTAGGAAACGTATCTACCCATTTCCCACAGGTTAAAACATACTAATTTACAGATGGCTGGTGCAATACAGAAATGCCCTTGCACACAACACAGACATCAGATGTCATAGATAAAAGGATCAAGCGTCCTACAAAAGAGGCAAGTATTTTTCTCTCAGAAGCACTGAATAACTTTCTGCACTAAAAGAAGATCAAATTTCAGCATAGTTTAGAGGGAGTTAGTTGCTAAGGGAGGGAGTTTCTGTTCCAAGCCTGCAACTTGCTTTCCCTCCAGCATATTTCCATTGTTGAACACTAATCATCCAATCATGCAAAGACAAAGCTATATGTAACTCTCTGCCATCTTGCATACAGAACCCATAAATTTAGCATCTGTTCAGACTTTAGGTTTATTGCACAGCACATCAAGAACAGACCCCTTTCCCATTCATCTCATGCTAAAAATATATGCCCATCAGCCTAAAATTAGATGCCAAATATACCGAAATGAAATCTAGTATGTATTTGATTTTTTGCACCATAAAATCAAGTCACACAGAGATTTCAGGTTGCATTATCCTTAATAATCATTACACGCTTAGTTATTTCGTCTAGAAGAGATTAATGACACTTGAAGACCAATAGAATGAAGGCAATCCAATTAGACAAAAAGCCAAACTCCTCTCCAAGGACTCTCACTTTAGTCCTAAATGCTATTATCAAAATGATTTAGCAATTCTGCTAAAAGGAAAAGGGATGGAATTGTCAGTACACAGTGCCATTTTCCAATGATTAAGTGTTCACATATTCACTGCAGCATACTCATGAATGGAGCATCTTTGATTTAAAATCTGCCTGACGTTGTTCCAAAACATCTCATGAAAATGATACTGTAAAAAGCTAGCCCCAGCAGCCTCAAGGGTTATATTTTATCACCTCTGTAAAGGCAATGTGATTTCATACATTCAGAACTGAAAGCTAACAAGAAAACACAAAGAGTCAAAGAAAGAAGAGAACGGTATCTTTGCAAAATGTGTAATTATTATTGGGGGAGGTTTATTCCTTCACTGCTTCCGAGTCCATTTCTTTTCATTAAGATTATTCCATTCAATTGCATGTCTAGAATGCAATTGTAAAAATCTCCATAATTTATTTTAATCATACTCTGCATCATAAGGTAAAGGTAAAGGTTCCCCTCGCACAAATATGCTAGTCGCTCCTGACTCTAAGGGGCAGTGCTCATCTCCGTTTCAAAGCCGAAGAGCCAGCGCTGTCCGAAGATGTCTCCGTGGTCATGTGGCCGGCATGACTAAACGCCAAAGGCACATGAAACACTGTTACCTTCCCACCAAAGGTGGTCTCTATTTTTCTACTTGCATTTTTTACATGCTTTCAAACTGCTAGGTTGGCAGAAGCTGGGACAAGTAACGGGAGCTCACCCCGTTATGCGGCACTAGGGATTCGAACTGCTGAACTGCCGACCTTTTGATTGACAAGCTCAGCGTCTTAGCCAGTGACCTCTACTCTGCATCATACAAGCCCTTAATATGAACAGAGGCTAAGATACAAAACACGTCCTAAGTGGTACCTGTGAACCTTTGATTTGGAACACCTGTTTTTAGCAGATAGAACTGAAACAATAGTCACATAAGTAAAGGTTTCTAGATACGTTAGGTGACCAATATCTGAACTAGGGTTTCTACCAGAAGCATAAGGTACACATCTATAGTCATTCTATTTATAATTCTCTGGCCTTTTCTTCTTCTTTTCAATCTTACTTGCTAAATTACTTTTAGAGTTCTATTAATTTTCCTATTAATTTGATGTAATTGATTGAGGCATGAAAGCTGTTTAGAAAAACTAAATCAAGAGAGTAATCTTCCTTTACTTTCTTGCTTTAGTTTTTCTAAACAGCTTTCATGCCTCAATCATTAATTCTTAATGAATTAATTATGAATATATTGACCTAATAGAACCAAACAGCTTATAATATCCTAGTTGAGAAACTAGGGGTTGGGAAGAGAAAGGTGACCACCCCACCCCCGCCAGCTTCCCAGGAAGATATCCCGCAACTTGGAATAGGTGTAATTTTTTACCTTGCAACTAAATGACTTTGAAGAAGGGATTAATTAGGACTGGAGGAAAATATCTTCTGATTCCTATTGATCACCAAGTACTCTCTGAGTCCTAAAAAGCATCAGTAATCTTATCAATATTAAGTTAAATGTCCAATAATTTATATTCTGTGCTCCAGAGTAAATGCCCAAGGGTATCAAGAGTTAAAGTCTTGATACCCAAGAAAATGGACGTTGCCTTACCTGAACGTCCTTTTTCGGGGCACTGCGGCTCCACTCCATCTGTGGGTTGATCCTCTTCTCTGACAGCAACTGAGAGAACTTAAATCAATTATCTCCCTACTCCGTGCTCTAGCCACGCCTCCCTTTAATCCCCAGTCTTGAACGAAGGCGCAGCACAGAAGGTAATAACAAACTCCAAGCAGGCCAAACTTCACAACCAACAACCAAGCAAAAGCAGAACGCCAACAATCGAAACAAACAGGGAGGGTATGGAGTGGAGCCGCAGTGCCCCGAAAAAGGACGTTCAGGTAAGGCAACGTCCATTTTCCAGAGCACTGCGGCTCCACTCCATCTGTGGGACATACCCAAGCTCAAACCACAGGGTCGGGAGGCGGACTGCTCCCCCTTAAAGATCCCGTAACAACACTCTGCAAGACCCCCCTACCAAACGAAGCATCAGCAGAAGCGTAAGAGGCAATCCTATAGCGCCATATCAACGGCGACCACGAAGTCCAGGTAGCCGCTCTGCAAATGTCCAGCACCGACTCTAGCGTCGACCAAGTCACAGAAGTAACCGCACTCCACGTCAAACGAAACAAAATCCTAGACGGAGGAGCCCTCACCCAGCGTTCGTAAACGGACGGGTTACACGCCTTAATCCACCAACCCACCGTGGCCGACAAAACCTTCAGTTCCATGGAGGCCAGGTGGAACGACACCAGAAGGGCCCCCAACCTACGAAAAACAGCTGTCCGGCGAGTATACCGACGTAAGACCTTACGAATGTCCAGGGCATGCCAAAGAACCTTGCGCTGGTGCCGAGGAGGACAACAACCCGGCAACCCTATCACCTGCGCATGATGAAACCATGAGTTCACCTTGGGTGTAAATGCCGGATCCCAACAAAGAACAACAGTATCAAAACGAAAAAATGCACAAGTCCTCCCTGACCGACAACACGGCAAGCTCCGAAATCCGCCACGCCGACGTGACCGCCAGGAGAAAGGCCACCTGAAAAAACAAGAACTTAAGTGAAACTGACCCCCAACGGTGCAAGAGGCGCAACGGTAAGCGCCTGCAAAACCAACTGCAATTTCCAAAAGGGATACTGGTGGACCACCTCCGGACGTAAATTCCGAGCGCCATGAAAAAAAAAAACCCCGGATCCAGGGGCGATGCACCGGTGACTGGTAAGGAGGGGTAGAAGCCACCATCGACAGAGCTGCCACCTGGCGACGCAGTGTAACAGGGGCGAGTCCCCACTCGAAACCCGCCTAAAGGAAACCTAGGACATCCAGCCCCGATGCTGAAGCGGGGTCCACGCGATCACCAGCAGCCCCATAGCCAAACACCCGCCAAGACGCCTCGTAAAGCAGCATCGCGGAAGGTCGACGAGCCGCCTGGAAAAATGCCGATGACGGGCTCCGGAAGCCGACCTCCCCTCAACATGAGCCGCTCAAATTCCGGTCGGCCAACTGGCGCCACAGAGGCTCGGGGTGATAGATGGCCCTCTGGCGCAGGACTACTCTGTGGGGAGGGATCACGCACGAGTATAACACCGACAGCTCCCCTAGGCCTGGGAACCAGGGCCTGCGAGGCCAGTAGGGGGCCACGAGCAACACCCTCGCCGGCTCCGCCTGATCCTCCGAGTGACCTGCTGGATCAGCGCAATCGGAAAGAAGGCGCACAGTGGCCCTTCTGGCCAACGACAAAGCAGGGCATCGGTGTCTTCTGCCAGAGGCGAGGGATAGCAGGAGATAAACCAGCAAAGCCGGGCGTTGGTGTGAGTGGCGAAGAGATCTACCACTGGATCTCCGAAACGGACAGCCGGTTCCCGAAACAGACGAGGGTGCAGCTGCCACTCCGCCTGCACGCTCACCTCTCTGCTCAGCCAAACCGTCTGGGTGATCGCCACACCGGGGATGTGGTCAGCTCGAAACGACGACAGACTCTGCTCCGTCCAGCCGAACAGCCTCTCCGACCCGAACAATAGGATCCGGGACCAGGAACCGCCTTCCCGGCTCACCCGCGCCCTGGCCGACGTGTTGTCTGTGAGGGCCAAAACCTGGTGCCCCCGAATCTCCGCCTGGAAGTGAAGAAGAGCAAGCCAGACCGCCCGCAGCTGGAGGAGGTTGACGTTCAAGGCACTCTTGGCTGGAGTCCAGAGACCCTGAGCCACCCGATTGGACAAGAGGGCTCCCCAACCGTGAAGACTGGCTTCGGTGGTCAAAACCACTCGGTCCAGACCCAGAGAGTGACAGCCTTTCCGAACGGCCGCCAAATTCCACCAACGTAGCGCCAGCCTGATCCGAGGGGTCACCGGAACACTCTGTGGCGAAGTGGCCCACCACTTCCATTGCAACGGGAGGAGAAGCCGCTGCAGCGGACGCGAATGACAGCGGGCCCAAGAAACGATCTGGTAACAGGAGACAAACTTCCCCAACAGCCTCGACATGGTCAACAGCAGCACCAACCGTCGGGAAAGCACCTGGTCCAGCAACAGAGAGATGTCCCTCACTCTGTCCAGAGACCAGAACACCTGCCCTCTCGCAGAATCTATTATGGCGCCCAGGTGCAGGATCGACAGGGACGGAATGAAGAGACTCCTCTACATGTTTACCATAAACCCATGTGCCCGGAACGCCCTCAAGACCAGATCCATGTCCTGAACAGCCTTGACCGGAGGGGACTGGCACAGCATCCGGGTAGCACAGGGTCCTCACTGCCACCGAGCCGCGCGAAGCTGACACCACCACCACCAAGTTGGTGAACGTCCGCGGTGCGGAGGAAAGTCCGAACGGGATCACACAATATTGGTAATGCCTGCCCGCAAACTCGAACTCTCGGACACCAGGAACAGAATCGAATAAAATCCGGTCTCCCACTGACCCCGAGGCACCGGTTCAATTGCCGCTATCTCCAGGAAATGGGAGATCTTCGCCAGCATCAACCAACGACGGTCGCCCGTCAGCAGACCGGGACGCCTGACGAAACGTCTCGGAGGGCGATCCTCAAACTCGATCGACAAGCCCCCTGCCACGGTGCGATGCACCCACAGGTCCTGGGTCAACGACTCCCGCTGGGCGTGAAGGCACGAAGGCGACTGCCGACCGGACCCGCCAGCAGTGAGCCACTTGCCCCGCCAGAAAGATCTGGAGCCGGTCCTTCGAAATGGCCTAGTCAAGGCGGACTGCCTCCAGCCTCTCTCCCGGAAACCTCGCCTCTCGGAGAAACGGTCCGTTGCCGGGAACGACTGGTGATAGGAAGAGGACCCGCCGGTCCCGGGATATTGGCGAAAGGACTGGCGAGAAGGATAGGGCGTAAATCGTCTGTCCTGCTTGTGGGAAGATGACGGAAGGATTCCCGCTAATCCTTATCCTCCACAAGACCCGGATCCAGAGAGGCCCCAAAGAGAGCCGGCGCCTTAAACGGAGCTGTTGCCAGCCTCCACTTCGACTTAACATCCACGTTCCAGGGATGCAACCAAAACAGCCGACGAAAAGTCACCGAAGCCATGAGGGCCCTCGAAGCAACTTGATCGCACTCAGTGAAGCGTCCGCCGAATACTTTGTGGCTGCGATGATCTTATTAATGACGTGGTGCAAATGGGTCTCCTCCGGAGGGAGGCGTTCCTGCAGCTGCCTTAACCAGATCAAGGAGGCCCTGTTGAAGAACGACGTCACCGTAGCCGAACGGACCGCCCAAGCCACAGCCTGCCGCGTCTTGCGAAAGGCCAGCTCAGTTGACGAGCCTGGTTGCCCCAGGCTGCCTGCAAAACGTCAGCGAAAACTGAAGGCACGGTACAAACTCCTTCTCAGGCTTGGCCGGCTTGAACAATGCATCATGAAGACCAACTTCAGACCGGGAAAGTGGAGGTAGAGCGCCGACCGAACCTAGATTAGTAGACAGACGCACCTCATGCAGTAAAGATTTAAACAGAGCTGGACGAAACAAGCCCGTAAAATGGGCGAATCAGGCAGGAATCCCTTGTCTTCCGAAACTTGGCCCCCGGATAATCCTCGCGGTCCGACTCCTCTGAAGAGCAGTCCTGTGGCACGCCGGGATCTGCGTGGAATAGGAGCCACCGGAATCGGTAGGGAAGCCACCGGAGATGGAGCCTGCGCCGCTGTCCATGCACCCGCTGTCGAAATAGAGGCCAACGCTGTAGATAACACCTTCTGGAGATCGAACTGTGGACCCACGTCAGGCTGTGCGACCGGTCTCAGACCCGCAGCCGTGGGCATGAATGTGGCAGCGGGAAGATGGTGGCACGGGGAAGGATCCACGTCCAATCCTGCACTGGATACATCCCGCAGGGACTGAGAGATGCCCCTGGACAGAGGCAAAGGAGTAGACAGGACTGCCCCCGACAAGGATCGTTCCGAAGCCATCCGAGCAACAGTAGAAACCCCTTCAAACTGGGCCACTGGCATGGCCGCCACCATCTTAGCCTTCCCCCACCGCCTCTCCAAGGCCTTGTGCCTTCGAAGCGCATCCTTCTCAGCCGAGGAAGACGCCTCAGAATGGTGTGACTTGCGTTTCCTCTTGCCAGAGTGCTGTTAAGAGGACTTCGTAGACCGCACTGGACCAGCCTCCTGCTCCAATCGCTGGCAGTTGATGTTAATAACAGGGTGCTTTAGACCACTGTACTATTAAGGCCTTTTATTATTTTTTTTATTTTTTTTTGGGTGCAAATATATTTATGCAAATTATGCAAATATATTAATTTATGCAAATATATTAAT
>WNWU01013574.1:0-106527 GCA_012654045.1 Ptyas mucosa
GACTTTCACTTTTAATTAGGTGAAAACTGAAGGACCAGATATGTGCCAATATGATATTTCCAATAAATATCATTTATTGGAAATAAATATCGGTGTTTTGCTTGCAGTGGATCTATTATTACTCAGAACCCTGACAAGGAGGAAGTTATTTTATATCTCACCTTTATTATTTTTTTTACAAATAACTCAAGACAGTGAGCATGCTTGTTGCCTTGAGTTACATATAAAGCAATAAAGGTGATATAAAAACCTAAAAACATAATAAATGATGGAAGCTCCAATTGCATGATGGATGCCACATTGCTTTTGAATATGCAGTGGACTGCCATTTTTACTTAATCTTTATGTTCCCCTCCTGCTCAATGACCCTGGAAGGCTACAACTCTTTACACCAGAGTACAGGATATGGGAACAAGGAAATCCCATAATGGTTCAGCAGAAGCAACCCAGCTCCATTTTGGTGACCTGCAAATTACAGTTCTATTGGCTGCATATGCCTATCCGCTGAATAATTAACTTCACAGGTGATCTCACCTAACCTGCCAGGTTAAGTAGCCTGAAATACGTCTCCCGCTGAAGATGGTTGTGGCCCCTTGTTGGATATGCTTGTCTTTATTTTGAGATTGTTAGCCAGATTTATCATTTTATTCTCTACCTATTCTATTTTTATTCTGACATGTTTGAGCTGTGAGTCACCCAGAGCTGTCAGGATGCAAATTTAATTTAATTTAATTTAATTTAATTTATCGCATTTCTATGCCGCCCAACTCCCAAAGAACTCTGGGCGGCTTACAGCAAAAATAATGCAAACAATGAACATAGAAAAATTATTTTAAAAACATTATAAAAACATTAATAAACATTAAAAGCCCATGCACACCATTCACGGCTGGATCTCACAACATTGCACCAGCGAGATCAATGGCTCCAGGCCTGCTGGAAAAGCCAGGTCTTCACTGCTTTCCGGAAGGCCAATAGGGTGGGGGTAGTCCGGATCTCAGGAGATAACTGGTTCTAGAGAGCTGGGGCAGCCACAGAGAAGGCCCTCCCCTACAGACCTGCCAGCTGGCATTGTTTAGCTGATGGGAACCGGAGGAGACCAACTCTATGGGATCTTACCGGTTGCTGGGAGCTATGCGGTAAAAGGCGGTCTCGAAGATAGCCTGGCCCTGAGCCATGTAGGGCTTTAAAGGTAATAACCAACACCTTGAATTGTGCCCGGAGACCAATAGGGAGCCAGTGCAGCTCGCGGAGAATTGGTGCAATGTGGGTGTACCTAGGTGCACCCACGACAGCTTGCGCAGCTGCATTCTGGACCAACTGTAGTCTCTGAACACTCTTCAAGGGTAGCCCCATGTAGAGCGCGTTGCAATAATCTAACCATGAGGTGACAAGGGCATGAATGACTGTGAGGAGAACCTCCTGATCCAAGTAGGGTCGCAATTGGTGCACCAGGCAAATCTATGCAAAGGTCCCCCTAGCTACAGCTGCCAAATGTTGCTCTAATCTTAGCTGTGAATCTAGGAGGACACCCAAATTGCGAGCCCGTTCTGAGGGAGACAATTTCTCCCACCCACCCCCAGAACCAAGGATGGACAGTTGACATAGTCTTTAGGAGGCAATACCCACAGCCACTCAGTCTTGTCTGGGTTAAGTCTGAGCCTGTTGACTCCCATCCAGACCCTCACAGCCTCCAGGCACCGGCACATCACATCCACAGCTTCACTGAACTGATGCGGGGTGGAGATATACAGCTAGGTATCATCAGCATATTGCTGATACCCCACCCCATATTGTCGGATGATATCACCCAGTGGTTTCATGTAGATGTTAAATAGGAGGGGAGAGAGGACTGAGCCCTGAGGCACCCCGCAAACGAGGGGTCTAGGGGTCGACCTCTGTCCTCCTGCCAACACAGACTGTGACCGACCAGAGAGATAGGAGGAGAACCACCGTAACACGGTGCCTCCCACTCCCAACTCCCTTAGTCGTCCTAGAAGGATACCATGGCCAATGGTATTGAAAGCTGCTGAGAGATCAAGTAGCACCAAGATAGAGGAATGACCCCCATCTCGGGCTCGTCAGAGATCATCCATCGGCATGACCAAAGCAGTTTCCGTGCAGTAGCCAGGCCTAAAGCCAGACTGAAAAGGATCTAGATAATCCGTTTCATCCAATGACCGTAGGAGCTGAAGTGCCACCACTTTCTCTACAACCTTTCCCACAAAGGGTAGGTTGGAGACTGGACGAAAGTTATTTAATAAATAAATAAATAGCCTCTGGTTGACTGGTATGTGATGGGTAGACAATCAATGTCAATTGATTCCCTTAAGAACCTCAGCAGCTGGTAGCCCCTAGCCATCCATGTCTGGACTCAGAAGCTAAACTTGGTTTGATGGAGATGTCCAAAACCTCCAAAGGATCAGTGGGGACAAATTCTTTTCATAAAGTTATGAGAAAATTGCACGTGTTCATGTAATAACAAAAAGTCAAACTTGACTCAATGGGGCCATTCCTTTAAAGCAAGAGTATCGAGTTTAAGTCCTATAAACTTCAATTCTCAGAATCCCCCAGTCAGCATTGACTGGGGAATTCTGGGAGTTGAAGTCCACAGATCTTCAAGTTGTCAAGGTTGGACACCACTGCTTTAAACAGTCATTTAACTATGGGATCACATTTTGTACTATGCCATTAAATGATGTGCTTAGTCTTGGCATAGAGCAAGGCTGGCTGGGGAATTCTGGGAGTTGAAGTCCACACATTTTTAAAGTTGTCAAGGTCGAGAAACACTAGCACACAGTAGTGGAATGTGTAAACCCAGTCAATGGTGGTTCCTTCCAGAAATGGTTAAATCATGGTTTACTGTGATGTTAAGTGCTATGTGCTTAGAGCTCAAAACATTGTTAGAGACCCCACACACCCACTTTATGGCCTGTTTCTGTTGCTGTTGCTGAGGAGGTTTCGAAGTATTCCTAGCAGGACTACCAGATTCTGTAACAGCTTTGTTTCCTATGCCATCCATCTGACAAACTCACAAGATTTGTTTTTCTCATCTTGTACATGTATACAACATTGTACAAGAGGTAGCAACTAAAAACATCTCAAAGAAAAAGAAATGCGAGAAAGCAAAATGGCTGTCTGAGGAAGCTTTGCAAATAGCTGAGGAAAGAAGGGAAGTGAAAGGCAAGGGCGAAAGAGAAAGATACACCCAACTGCCAACATGTGCTGGATCATGGAGAAAGCTAGGGAGTTCCAGAAAAACATCTACTTCTGCTTCATTGACTATGCTAAAGCTTTTGATTGTGTGGATCATAACAAATTGTGGCAAGTTCTTAAAGAGATGGGAGTACTGGACCATCTTATTTGTCTCTTGAGAAACCTATATGCAGGTCAAAAAGCAACAGGGAGAACTAGACAAGGAACCAGTGATTGGTTCAAAATTGGGAAAGGATTCTGGCAAGGCTGTATACTGTCACGCTGCCTATTTAACTTATATGCAGAGCACATCATGAGAAAGGCGGGGCCAGAGGAATAAAAAATTGGAATTAAGATTGCCGGGAGAAATATCAACAACCTCAGATATGCAGAAAGCGAAGAGGAACTAAAGAGCCTCTTGATGCGGGTGAAGAAGGAGAGTGCAAAAGTTGGCTTGAAACTCAGTATTAAGAAAACTAAGATCATGGCATCCGGGCCCTCTCAATTCCTGGCAAATAGATGGGGAAGAAATGGAGGTAGTGACAGATTTTATTTTCCTGGGCTCCAAGATCACTGCCGATAGGGACTGCAGCCAAGATATTAAAAGACGCTTGCTCCTGGGGAGAAAAGCTATGGCAAATCTAGACAGCATACTAAAAAGCAGACACATCACCCTGCCAACAAAAATGTGCATAGTCAAGGCTATGGTTTTCCTAGTTGCAATGTATAGCTGTGGAAGTTGGACCATAAGAAAGGCTGAGTGCCAAAGAATTGAGGCCTTTGAACTCTGGTGCTGGAGAAGACTCCTGCAAGTCCCTTGGACTGCAAGGCGATCAAACTGGTTAGTCCTAGAGGAGATCAACCCTGACAGTTCTTTAGAAGGCCAGATCCTGAAGATGAAACTCAAATACTTTGGCCACCTAGTGAGACTCACTGGAGAAGAGCCTAACGCTGGGAACTATTGAAGGCAAAAGAAGAACAGGACGACTGAGAACGAGGTGGCTGCATGGAGTCACTGAAGCAGTAGGCATGAGCTTAAATGGACTCCAGAGGATGGTAGAGGACAGGAAGGCCTGGAGGAACATTATCCATGGGGTCGCAATCGGATGGATACTTCTATACACAACTAACAACAACATGTATATATCCGAACTAGACAGTGTTGTTTCTCTGTGTCATATATGTGGGTATATGCATAATTTTGTATTTATTTATTATTTATTATTTAATTATTTTTTGATTTATATGCCACCCTTCTCTGGAGACTCAGGGCAGCTTACAATGCGCTAAGCAACAGCCTTCATACCTTTGTATATTTTATACAAAGTCAGCTTATTGCCCCCACAAACTGGGTCCTCAATTTACCTACCTTAGAAAGGATGGAAGGCTGAGTCAACCTTGAGCCTTGGTGAGATTTGAACCTGCAATAATTGCAGGTAGCTGTGTTAATAACAGGGTGCTTTAGACCACTGTACTATCCAAGGCTCTTTTGTTTTGATATGTTTATGTAGTGTATATTGGAGGTGGTGACCCTTTGAGAGCTGTATGCAATGAATCTTCATTTTAATGTATGCCCATTAGTGTACATTCAAAGTGACAATAAAGTTAGTCTAAGTCTCTATGTTAACTAGTGTTTAGATCACCCTCCCCAAAGCAGGTGGAAAATTATCACTGCACAGATGAAGGGGTGTAACCACTTTCTCTCAAAGGCACAAGTGACAATAACCCTCGCTGTGGGGACCCATAACTATTAGTTTGCTTGCCATTCCTGGTGTCCCCTTCTTGTGACCAGTCGGTAGCACTAGGACCCAGGAGCCTCTCTTGAATGTAGGAATCATGCTCTCCGCCGGGTCCCTCGGCTGGGTCCGAATGCCTCCCGGATGCCCAGCTAAGACCAGCCAACCTCTTTTGTTCTGCAGCGGCCGGGCTGAGAGGCTTCCCATCAGACGCTCATCTCTTCCCTACCTGCTGCCGGCCCATTGAAACCCTCCACTGCCGCAGATCACAATGCAAAACAGGTATTAGCTGCTCCTCGGGTCCTCTGGCTGGGGTGGGTAGCCTCCTTCTTTTCAGCCAGCATAGCCCAAAGCAGAATTGCGGGGTGGGGGTGGGGGGGCCTCTTAAAGCTTTGACCGCTTATGCACAGGCTGAGGACGCAAGGAGGAAGGGAATATCTTGGATATTTGTGATGGAAATGTTCCCATGGCTCTGAATCCTCTGCTTTTGATGACACTGTTGGAAGAATAAGGGATAGAGGGAAAAATAGATTTCTCTTTAAAAAGTAAAATACAATTTTAATAGGACATTTCCCCTTTTTATGGGATGCCACAGATCAAGATGGCTTGGAAACCTTCTTGTGTATGTTTACATCTGTGTGCTTTTTAAACCTGTCTGTCTTGTCGCTGAGTCGCAGGTGTTTCAGGGCAGGGTTGTGCGATTTCTAACTGGTAAAGGAAGGGCACTCAGCACATGCCCAGAGATGCTCTCTCCTCTGTAGTGGGAAAAAAAATACTAAGACAGTACTCGTCCTTCCGGAATTTCTTAGGGAAGTCTAAAACATTTATTGGTTGGATTGTTACAAGGGGCTCAGTTCGGGTTAAGCAATGAAAGTGAGTATTTTGACAGAAGCTTGATCACATGGTTTTAGCTGAAAGTAGTGCTTTCCTTGCCTTTTCAGGTGTAAAAAAAATATAGATTGGCAGATTGTGAACAAAAATGTATTTGATGGCGCAAAGTGGAAGAGGCTTGCTTGTCCAAAATTACACTGACTGCAACATTTGCAACCTGTGTTCCCTATTTTCATTCTTTCACTACCTTTGCCTTCTCACTATTTCCCATTATTTCTAGTAATGGATGCTGCGGGATTTTAGTGTATGCTCATTTAGAAAAGTGCAAAGGAATGGATTTCACAACTTCACAGTATGATTTAAGGTGAATCACCTAGAATTAAGAAAGGGTGTTTTTTTTTAAATTCTTAAAGTGACAGAAATGTTCAAAATTAAGTGTTAAAAATCTGACACATTTCAAATTGAATGCAGCTCACAATTTTAGGCTGCATTTCAGTACTAGCATCTGAAGTTATTAATAGATACTTAAAGACTGTGTAAAAATGCATATCTGGTCTTTCCTTTAAAAGCTCAAGTTGGTGCAAAGGGGAGTTTTCTATTTTACTTTCACAATAACCTTGCGAGGTAGGCTGGACTGAAAGATAGATCTCGTAAGCTTCAATCCAGCATTTATTATATTACAAAACATGTACAGTGCTTATATTCCAGTTGAGGGCAGGAAGGGTGGTTGTTTGAAATTAGACTCCAAAGGACTTCAAAGTTCAAACTTGACCCTTTAATTTAACCTCTGATTAGAGCTTTGAGAGGCATCTGCTATGTACAAGGACTAGATCTAAACAATGCAAAGACCAGATACGCCAGAGAACCTTTGCAAATGACAACTTTTGCTATTTGGGAAGAGTTGGTACCCTTCCAAACATTTCTGAGAATTAGAGCTATCAAGAATTAGGACACAAATTTAATGTCTCCACCACTATAGCATCTGTAAAACTACTATATACTACTTGCAAACTGTGGTATGTTTTGTAGAGTATGTGTGTGCACAAGCCGTGCAGTGTAAAGAGAAGTAAGTAAGCCAGGGTTATATAAATATATTTTGCAAATTGCCCCTATTCCTGCCTCTGGATGATGGGGCTTGTATTCCTTGCATTTTACTTGAAATAGCTCTCTGCCTAGCTGTAAGCACTTCCTTACAGTGCTTAACACAGACTTAGATCCTCACTTTACCCATAAGCACACTTCAAAAGGGGAGAAGAATTAACCATTGTCTTGCATAAACTGATTATGAAAATGATAATTCAAAATTATGGTACAAATGTTATGCTTCGTCAAATCAGCCCTGGCTCTTGGTGAATACAAGAAAAAAATATTGCACTTTTGTTAGTAATTTTTTTTTTCCTGAAGTGGTTTGCCAGTATTTTTCCCCCCAAAGTTGGGAAACAGAGACCGGCCCAAAGACACCCAGCTGGTTTTCATGTCTGAAGTAGGACTAATCTCCCAAATTCTAATCTAGTACCTTTAACCACTACTGTTCTCCAGATTATTTTGCATAATAAACAAAATCTTTCTTGTGGGTATAATAACAAATCACAGATGTTCATGCAAACACCTTGCATTCCCATATGCTGCAGGTACTTAGAGTTTAGCTTATAAGGCAAATATTCACACACAGATATTTGCATTTACAAGAAAATATCTGAACACATAATACCAGGCAGTTGTATCCATGCTTGTATGCATTGCCATGCCAACAGTTTTCTAGGCATTTTGAAAGAACTCTACATATAAATAATAAAATATTTAGTTTTTATTTTAACTCATTTTGGAGCAAGCATCATACTCCATAAAAAGGCTGAAGAATTTAAGTTTATTATTTTACAAGGCATGATCTGGCAGAATTTTGAGCAAGTTTTACATAAAAGTAAATCCCACTGAGCCTTAGTTAAATTTGGTATTACTGGGCTCTTAGCTGCTTTGGTGTTTTTTTATCACTTTAATTCTGGATGGATTATTTTGAATGTATTCTCATGACAGTGTGTTAAAGTGATTATGTGCATTTCATGGGTGGGCGTACTTCCTCATAGCTCTTACTGTTCTCCCATTTCTGCAGCGATGTCCCTGTAGCTGATTGCACTCTTGTTCCTGGTGCCCAATGGAGCCATCTCACAGGTGGCATGTCAGCAGGGGTGATGGGCATCCAGCGGAGCTGCAGGCAGAGACTCGGGTATTGGTGCCAGGAGAGAGTAGTTGGCCGAGACTGGAAAACCATGGTGGCAACAGGCTTGAGAACCAGGTGATAGAAAGTTGCCCTCCAGCACCTTGGGACCACTATACGCAGGCCCCACTCAGCAGTGATGTCACACAGCACCAAGTGGCTACAGAAGACAGGCCGCCTGAGATCTACAGCATTGCTCTGTGGGGTCCCAAGCTGCATTCTGCACTGACTAGACACAGGGGAGGAAGGTCAAACACACAAGCCTCTACTCCAAACTCTAAGCACCTGGGTACATCAGGAGGAGATGCCACTGACGAGGGATCCCTGGTGTTGATTGATGCAGAAGGGGTGCCCCACACTGTGTCACGAGAGGAAGTGGAGCTGGCTGGACAAATGCAGTCTTCGGAGCCCGAGTTGCTGGCTTCTGCTCCACCACCACGACAGCTGTATTTCTGCCCCATTTGCCTGCGGACGTTCCTCTACCAGTCTGACCTGGAGCGCCACAGCATCACCCACTCAGAGAGCAAGCCGTACATATGCCGTGAGTGTGGCAAGGCCTTCAAGCGTTCCTCCCACCTTCAGCGGCACAAGCACATCCACACTGGTGAGCGCCCCTTCAGCTGCCCCGTCTGCCGCAAGGGTTTCCGGGAATCCGGCGAACTGTTGCGTCACCAGCGAGTCCATACTGGGGAGAAGCCCTATCAATGCCAGATCTGTCGACTGCGCTTTACAGAACGGAATACCCTCCGCCGACATGCCAAGCGCAAACATGCCCGTGAAACCTACTACCAGCGCTCTGTGGAGGAAGGAGGGGGCAGTTGGACTACGGCAGGAGACTGGGAATCAGAAATGGTGGTAGGAAGTGGGGACTGGGCCACAGAGGAGCTTGGGAGCGGTTGGAGCAGTGAACCAGTGGAAGATTGGGTTGAGGGTGGGAATCACTGGAGGGAAGCTTCAGAAAGGCAGATGGGAAGCCTGCCTGGAGCCATGACACAGATATTACAGATGGAGCACATCAAAGATAAAGACAAACCTGAGATTCAACCCCCATAAACATGGAGAAGTGGGGGAGAAAGACCAGGACACTGAAGGATCTGCAGATACGTTTGTTCTGCAGTTATCTGTTGGATTGAAACATTTTCTCTGTAAGAAAGGACATGAAACTAAAGGAAGTATCTTCTAGAACTGTTCTACAGTATTAAAGCCCTTCAAATAGCACTGTATGGGCATCACCAAAGACTAGAGAAGGCCACTGGTGGCAGGGAATCAAGGCTGCCCCCGTTCAATGATATCCAGAGCTGCTATGAAGATAGGGGAACATTTCATGTTTTTAATTCTTTTCTAGGTGGAAATGAAACCAAGAATACTGTTTTCTTAAATTTCCTGTGCTTTCCTGAAGAATCGGTACAGAGAGAGTTGTGTTCCTCTCACAATTGTACCAAACAAAATATTGATACATGATGATCCTCTGTAAAATGAATTGCCCACCCCACACACCTGAGCTGCTATTTGTTTTGTTTTCCTTTAAAATCCATATTGATGCAACGGGGCATATTCCGTTTGCAAACACTTCAATGAATTAATATATGCAAAATAGTGCTGTCGTTTTTCCTTTCTTCATATTCCACTTTAATCAAAGTGAGGGATTTAGACCTCTTTCTCTCCACTCTCAATAGCCTGTAGCTATAGCTTGGGCCTAGAACTAGCCTTGTGTCCTCTGAAATTATCCACTTTGATTTCCATACTTTTTCCAGTGATTTTGGCAGCCAAAACCTCTGGAGGGCTCTTGTTTAGGAAGATTAAAGTAAAGCTTGAGAGAGCAGGAAAAGATAAACCTGGATACACACGTGGCTATACAACTTTTCTTTTTCCTTTTATGTTTAAGGAACAAACAAAATCTTCGTGGACAGGATGAGAGTCAGCTTACATACATCCTTTCGAAAAACTGAGGAATTAAAAGGCAATACAGGATGAAATAATCTGCATCCAGGCATTCCTTCCTTGAAAGAAGTCTTTTCTCTGCAGCTGGATCTTTACACAAACTTTGAATTCATTGAAATAAATCAAAATCACTTTTATATAACTCTTTTCATCCAATCCAGAATGATGGTATTCAGGCAAAAAATGAGCAAGGCAGTTATGTTAGCACTTCAGTGGAAGCACTAATTTACATTGTCATGTCTCATCCTAAGAGATTTGAGGAAAATGTTGCCGAAGGTATTATGAATTCCCAACCTAGCCCTTTCACAGAATTGTACTTCCAAGGATCCTTGAAGGGAAATAGGAAGCTATTTGTAATTCAAAGCTGTCATAAGCTGCGAGATTCTCAATGTTTCGATTGCAAATAATGTTTACATTTTATGTAATGGGGAAACATTGGGGTTTTATTTGCTGAATAATATTTGCAGTCAAAATTTTGAGAATCTCACCGTTTATGGCAGCTTTGCTTTACAAATAGCTCCCTATTCCCCTTCAAAAAAAACCTGCAAATCTTCTCTATAATGTTAAGTTTTAAAGTCAAGCAGATTAAAAAGAAGCCAGGGACTATAAATTTATAAATGCACATTCTTTGATATGAAAAAACTGAAAAATAAGGGCTGTCTGCCTATTTCAGATAATTGCTGTCACTGGTCCAATCATGAAGTAACAGTAAAAAAATAAAAATGGTGATGGAAGTGTTTTGACTTTGGTCAAAACATACTTATGGCTTCTTGGACCAAATGTATGTTTGATAATGCCGTTTCCATGAGATTAAGTGCATGCTGCTCATGACAAGAGGTTGTTGCATTGTGTCTCTAAGTGTAGGATCTCAGTCTTTCTGAAGGAAGAGTTGGACTCTTCTATTAAAAGCATTAGACTTTTGATCCAAGCAAAAGATAATTTCTGCAAAATAGAAACAAGAATACACTGAATCACAAAACCTGTACTTAATGAATATGTGTTTGGTAATGCAAGTATTGGTCTGCAATATTTTTCTAAAGGGTAGGTTCTTCTCCTTCTAAGGCTTGCATTTCATACTCTCAAATCCATCCATGCACAATATTGAACAGCAAACATTCTTGTATGTAAGGTCAGACATATATTGTCTGTAATATTTGATTAGAAATAGCTGTCATTGTCTGCTACTATTCTTTGTGGGCAATCCTACTTACAGCCTGAATCTCCGTTTTATCCATAGATGTGTGTTGTTCTTGCCAATGCTTTTTCCTTTTTAGTAAGTTTTTATTTGCACCTAAACAGTAATATATGCAGGAAGAACTTGAGTTGAACTTGTGTGATATTTGTTCAACATTACAAGCCATTTCTTTGCAGAGGCTCTGGTGATTTCATTTCCACAGCACAGCAAAGCATTTCAGATTATGGTTTGCTGAAAACAGAGTGACAACCTAATTCACAACCTGAGCCACAAATGCTTCATAACGCAGAATGGCTGTCAGAAAGATTTAGGTTACGTTCAAATGCTTGTCTGAAATGGACCTAGAGCAATGATAAAGAAGGAGTTATAAGAGTTGGGGTGGATACTTGTAGCATCAAACAAATGTCCTTGAGTCTCTTATTTTGCCAAACAAAAGGCTTTATGAAGTGACTTGACATATGCAATTTATACAGAAAGGACTGTGTGAATTCTTTATTTATTTATTTTTTTACATTTCCAAAACTCCATTTGAAGTCATAACTACTTCTTTTACCAAAACTTGAAAATATAGAACAGGAAGCAGGAGAATTCTCTACAAATAAGCTTCTCAAAAACAAGTATGTGTGTGTCATAGCGTAAGAGTACCTTGGATTAGCAAATTCAAATGAATTTGCTGTCTATATCACCTATTCACAAAAAGGTCTCTCATCTTTCCATTTTGTGAGGAGGGCCCAAACCATGTCCTTGGGTATGAAAAGTCAAGATTTTAACAGCACTGATTATGTCAGCAGTTCCTATGTTATCAAGGCCATTTCTATTCTCATTTGGTACGGTATAGAAGGGGAAAGCATGTGCAAATTCCCTCTGTGAGAAATTATACCACTTTACATTCTACCACAAGGAATTGTATTTGGCACTAGCACCTAACCAGTAAATAAGGCAAATGAACTTTTCACATTTTCCAGCAGTGAGCATATAAAAGCTCAATTCCTTGATTGTTTTTTGGGACTGGTACCACCAGAGATGAAAATAAGTGGAATTCTGAAGCCTGAATAGCCCACAACACTCAGCACTTCATCGAGGGCACACTGTCTATCTTGCAACATTTTCATCCAATATCATTGCTGCTTTTTTCATCAAATAAGCTGTGATTCTGCTACACCCTTGCATGCATACACGCGCACACACATACAGCAAACAGCATCTGAGTGTGAAGAATGGAGTCCAGCTTTGTCTTGAACTACCTCCAGGGCGCTCTTGTTGCCCAGGCCTCCAAGTTATCTTTGTTGCCATGGAGACCACCTTGAGCATGGAGTTGATGTGTTCCAAGCAGAATCTTTGTTAAGAAGGGCCTCAAGGCCTTGGGTGTTGTAAAAGCTGCAGGAGGATTTTTAAAAATACTATCTCACTCCTTTTTTTTCCTCTTAGCTGCAGCAATATGTTCAAATGAAAAGCAGAGAAACAAAATAATGGATGCAGGATTCTGCACTCATCTTAGTGCAACACACTGCAAATGGTTTCATTCACTCCAGCTGTTTCTCACAAAAGTGGCCCAAGGCATCTGTTCAGCAGCTGGCCCAATCCATACCTGGTCCTTAAGGATAATTTTCTATTTGAGCTCTTTTTGAATTTTGATGTGAGATAGTCAGTCAATGTATCCTTAAAAAAAAAAAGGAGGAGGAAAAAGCATTCTTGCAGGGCTTCCTTCTGATACCAGAAAAGACCTACTTACATAAAAAAGAGACTAAACTTTAAAGATGAAGGGCCTGGAGGCTAAAACATATGAAGAACTGTTGCAGGAATTCGGTATGTCTAATCTAGTGAAAAGAAAGACTAAAGGTGACATCATAGCAGTCTTACAATATTTGAGAGGCTGCCACAAAGAAGTGGGGTATTTTCCACAGCACTAGGAAGCAAGGCAAGAAACCATGGATGGAAACTAAGCAAGGAGAGAACCAACCTAGAAATAAGGAAAAATTTCCCGACAATGAGAACAATTAATCAGCGGAATGGTTTGCCTTCAGAAGTTCTAGGTGCTCTATCACTGTTAAGACGAGACTGGACAGTCACTTGCCAGAATGGTATAGGGCCGTGATGGTGAACCTACGGCATGGATGCCACAGGTGGCACATGGAGCTATATTGGCGGGCACACGAGTGTTACCCTACCTCAGCCGCAGCGCACATGTGCACGCTGGCCAACTGACTTTCAGGCCTTCCGGGCCCACCGGAGGTCAGGAAACAGGTTGCTTCCGGCCTCTGGAGGGCCTCCGGGGGGGGGGGAGGCCATTTTTGCCCTCCCCAGGCTCCTAGAAAGCCTCTGAAGCCTTGGGAAAGCAAAAAACGGGCCTACTGGGCCCATCGTGTCATTGGGTGCCAAAAGCGGTGGGAGCGCGGGGGGGTCACACATGCACGGGGGGGGAGGCATTTATGAGTATGGCATGTGCACATATGACCCCCCCATGCTCCCACGTTTTTGGCACACAACGGTACCACTGAGCAGTGGGTTGGACTAGAAGACCTACAAGGCCCCTTCCAACTCTTGTTATTCTGATGCTCTTGTTCATAGCGCTATGTGGGTGAAGAAACCATTATGATAGCCAATAGGAAAGTGATCTGCCCTGGCAGAAGCTCCCTATCTTTGTTACATACTCCTGCACTACATATTGTCTAAAGATTAAAAGATCAGGCTAGAACACGGGTGTCAAACTTACTGCATCACATTGCTGTCATGTGACAGCATGATGTTTTTCCCATTTATGGAGCTGAGGTGGCCTGCGTGTGATGCATCTGGCCCATGGGCCGCCAGTTTGATACCCCTGGGCTAGAAAGTAGGGGACGGTGAGTTCAAGTCCCGCCTTAGTGGTAAAAACCAACTGGGTGACCTTGGGCCAATCATTCTCTCTCAGCCCAATCCACTCAGAGGGTTGTTGTGTAGAAAATAGGAGGAGGAAGGTGTGCTGGATGTATTTGCTACCTTGAATGATTTGTAAAAATAATAAAAGTTGGGATATACACATACATACATACATATGTACAAACATATAATAGGGCAGTAGTAGATGCAAGCCTGATGCTCCAGTCACCAATTAGTGTAATGGACATGCAGCCACCACATCCTAAAGTAGAGATAGGAATCCTATGGCCCCAGCACCCAAGAAATTCCCAAGCCCCATTTTTGCAGCCTCCACAAACTACAATTGCTGAAATCCACATCACTTTTCTCCAGTTTTGGATTAAGAACTAGATAAAAACAGTAATACAAGGCCTAAAATTAAAAATAAAGCAAATTCCTAACTGTCTCTACAACCAAGTTATTAGAGGTGGCTATGTCCTTTTTATATTCTCAGATTCTTCCCAAATGTATATATGTGATTATTGGTCACCCCAAAATTGCCCAACTCTTTACCAAAGGAACTGAGATAGAGATGTCCTAAATCTAGTGAAAGCTGCCTTTAGTTTTCTATAATCCCTTTCTCAGCACTCACCAAACAAAAGAAAAAAGAAATATATAACAATGAGATATGTTTTAGAAAGCTCTAATTGTCATTTTAAAAATACTTTTATTTGTATTTATAATTGCATTATTTGCGTACCCTGCCTTGAGAGTCCAAATATTACCATTAAAATTTAAAATTTTAATTTTTTTAGATTTTGGTCTTATTTTATATTGTGGCTTGTGTTTTATTGTTGTGAGCTGTCCTGAGTCCATTGTGAGATAGGGCGGCATATAAGCCGAATAAAATAAATAAAAATAAATAAATAAACATAATAAAATTCCTAACAGATTTTCTCTGTCTGTGGAAAAGATACAGTGCCAGTTAATGTATGTTTCAATTTGAGATGCCATATTTCTTGATATCATGCCTACAGATTTGTATGCATTTTAGAAGAGATAGAAAATTAAAAAAAACTGGTGTGAGAAAAAGTGTATTATTTATTATATCAAAAACCCAACCGATTTTGAAAGAATACCTGTTTTGGAAATGATGGAAAACATTTGTAATTTGGGTGGTAGGTGTGGGCGGTGGTTTGTTCTTTGAGCTTGCTGTTTGGCTTCCAAATGTTTTGTCGCCAGGCTAGGCAACATCTTCAACATGGACTTCGGTTGAAGCTTCTTGTTTACTTTCCTTCTGCTTTTATCAATCCCAAGTGGTGACATGGTCAGTTGATCATGTGAGGAAGTGGCCGGTGCTGTCACTGGTTGGTCGTCTGATTGATCCAGCTCCTTATATGGGCTCGTAGGCTGGTTCCAGATTGATATGTTGTTGATTGACCTGTTTGTTGAATACCAGACTTCGATGAATTTGTATGCATGGCTTGCGGTGACATGGCCAATGATTTTTGTTCTGTCCCAGTTGAACTGGTGTTCCTCGATGCCAGCATGGATCAAGAGCAGAGATTTGTGGTCATGCCGGTTGATTGCTAGTCAGTGCTTGTGGATTCTTGTTTTTAGTTGTCCTATTTGCCGACATAGAATTGGTCACAGTTGTTGCATTTGAGCTTGTAGACTATGTTGCTGTTCTTTTCCTTCAGTATTTTGATCTTGGTTCTGGACAGCTCTTGTTGGAGTGTTGGTGTTGGTTTGTGAGCCACCATTATTCCCAGTGATTGTAGAATTTTGACCACCATTTCTGACATTTCTTTGATGTGTGGCAAAGTTTGTTCCATGTTGTGGCTGGTTATGTAGTATGTCACAATCCAACGATGTGCATTGGATTGTTGTTGACTATCTGGATGTTGATTATTGGTGTCATTCAGCGGATCTTCAGCTTTATTGATATAATCAGTTTTGTCCATTATCACAGTCAGTCTGCCTTTGTCTGCCAGTAGGATGACAATGTTTTCATTTTGTTGCAGTTTCTTTAGCACCTTCCTCTCCTTCTGGTTGAATGTTTCATTGTGTTTGCTTCGTTGGATGTTGAAGATTATTCTCTGCCTGATGTCCTCTTGTGTCTCGTGACTGAGATTGTTTTCAGTACGTATTCAAATTTGGTTAGGAAATCGACTGGGTCCGCATACTTGTGGTTGAAATTGAGGTTGTTTTCGTCGTCTGACAGAGGTCTGCTGGATAGATTTTTGATCTACGAGTTGGAGTTGTTATCTTGTGGCTTTGGAGTGAACAATGTGAGTTTCTTTTGTAGAGCATCGTGTTTCTGAAGTTTCTCATTTTTTTCTTGATTGTGTGTTCCAAAATGTCTGTTGGGTTTTATCCGATGGTGTTGAGGCACTCAGCTTTCTGTTGATATAGCTGTTTTTCAGGGGCATGAAAAAAAAAGATAAAGTTACATGTTTACAATTTATGAAATAAATTTCAAATATGCCCAAAACATTCATTAATATATGCAGAATAACCATGTGTATCTCCTGCATAAAGAAAAAAAATAAAGAAATGCTAAAATACAGAACATGCATATACTTGTTTCATAAATTGTAAACATAGTATTTTATTTCCTCCAATAGAGATTCCTCTAATAGAGTTATATTTCCTCTAATAGATTCCTTCGAAGTACATTGGACCTTTTGGTATAATAAAGAATACATATATTTCTCACACCATTTCCCCCTTATTTTTTCCCCTTATTTTCCCCCTTATTGATTGATGAGTTTCCTCTTATTGCTTTACAGCCAGCTAGAATTTCACTAGGCTAATGAAACTGCATCTTTATCAGTTACTGCTAGAAGGTAGATTTTATCTACAACTGTATTCAATGTTTTATTTCTTGGCCTTTATTTGAGTTCTGTCTGGAAAAAACAAGTTTTTCCCTGAATTAACTTTTTTTAAAGGTGCCATGTCGATTTCCATGTGCTAAAACCATGTGACAATGATGTCAGAATTTTTAAGCACAACAGTTTCTATTCTACTTTATCATAGGCATTAGCAGTCAATCATAGTGATTTCTCACCTTGAGACTAATGACCAGGATAGGTATACTTATATGCAAAATATTGTTTAATTCAAAAAGGTAAAACATAAGACTTTGAGGAGATACCAAGCAACTCCTTAATCTTGTCTGTTTACAATTAATCATTTCCAAAGCAAAGTTATTGTAATAAAATACATAGTATAGTGCATGCCCTGATATAAACTCTTCTATTTCATTTTCTTTTTTTTCTTTTTATTAGCACACGCCCTTTTTATTTACACTTCATTATCCACATCAAAGCATCAGACTGCTGTTCATATAAATGAACTATTTCATTTTTCATTTTCTATTATGATAAGTACCGAGAAAAATGTATCCGATCTATTCTGTAGTTATACATGGATGAAATTTTGTGTCCATATCCATACCATTTGCTCCTCCTTGGTCCAACGCTGGTTTTGGGGATATAGGTAGTCCTCAGCTTATGACCACAATTGGGACCAGAATTTCCATTGCTAAGCAAGGTGGTTAAATGAGTGGCACCCAATTTTATATCCTTTTTTTGCCACAGTTGTTAAGCAAATCACAGCAGTTAAGAGAATCACATGGCTGTTAAAGAGAACCCAGTTCCTCCCACTGATTTGGCCTGATGGAAGCCATCTGGGAAGGATACAAATCATAATTACATGAGCCTGGGATGCTGTAACCATTGTAAATACATTGCTGGTTGCCAAGTGCCCAAATTCTGATCATATGGCAATGGGGATTCTGCTATTATAAGTGAAAGGAACAGTCATATGTCACTTCTTTCAGTGCCATGACTTCAAACAGTCACTAAATGAATGGTTTTAATTTAAGGATAATCTGTACTTAAAGCAGGTTATATAGCCAGCATCAAATATGTGTGTTTGTAAAAGTTATGCTCATCCAGTAGGTGGAAGTTGATATTTTGGAATGGCAACTTCTCTGCCCAATTTACCAAATAAACAATTAGCTCCAGAGTTTAAATGTGGACACTGAAGAATAGGTGCTATGCTTGAGGATAAATACATTTTATATATCAATTTGCAAGGTATTCTACACTCTGCTGCAATGTTTATGAATCATTTTTCTCTCAGGACCCCTTTCCATTTTTAAAAATTATGGAGGACCTCAAAATAGTTCCTGCTTGTACAGGTTATATTTATTGATATTTACCTTGTTAAAAATTTAAAAAAATGCATTTACTGCCCTACCTTTACTATTATTTTTCAACATAGGCCAACAAATAAATTTTGATTGCCTGACTCCCAAGAGGGACTTGGTGACCTCCAGGAACCCTAGGATCACACGCTGTCCTACTGTGTTACCTGCTACAGAACCCATTGTGTTTACTGTGTAATCTTTGCCAACCTATTGCTTTTTAAACGTTTTGATTCATTTCCCATCACTTTTACTATACCTTTTAGCTGTGCCAACAGGAAGAATATAATTAGTCCAGCCTATTTGGCAGTAAACTGTTCCAACAGTATTTATTAGGAAATAATTACAGTGTAATAAGGTGGTGGTGATGATATTAAGATAACGCAGTGGCTCAGACGCAAGCCGAAACAATAGTGCTCCCAGCAATTTAATGCACAGCCCCGTAATTTTAGGGACAGGCATCCTCAGGATAAGAGTTACAGAAGTAGCATTTACTCATTTCCTTTATTTCCATGCCATGATAAAAAAAAAAAAAGCTGTGCCTATTGAGGTTTCTCCCTGTCAATCTACTTTAAAGCCCAGAAGGAAAGCAAGCAGCTCCCACACATTTGCACCGACCCGCTGACAACGCTTAAGAGGGCTGCAAGGCTTTCTTCCTCTCTGCACCTGCGCCGTACATCCCCCCCACCCCCGCTCCAGCGACTCGCGCCCTCCTCTTTCCCCCTCCCAAAAAAAAAGGGAGGGGGGAATAATGATAAAAAAGAGGAAGGCGGCCGGGAAGACCTCCCAGCTCTCGCGGCGACTCAGAACCCTCGGAGTCGGAGGGGGGGGAAAAGGGAGGGTAAGTGGGCAAGCGCGTGGGGCTCTGGGAAACGAGGGAGGGGGCAGAGGGGAGGGAAAGGAATAGAATTTCGCAGAGGCCTGTGGGTACGGGAGGGAGGGGGAGCAGAGCAGGAAACGGTGCTCTTGCTTGGGGAGGGAAACTTCCGGTTCCGGCTGGGCCTGTGTGAGTTGCAGCCTGGCAGTGCCCCCCCCGCCCCCACCCGTGAGGGAGCAGAAACGCCCCCCCGCGTATCCTGGGGGTAAGGGAAGGGCCAGGGGGCATCATCCCCCCACTCTAAATCTTGCTATCCAAGGACCAGCCCCTGCCTGGGGCGCGGAGGAGGCTGGGGCAGCGCCACACACCGGTGAGTGCCACCATGGAGCCCAGTCTTGGCCCCTCGATTCTACCCCCCCTCCTCACACACACACACACACACTTCCCCCTCCATACCTGGATCCCGAAGGCGAGATAATAAAAAAAAAAACCCTCGCATGGATAACGAACCGCAGCGCGCGGCTAAGGTTAACTTCCGCTCCTTTTGAACAGCCCCACCCGGGCTATTCTGCGATCCTGACTCACCTCCCCGTCCGCTACACGCTGCTTTCCAGCCTGGCGCCCTTTCCCCCCCCCCCCCGGCCTTATCCCTCTTGCCCCGTCCTTGCAGCTTAAAAACTGCCCCACCCCACCCCCAACCTCGAACCGAAAGCCCGCGCTTTGTCGTCGTCTCTTCCCACCGACCCGGCGAAAGTTGTGCTATATAATCCTTTTATCTGGACTTGCGCCCTTTAGATCAGCTCCGAAATTCTGCCGCCTCATCAGCTCAATAAACGACTGTCCTGCCATTCCATCCTTAAAGCCACCCGGAGTCACCAAAGAGCGGCCCGCCGTAGACCTCGAAAAGATAGCCAGGTTCCATATTCTTTCCCATAAAATAAATATTTTTCCATATACCTTCATCCAAGCCTGTAAACGTATTGTACAGTCTCTCTCTCTCACCCAGAAAGTTGAGATTTTGCTACTTGCCTCAAATGTTAATCTCAACTCCCATCTTTTTTTTTTGTTTGTTTAAGTGTCTGCCAGCTCTTTAAAAAAAATTCTAGGAATGTAGGATGGTGCCTAATTGGATCTTGGGTCTAACAAAATTACTTTTGTCTATAGCAGCTCTCTCCATCTTAATGCTTGGATGTTTTGGACTGCAACTCCCATAAACATAGTGGTTCCTAGGAATGAATGGATTTGCACTGAAATATAATTCAAGGCAACAAAGCTAAGGTTTTTTTCCCCCGTTTCTGCAATGGCTCTTCAGTGATCCAGATGGGCGTCCTTCACAAGCCTAGTTATGAAGATAGCAGCACCTCCCTAGTTTGGATATTTCAGTAACAAGTTGCAGGAAGATATCCCTCTCTAATCAGCCCACAAGACTGTCTTGCAGTATTCTGTTAGCTTTAATTTATTAGCCTTAATTTTTCTGCCCACCTTATTTTTGTTATGGAAAAGGATGTTTCATATTCGTTCTGTCTGCTTTGTAACAGATTGTAGACTTTTAACTCCTTACATCTTATTAGTCAGAAAAGCACATAAGTAAATTGCATTTTTTTTTACTAACTAGATTGGCTCTATCTTACACTGCTGTATGCAAGATGTTCTCATTTACTCTTTAGCTAAAATAGACCAAATACTCAATACATTCCTCTTACCCATTTTCTGCATGGTGGTGTAGGATATGTGTACTTTTAAAGCCAACTTTCCTAGACTTTGATGTACCTATTACAGGGAATAACTCTGCAGCATTTTAGGAAGAGATCATTTATGTTGTTTTACCTCAGGCATTTCTTAATAAAAGGTGGTGCAATTTTGCTTTGGAAACCTCCAACCTACCTGTTGGTTTGTTTATAACAAATATATTGATACAGATTTCTTTTTTACCTGTAGAACGAAACAGGAGCAATAAGGAGTACAGCATTCATCACTGGAAATTTGATTGAGCCTCTTGGCCTCTATATAGCATTAATTTTCTTTTCAGTGTGTATGTTTTCGTGCAGGATGCAGTGTACACATGATTGTATTGTTAGTTAAATTACTCTTCATTTACTTGTTAGCTACATTATATTTTCATATCTTCAAACGTATTGTCTATGTTTTGAAAGATAATTTTCAAAAATAGTGAATTTCAAAAGTTCACTATTGAATTGATCAATAGTAAAGAATTTAAATACTTTCTTACTTTAAATATATATTTTGCCATAGGGAAAAAAATGTGTCTCCTCACAGTGCTTTTTAAAGGGTAGGTTTTAATGGCTAAGTGCAGACAGTGAAGTGAAATGATTTTTTTAAACTATTCAAAGAGAGGCTAACAATAAAGTATATTGTCCTCAACATACGACCACAATTGAGATCAAAATTTCCATTGCTAAGCAAGACACATGTTAAGTGAGTTTTGTCCCATTTTACAACCTTTCTTGACGTAGGTGTTAAGTGAATCACTACAGTTGTAAAATTAGTAACATGGTTGTTAAATGAATCTGGCTTCCTCATTGATTTTTCTTGTCAGAAGGTTGCAAAAGATGATCTCATGACCCCAGGACACTGCAGCCACCATCCATGCATGCCAGTTACCAAGCATCTGAATTTTGATCACTTGACCACAGGGATGCTGCCATGGTTGTAAGTGTGAAAAATAGTAATAAGTCACTTTTTTCAGTGCCCTTGTAACTTTGAATGGTCACTAAATAATTGGTTGTGAGTCAAAGCCTAACTGTATATATTACTTAACTACCAACAATCAGAGGAAAAATAAAAATAGAAGTAATAATTTTTGATTTTTACCCAGTTCACATTTCAAATATTGTTCCAATCCCTCACTCTATTTAAGTTGACCTCTATATTCTACTGGTGCAGAAGATAATTGTTTTTAAGAGCCCTCTTTTCATCTTTTGCTTAAATTCAGCAAGAATCTCCAGCCACTTTCAGTCTATCCTAATATAACTTTATCAGAACTTATTTTGCCCTTCCTGGCATCTTTTTTCTTACTTATGGGTAGTCCTTGACTTACAGCAGTTCATTTAGTGACCGTTTGAAGTTACAACGGCACTGAAAAAAGTGACATGATCATTTTTCACACTTACAACCATGGCAGCATCCCCATGGTCACATAATTAAAATTCAGACACTTGGCAACTGACTCATATTTATGACGGTTGCAGTTTCCAGGGGTCATGTGATCACCTTTTGCAAGCTTCAATAAGTAAAATCAGTGGGGAAGCCAGATTCACTTAACAAGCGTATTACTAACTAAATAACTGTCATGATTCACCTAACAACTATGGTAAGAATGGGACAAAATTAACAACTGTCTCATTTAACAATGGAAATATTGGGCTTAATTGTGGTTGTAAGTTAAGGACTAACTATATTTTGTTGTTTCCAAATTAACTTCACTGGGGCCATGTAATATAAACCTAAATTCTTCCTAATGAGGCATCATATAATTTATTTGATTTATACCTAACAGAAAACCAGTTATACATGGCATTCTCTCCTTGGACCACTGCTCTAGTAGATTTGACTCAGATGGAACTTGAGCTTGATTCAGTGATTAATTCCTTAATCATTGAATCACACTGTTACTAATATCAATATTAATGTATAGCACAACATTAGGTACTTTACTTTTTTGCCTTCAATACAACTTCTTTTTGACATTAAACAAAGACATTTGTAGTAGAAGTCTCCCTTTCAGGAAACTGAGTTTTGCTCACTTTTTGCTCTGACATATTTTTCTATTTGAAAGTCCCAGGGATTGATTCCCAAACTTTCATCTGAGGAACTTATACCTCAGTTCCCTTGCTAAAATAGGAAAAAATGTGATTAATTCATCCATGTTGATAAAGTGGAATGGAGCTGGATGACAACATTTTTCAACCTCTTTGTTTTTCATTAAGTGCAGTAAAGGGTAAATAAAGTGATAATTTGGTATCTTAATTTCTTGAGACTTAATAAATAAAAGTTAAATTAAATTAAAATGTATAGCCCTCCTTTCTATTTACATAAGCCCTGGACATAACTTACAGTAAAGTTTGAATTAAGTATAATTAACTGAAAAAAGTATTGAAGGTGAATCATTGAGCAAGGCAAAGTAGATAACCTTCATAGAGCTGCTACTTTTTTATTCTAACTTTTCATTGGGCTGTGTAATCTATCCTATTGCTTTGCCTGGCTCTCTCTCTCTCTCTTTTTTTTTTGGCAGATATTCAGCTCCCAGATCAAGCTATTCGCATGAAAGCCACACATAAATCACTGCATGTGAAACATCCATGCATGCCACTTGTTGCATGCACACATATATAATATGTTTGCTCTATATATGAAGAAATGCAGCATACCAGTATGTGTAAATGGGGAGAACACAGGTGTGTGGGATGCTATTGTAGGCCATGGCTTTTTTTGTGCTTGCTCCATAGAAATGACACATAAGGCATTTGTTATCTCCTAAACCTTTCCCCAAAGGAAAAGACTTCTTTTATATCCTAAGGCTAACAAACATGAGTGGAGATAGTACCGAATGGCTTATCAAAATAATACTAACATAATATATTCCCTCCATGAAGCAAGGGGATCATTTGTACAGTATCTCAGAAATGTAAGAAATAATCATATGCCATTCAGTTCATGGACAAATAAAACAGTTGAAAAGATCCACTTAAGATTGAGGAACATTTTGGAAATTATTTGGAGAAAATACTTAGGCGCATGAATATAGAACCTATCTGCACCTTTCCTGACTTGCATAGCTGCTCTCTGTAGCTATCATATGATTCCTGGAAAAGAGGTGACTGCTTTTAAAAGAGTTGCAGGTAGATACAGTGGAGCAGTATTTTGAAATTAAATGCAAAATACTGTACAGCCCATTTGACCAAACTGTAGTTTGTGTTTCCTGTAGTTGTTAAAGTCTTCAATGCATACCTAGGGTGTGTAGTATCTTTATGGAATCGTTTTGTTTTGGATTGTGGCCACAGTCTTGTGATGCCCACTAAATTGGACTGAATTTTGATTTGCTAACCTAGCATATTTGACGATACCATATTTGGGAAAGCTGCTTTAATAGGAACGAATCTTGAAAAGGCAAGGCTTTACTGTCCCATCCATAGGCAAATATACTATTTTGTATAATCGACTGTGTTAATTTATGATCATTGTTAGCTGTCATAGAAATCATTTAATAGATAGTATAAAGAGGCCTTTATTTAAAGGCATACTTTGCTAATAAACCTCCTGGGATGGTAGATCTTTTGAGAATTGAAGTATGTTGTGAAACAAATACAATTAAAATCAGTATACTTCAGCTTTTTAAAATGGAAGGGCAACATTTGTGGCTCCCTATATGTAGGACCGCAGTTCTATTATTCCTCTTATACAAAGATGCTGTTTTGCAGAACATACTGTAGACAGTCCCAAAGGTGCTTTTTTCAAGAGGCAACTGGACTCCTGAAAAAAGCACCTTTGGGACAGCCATGACCTGGATGACTGAAAATCTCCATAGACATATTGTAGAGAGCAACTATGGGAAATAGGAGGCATAGGTTTCTGAAATCTCTAAATGAGCCCTCTGCATCTTTTCCAGTTTTCCATGGCTGCCTTTGAATCATTTGTTCAGTGCATTACTTACATTAAACTTCTGCTTCATGATTGAGCAAGAGCGTTCCAGATGATTTTGGACTGCCATTCTCATCATTCTTGGTAACTAAGCAAGAGATTTGGGGGGAAAAGCTGAGGCCACATCTAAAATGTAGTTTTGTATTAAAAAATTAGATGGATTAATACCTTTCTTTTAAAACAGCAAAATATTAAATTAAAATGTAATTCTTCCATGCTGTTCTAGTCCATTTTTCTAATACTTTACATGGAAAAAAGGAGAAATAGATATAATTGGGAAGATATTTATGAAGCATGTTGTGAGATATAAAACATACGGTAAAATTAGCTTCACAAATTTGATCTGTGAAAGTTCTGTGGTGATATTTGTTTTAATTCTTAGATCCCACAGGAATTTTTGTTGTAACATTTCTTCAGCTAATGTTTTCTAACTCATAATTGTACAGAACAGGTTTTGTATTCCACTGTTAGTATTTTAATATTTTTATATAAATAAATATATATATTATATACACACACACAGTAAATAAGGCAAACGTCAGGTAAATCAACACAGCAGGAATATTATGAGGTAAACGAGAGCACAGGGTACAAAGAGGAAAAAGGCAGGAAACAAGAAAAATACCCTTTACTCCAATTATAGCTCAGATTTCCTCATGTGGCCAACTCTCTTTAACCAATTAGCTATAACTGTGTGTTCTTACTCATTGCCCAACCCTTCACTGCTCCAGTATTAAATTTTTAAATATCTTGACATCCTCCAATTTATAGCTGGACATGATTTAAACCAAATTGTTTCGCAAGATACATGTCTTTCTTAGATCCATTGGCTTTGTCATGAGGACAGCCAAATTATCTTCTGATGGACAATAAATTAGGTCTATTATATTTTCTTTCACTGCGTCTCTGACATTACAAGAAAACACACCATGCCACTGTGCAGCTGCTGATATGGATAACCTGTATCCCGTATACATATTGCTATAGTCTTTGTCCCCTTTCTCTAGGCAGTGCCCCCTCCTGGGCGGAGATGGAAGCCAATGCAGCAAGCGATGAGGGTGTGCATTTCCAGAGCTACCCTTTTGACTTCTTGGAGTTCCTGAACCACCAGCGCTTTGAACCTATGGAGGCCTACAACCACGAACACGCCAAAGCCGTTGCTGCCCTGCCCTGCCCACAGCCACAGTATGAATACGCCCAGCCACCGACAGCTGGTCCACCTGCTCACTTTGACCGTGTCCCTACCACCATTGGCACATCTAAACCCAAAGCTGAGGGCCCATCCTCCTCTTCCTCAGCCACCTCATCTGGTACTATTCAAGTCAAGAAAGCTGAACCAGGGGGCCCTGCACCACCTCCACAGCAGCAGCAGCAGCAGCAACCGCCATACAGTACTCCAGCCGTGGTACCAACAACAGGTCAGCCTCTCTTTGACAGTACAGCAGCAGCAGCAGCTGCTGCAGCAGCTTACAACACTCCTCAGTGGGGCATAGTAGACCTTTCTGGCCACCAGCATATCTTCAGCAGCCTGAAACGTGGACAGGCCCCCCCATCAGCTGCAGCCACAGTAACTCCTGACAGTCAGGCAGGCAAAGACGATAAGAACTATTTCCGTCGACTGAAATATTTCATTGATCGGCGCTTCCCATGCGGTGTGTGCCAGAAGTCATTCAAGCAGTCATCCCATCTTGTGCAACACATGTTGGTGCACACAGGCGAGCGGCCGTACGAATGCACCACCTGCGGCCGTACCTATAACCATATCTCCAGCCTCATCCGGCATCGCCGTTGTCATAAAGACACTGAGGATGCTACTGCTGCTGCCAATGCTGCGGCTGCTAATGCAGCTGCTGCCAACGCTGCGGCCGTCAATGTAGCAGCTGCCAATGTGGTGGCTGCAGCGGCTGCCGCCGCTGCAGCCGCCGCCAGCATAACATCAGCACCTGGTGCTGAAGGAGCAGCCCAGCCTCCTACCCAAAGTGGCAACCCTCAGTCAGTATCTGCACCATCTGGAGGAATAGCTACATCTGCCCTCAGTGCTGCCATAGCTCAAGCCGAAGGTCCTTTTACCTGCTCTCTGTGCTGGAAAGTGTTTAAAAAGCCAAGTCACCTTCACCAGCATCAGATTATCCATACTGGTGAGAAGCCATTCTCCTGCTCCGTCTGCCAGAAGAGTTTTAATCGCCGTGAGAGCTTAAAACGACACGTGCGGACACACTCAGACCTGTTGAGAGTGCAGTGTGGGGTTTGTGGCAAAGAATTCCGGGATGCCTCCTACCTCCTCAAGCACCAGGCCACGCACGCTCCTCCTGGAACTTTACCTCCACGACCCGAGTACAAATGTGACATTTGCGGCAAGGGCTACGTGGCTCCCCAGAATCTACTACGTCATCGGCAGCTCCAACACGAGGGTGCCCAGCTATCCAAGGATGGCACTAATACCTTGTCTTATCTGCCACCAGGGGCCTACCTTCTTCCACAAGACCCACAAGGCACAGGCTCTGAGGGAGACACCAAGCCAACATCCTATGGCCTCTTGGGTGCCCACCCCTTGCTGGTGGGGACAGCAGCAGGCAAGAATTTCTGCTGTGGGATCTGTGGCCGTGGCTTTGGGCGACGGGAGACACTAAAGCGTCATGAGCGGATCCACACAGGTGAGAAGCCTCACCAGTGTGCTGTGTGTGGGAAGCGTTTCCGTGAATCTTTTCACCTCAGCAAACACCATGTAGTGCATACTCGGGAAAGGCCGTACAAATGTGAAATATGTGGGAAAGTGTTTGGTTACCCCCAAAGCTTAACTCGGCACAAACAGATTCACCGCTTACAGCTACCTTGTTCTTTACCACCCATGGGGCCCTCCCTGACCCCCATGGGCCCTTCTCTCCCTCCACCCCCTGAGGGACTAACCTATGGCTGTTCTGACTGTGGAGAGCGCTTTCCTGATCTTTTTCATGTCATGAGCCACAAGGAGGTCCATGTGGCCGAGAAGCCCTACCCTTGCGATGTCTGTGGCAAATGTTTTGGTTTCATTGAGAATCTCATGTGGCACAAACTTGTCCACCAAGCTGCTCCTGAGAGACTTGTACCACCAGATGAAACAGCAGCTGCTGTTGCCCCACTAGAGAACGGGCTAGCTAGTGGCGAGAACCTGTCATCTTATGAAGATCATCCGACCTTGCCAAGTGGAGAACGTTTCTCCTGCTCTATCTGTGGCCAGACCTTCAAGCATTTCCTGGGACTTGTGACTCACAAGTATGTGCATCTGGTGCGTCGCACGTTGGCCTGCTCGGTCTGTGGACAGAGTTTTGCTGGAGCTTATGACTTGCTGTTGCATCGTCGCACACACTTGCAAAAGCGGCACTTCTCTTGCCCAGTCTGTGGCAAGCGCTTCTGGGAGGCTGCCCTTCTCATGCGTCACCAGCGCTGCCACACCGAGGAGCGCCCGTACCGCTGTGCTGTCTGTGGCCGTGGTTTTCTGCGCTCGTGGTACCTGCGCCAACACAAAGTGGTTCACACGGGTGAGCGTGCTTACAAGTGTGCCCTCTGCAACAAGCGCTTTGCCCAGTCATCCAGTCTGGCAGAACACCAGCGTCTTCACGTAGTTGCCCGGCCTCAGCGCTGCCCTACTTGTGGCAAGACCTTCCGCTACCGTAGCAACCTTTTGGAACACCAGCGGGTCCACCTGGGAGAGAAAGTCTACCGCTGTGACCGCTGCTCCAAGAGCTTCTTCTACCTGTCATCCATTCTGCGTCACCAGCGCTCCCATGATGCTAAGCGTGAATTAAGATGCGGAGCCTGCCTCAAGCTCTTCAAAGACCCCAAGTATTTTAGCAAACACCTCCAGGCCCATCAGGGAGGACGGCCCTTCAAATGCAGCACCTGCGGAGAAGCCTTCTCCAATACTTATGGCCTCAAAAAGCACCGCCACATTCACAAGATGGAGCGCTTTGCTGCCATGGGGGCCCATAAGGAACAGCCCTAATGTTGGAATAGTAGCAGCAGGAAAAAAAAATGGGTGGTCCGTATCTTGGTACTGTAGGATGGGATGTGAAACTAGTTCCAGGTTTCTGTGAGCCACGATGGCAAGGCATTTCCATGAATAGAAAATAAGATGGGCTTGTTAGCAGTGAGATGCTCCAATTGGGCACTAATTTGGAGGAGTCATCAAATCATAAAGTCATGAGCAGGACAAGCCAGATAGAGGCAAGAATGAATTGTAAAGCTAGGATATGTAATTAACAAGAGGTAGCCGCCAGTTACTTGCTAGATTTCAGCTCTCTAACAGAATATCTTGACCACTCTGGATTTTTAAACTAATTGCTTGGGGAAAGGGAGATGGAGATAGCAATCATAGAAGTGACCTTTGCCTGTCAAGCATGGCCACAGTGTTTTGGGGGATGAAAGTTTCTTCCCGTTTCTGAGCAAATGGGAGCAAATAAGGTCATGGTGGAATGACATTGTTTTTTTCCTTTTCATTTGAAGCCTACATTCTGGAATGGAAACGGTATGGCATTCCAGTTCACAAGAAGAGATGGTGCTTCCTGTAATCCCCTTTTACCTAGAGAGAAATGTTAGACCTAATTCATTCATTTGGGAATGAGACAGGAAGGACCACGATGCAGCACTTGAGGAATGTCCACCAATCTTTTGTGTAAACTCAACTATGTAATCTGTATTAGGTAAGCCTTGCTTGCATTCTTGAGAGAAAGACTTTAATTAGTGTCCTTTCTTCATATGTATAAAGAAAATAGGCTAGTTCTCAATTTTTTAAGACCTGGGAAGGTAGTGAGACATGGCTGTGGACAGTAGAAAGTTAACAGAGTCTGCTTGAATTGTTTAGTGTGTGGCACCTGTTGTCTAAATACTGTTGTGCCATAACATTTCTATTATATTCCTGCCTCCAGAACAGTACCAGTTCATGATGAAACTGGAGGTTCACAAAAACTTTACCTACAAAAGAAAAGTTTCCCAGAAGGTTTCTAGCCAAGCTTCCCTGGCATGCTACTTTCCACATTTAGGGAGCACTGAATGTTAAAAAAACATTTGGAATTGTTATTGTTCCCATTATACACCCCTGAAGAAGCAAAACCCCAGGATAATTGTATTATGTGCTTTTCTAAATGTTCAAGTTGGCCCATCAGGAATAGAGAGGAAACACAAAAGTAGGCTAGGCTCCTTCCCCCTTGGGATAGCTCTCTTCCTTTGTGCTCAATGCTCTTCCTAACCTGTTGGACTTAATATAGATGAACTCATGTGTGAATAATACCTTACTTTGAGCCCTAAAATGGAATGTCGGTTTGGAATGAGAGCTGTGACTGTACATTGTTAGCCTTCCCTAATGTTAGCCTTCCTTCTTCCCACCACTGAAAGTTGGATATGAAACTGTGTGTGAGAGAAAAATAAACTTAATTGGTGGGTCTACCAGGATTGCACAATGCTTTGGCTGCTCAGCTGCTCTCCTGCATTCCCTGGTTTGATCCATAAGCCTTTCTTAGTAAGACATGGTGTATCCACATAGTTCATTGAGCTAACTGCCCTCGCTTTGTAACTCCATGGTTATTAGACTCGTATAACGCTTCAGGTTTGACTCCAAAAAGGTTCTTCAAAGCACAAACACAGCATCAGGGATTGTGTGACTGCTGGGGATGTCTAAAAGTCACCAATGGGTGTTGTGTTCATTGCCCCAAGCACTCCGAAGCACCTTATCAAATCTGAAGAAATGCAAAGCCTCCTTTTATACATATTTGGCACCAGTCTGAATGGATCCTCACTGCACCTGAAGTGGAGAATGATGACCAGAGATGAGTAAAGTCTCTGACTTCCCCCAGTAACCTTTCCTCCTCAATCCTCCTCCAGCAAATTGCAGACATTGGAGCACACCTTTAAATAGACTGGAGAGGAAACTAATTTGCTAGATGCAACCAAAGAGTTCTAAAAACAGGCTCCCTTGTGTACAGTGGACACCACGCAGGTAATTCCCGCTTCCTTCCCCTCTTGTAACCCAAGCTGACAGTACAATAGAAAGTAATTTCAGCATTTCCACTCTAGCAAAGTGAGAGCATCTCTTCTACCAGATGGCTGCACCAAAGCTCTTTAGTGCTGCTTTTGGTCTACCACCCACTTGCTCACACCCATAGTTCCCAGATCGGTGAGTGGCAATCCGTGATTATGAGGATCCAAAGATGTACTGTTTAAATTTGGTTGTCCAGTGCCTAGAAAAAGAAAAGTTGCCAAAGGCTTTTTGAGCAGTAGAGAATAGAATTGGGAGTTTATTGAGTGCAGGTATTTCTTAAGGCAGCCTCCCCCAATCCCCCAGAAGTCTTACAATAGTTAACCACTCTCTATGCTCAGCGAGCATATTGTGAGGGGGAGGGGTGGGTAGTGTCAGTATTTATGAAAGGCCCTATTACAAATGCTTTCTTGAAGGAGTTGCCGCAGAATTTGGTGGCCAAATATAGTATGATGAAGAGTGCAAAGATGGGAAAAGAGACGGGAAGAAGACTAAAATGTTTTCCAGCCTTCCAGATAATTTCCTTATTGGCTGAGCACAGGGGGGCAAATCATGTTGTTCACTTTGAGTTGACCCAATTAGATTAGCATCCAAATGTCTGAAACATTCGGATAGTTCCTCTTCTATCTCCAGCAGTGATTGCAACTGGATGTTCCTTTTCTTGTTTTACCTTCTTACTAAATCTTTAAAGGTCTGAATTTGTCGCTGAAATTGAGTGAATTGGGGTGGCTACACCTCAGCCTGTCTTTTACAGAAATCGTTTTCGCCATTTAGAATTTTTCTTCCCTGCCTTCATAATTTGCAAATAGAACTGAGTTTAATACAGGTAGTCCTCGACTCACGAATACAATTGAGCCCAACATTTCTGTTGCTAAGTGAGACATTTGTTAAGTGAGTTTTGCCCCATTTTATGACCTTTTTTGAAACATGTTAAATGAATCACTGCAGGTGTTAGTAGCGGTTGTTAAGTGAACCTGGCTTCCCCATTGCAGGAAGTCACGAAAGGTGATCCCATGATCCTGGGGCACTGCAACTGTCATAAATATGAGTCAGTTTCCAAGCGTCTAAATTTTGATCACATGACCATGGGGATGTTGCAATGGTTGTAAGTGTGAAAAATGGTCACAAGTCCCCTTTTTCAGTGCTGCTGTAACTTTGAACAATCACTAAATGAACTGTTTTGTAAGTCAAGGACTATTTGTATTAGTTTTCCTTCTCATGTACTGTCCGTGCTTTCCTGGACTAAGTATTTCTAAATTGTATACAATTTAGAAGCCTCCTTGACAATTCCCCAAACTGGGAACTTGTTCTTACAGGAAATGGTGTTATTGGTTAATATCACTGATTCCTTCATCTTGGGGGGGTGAGGGGGGAGATGAATTCACCATGACTAATCAATAGATGATGTTCCTGTTAACTGGCTTCATAATAGCTTCCCAAATGGACAATGGAAAGTGTCCATTTCCAATGGAAAATGAGAAACAAGTTGATCAAAAAACATACTGTGTTCCCAAAATCATTAAATTTATGCCTTTTTCTCAAGGACACAGGATTTCTAAAGAATTTCTTTAAAATGGCAGGCCTAGAATACAGGATACAAATTTTATGATTGTGTATGCCTATGGAATGCTTGCTTCAGTCACAGAATTGGTGCAAACGTATTTGGCTAGTTCTTGCTTCTTAATTCAGAATGGTGGCCCATTTCCTAGTCAGAAGACAGGATAGCCATCCAAGTATGTTTATTTTTATGATCTTACTTAAAAGGAATTAGTGGACCTTAACTAATTCTTATAATTCGTGTACTTACGATCTGAATGTTTGGAAAACGGCAAAAATGGAAATATATTTACTCTTCCAATGTATAGTTGACAAAGAGAAGAAGCTGAGAGTGCAAAATAGCTGCCTTTTCTATTTTTTCTAGCAAATTAAATACTTAAAAGATGGATAGGCAGAGTTATTAGGGACATATCTGATCACTGTTACTGTCAGGATTATTTGCATCCATTCCTCATCCTAGGAACCATTTGATTTGTCCAAATCTTTCCTCTGTTGGATGTTAGCAGGTGCAATTCATGCACTTCAAAATGTATTAGTGACAAAATACGTAGAATCTCCAGTTTATCTAGAACAGTAGCGCTCAATTTGTGGTCCGCAGATCCCTGTGGGGCCACGATGTCATCATAGTAGGTCTGCGATGGCTTATGATTTTAAATCTTGAGTTAAGTCTTGGAGGTCTGTGGCCATGGTTAGTGGCCACAAAAGATGTTTAAAGGAGGTCAGTGATGAAGAAAAGATTGAGAACCGCTGATCTAGAAGGTATGAGGACTAGTCAAGTTCAGAATAAGGGGCTAGAAGGCAATATTCCATGGACAGAGTTGTGTGGGAAGAGTTTTTAAGGGAATGGTGGGTTGTTGAGATGAAGTAGTCTGGCTTTTAATTGTGGTTGGGAAATTGAGTTCTTTTGAAGAACCAGTTGGTTTGGAGTATGTAATCAAGAATAATCAACCATCTTTTCCACTGTACTTTTCTCCCTTGTGTATGTTCTTGGATGGATTGTTAATCCTGAATGTACATCACTAGGATGCTGGATATCCTACAGATGCCCACCGTCCACTTGGCTTTGTTTGCTTCATCCTGGAATTATGAAGCAGAGGGCAGGGAAGATATTCCATCTTTTGCTGGCATCAGACCTGATTTTGCTTTTTGAGGTGCCACCTGCTACACAGCCATCTTCTCAGAACTTCTTCAACCCTCCTGTTCTTTGAGGAACATGGATTCTATAGTTCTCTGACTGGTACTGTTGTCCTGTACTCTCCTTTCTGATCCCATAGAGGGAGATGGACTTGGAACAACCCCAAACTAGTGACAAATGCAAACTCAGAATGAAGAGTATGCCACTGATAGGACCCAACCCATTGCAATCATGTTAGCTAATGACTTTTTATATTAATACAGATATATAAATACATACATTTCTATATAAATACTTCTTTTTAATAGCCTCCCCTCCTTTCCCCATTGGCCAGAGTGCAGGAAGTGCAGTTCTTTTAATAATGCCAAGGTTTATGTCCCTATGATAATGTGTACTAAAATATGTATAGGACCCCATTCTTGTCCACACGGCTGATGGACCTAAAATGATAACCTCTCCCTTCTTCCCTCATTGTACCCCTTGGGAACTGTACAGCGTGTGTTTCTCAGTCAGGGGTGGGGGAATGGGAGTGTGTTTTTGTGTTTTAAGCCAAGCAATCATTTTAAAAGTGTCTGATTTACAATGTACAGACTAAACAAACATTAAAAAAAAAAGAATTTGGATATTTTTTGTGCTAAGCCAGGTTGTGTTACAAGCTGATGTTAAGAGGACATTCCTTCAGACAATGTGAGTATACTCTTAGAATTAGTACAGAATAACTAGGTTTATAATACTCAAGCTAATGAAGAAAAAAAAAGTAAAGCAAGCAATGGCAGATGCTTTTGAATCATTGCTATCCTGTGTAAAAAAAACAAAAGCAAGCTGCATTTACTCAGCCAGATAGATCAAGGTGACCTGGTACAAATATATCTTCTCTATTGCAGAGAAAAAGGGCTTTTATTGTTGTTCGAGATTTGGCTTGGTTTTCTCCAGCAAATCAGAGCATCCTTTTATTCCCTCAAAACCTCTTCTGCAGGTGGGAGGCGCTTCAGACCCCACAGAGAATCTCTTTTACATCACCTTATTCTTAAATTAGACAAACCAGATTCCTTTTGCAAAGAAAGTGTTTAGAAACATTTATGCATGCTCATCTATTCTTGTAATTTAATAATAAGATGAGATGAAGTGTTGCGGAAAAATTTGAGGGTACAGATTGAAATGGGGTTTCTGGATATATTTTATATCATGAGACTAATACAGAATAGTACAGACATTGTCCAGTGTCATTTTGCAATTCATGTGGAAAATAGTTGAAAATCCACCATGGACATTTTGAAATGTTTATAATAAATAAGAACAGTGAGAAAATGCAGAATTGAGAAATAATTTTATCTTAAGTTTATAGAGTTTTATAAGGTACTTTTAAAAATGGGAAACGGCTGTTTCACTTCAATTAACAAAAAAGTATCTAAATTGACAAGAGAATTTAAGTTGGAAATATGTTGGGTACCAACACAGCAATTTAATTTTTTAAAAAGATCATTCAGTTCTTTTTATATAGAATTTTCAATCAGATTTATATGTAGATCAATTGTGTTGATATAAACTATTTTTTCTCACATGCTTGGATTTACAATAGCAATAGCACTAAGACTTTTATACAGCTTCACAGTGCTTTATAGCCCTCTCTGAGCAGTTTACAGCATCAGCATATTGTGCTCTACAATCTGGGTCCTTATTTTTACCAACCTCAGAAGGATGGAAGAAGGCTTGAGCCTGATGAGATTCGAACTGCCAAATTGCAGGCAGCCGGCAGTCAGTAGAAGTAGCCTGCAGTACTGTATTCTAACCACTGCACCACCATGGCTCTTAAAAGTACAAAGAATGTCAAAAAATATTTTGGCTTTGGATATTTGCCAAGAGACTCCCCATGCATGTACACACGCACACAGTGTTTACTTCATTGGCATAATGTAAGAAAATTTTATTAAATCTTTTGCGACATATATTTTTAAAATAATTTTATACCTAGTTGAAAATAGTCATAATTAAAATGAGTCAGTTGTAACAGCTACATGTATTGCAAAATTATATTCCATGCCAACATAAAATATAAAGTCAGAATTAAGGCCAGTTTAATTCCATGGGACTTGTGCCCAGGCCAGTAAGTTTAGAAATTAAACACAAACTATTCACTTCCCAGGTACTGTACCTTAAATTTGTAGATAACGTTTTTTTTCTTGTAAGAGGAAAGTGCAGACATCTGACCAAAACATGGCTCTGTTCATGTAGCATGCTAGCTTATGGTTAACAAAACCATGATTTACTAACTTAACCAGGTTGGGTGAGTTTGCACAGCATCTTGTGTTACCCACACTGGCTGAGCACACAGTCCATTGAGCTAGCAAGAAGGGCATAGGGAGTCCCCAAATCTAACCAGGTCTGCTTTCCATTCTGTGCCCCGCTTTAGAAACTGCAACAGGCATTAGTACAAACTTTAAGGTTTCTGTTCATTGGCTTGGGTTTCATAAACAGGTAGTCCTCCACTTACAACCATTTGTTTAGCAACCGTTCGAAGCTACAACAGCACAGAAAAAGAGATCTACAACCAGTACTCACATTTATGACCATTGCAAACAACCCTATGGTCATGTGATCAAAATTCAGCCACTTGGAAAATGGCATGCATTTATGGTCTCGGTGCCCCATGATCATGTGATCACCATTTGCAAGCTTCCCAGATGGCTTCCAAACAAGTCGATGCAAGTCAGATTTGTCTAAAATCACAAGATTCCCTTAACTACAGTGATTTGCTTAACAACTGTGGCAAAAGTTGGGCATGACACTGAACAGAAATTCTGGTCCCAATTGTGATTGTTAAGTGGAGAACTACCTGTAAAGCCGAAACATGATTTTGATTTCTAGATGATGTTAAACATTAACTGGAACTGTTCTGATCCCTGTGACTCAATTTAAGCCTGATATCAAACTTAGGGGTTACTTAAGTGCATTACAGATCTGCATATTCCTTCCTGTCTTTACATTTTAAGTTTCTATGGTTATTCACACTGGAATCAGAAATTGGAGTTTGATTGCAGTCTCCAGTGTCCGGTTTGCTATTATCACGCAGTAAGTCAAGAAAAGCAGGGTACAACTGACCTGCTTATGAAATGCCAGGTGCCAGCTGACAATGTAGTGCTTTCCAACGATTTGGGGCACAATTGCCCACTATGAACATGCTGGCTGGTGTTCATAGACATGGAGTTTCCAAACATCTGGAGGCACTGAGTTTGGAAAACTGTTTACTAAAAATCAGCATTCGGTATTGTAATAGCACGTCTCATCCTTGGTTTTTCGTTCTACCTTTTCAGTGTAGGAATTCATGCTGAAAAGCAAAATCAATGTGGTTTTACCTTCCAGAGCTCTTTTTCCACTGCTTTATTCCTATGCCCCACGCTATCCGGCCCGTGTATTCGACGATGCTTGGCAAAGTTAGAGGAGTTATTGAAACGGCGGCAACAGACCGCACATTCAAAGGGCTTCTCTCCAGTGTGCAGTCTCCGGTGAGTAGTTAAAGCTGAGCTCTGCGTGAACCGCTTGCCACAGACGCTGCAGCCAAAGGGCCTTTCGCCGGTGTGCACTCGCAGATGCTCTTTCAGGTCTGTGGCACGGCGGAACTGTTTGGGGCAGGCAAAGCAGAGAAACGGCTTGGATTCAAGCATAGACGGTGCGGGTCCATCGGAGGGCTCACGAGCTGGGAAAAGAAAACAAGGAGTGGGCCTCTCCTTACCTTCCATATGCTGAGCAGTGCTTCCAAGCTGATCCTGCAAAGAGTGGCATCTCTGAGGCCCACAAGCGTTGCAAGATACGGAACATGGATCAAGATTCTCCAATTGCTGAGGTGATCTTGTAGCCTTTGGACTGGGAGAAGGGCCTTCAAAGTCATCCATTCCTGAGGCAGGATCTTCCCAGGCTATGTCATCTTTGGGCCACGTAGGTGGTTCTACTTTGAGAGCATTCAACTTTTCAGGGGGACATGTTTGAAAGTCCCCATGGGTGCTACTCTCCTGGGTCACATCTCTCTCTCTAACGCCACCAAGAGAAGCTTCCTGGCTATTGTTTTCCTCTGGCTCTGAAACTAAAGTTTTGCTTTCATCGAGTCCCCCCGCATCACATCCCCCTCTACCATTCTGCCTCATCTCTGTACCTCCACTTCCCCCTCTGCTCTGCTTTACCCCTCTGAGGCCATTTGGCCTCCTTACCCCGAAGCCCCTCTCAGAGCTCTCTCGATTCGGCTTGGGAGCAGAGCACCTGTTGTCCCCAACTGGCAAGAAGACTTTCCCACAGCTGCTGCTGCTCTCTAGCTGTAACTTACCAGGGCAGCTGTCGACCAGTTGCTTCTGTTCTTCCTGAATGTGGCTCCCCACTGCTCTGTTCTGCCTTGATTCTTCTGTGGGATTTTCAGCGCTTGCCTCTGGCAGTTGTTTGAAGCTGTGGCCATTGGGAAAGGCTTCTTGGCTGTAGCTGCAATAGTTGTTTCCACCCAGTTCCCCAGTATGCCCATTGCTATCAGTTGCCTGCTTCAGAGCATCTGCCTGAAGACCATCTCGGCTGCCCTGCCTTATAGCAAGATTAATATCAAGACTGGCATCATCCTGTTGCAGTCCCATCCTCTTGAATGTATCCCTGCTACCACCTGGTTGTCTTTGGCTGCTGGGGCAGTAGTCCTCTTGGCTTAGCTTAGTGCTATAAAAGCAACTTTGCCTCCCTTGGAGGTTTTGATCAGCCTTGTTCTTACTTTCTCTTAACTCTTCGATGGGCTGACAGCTGTCTTGCTTCGACACAAGGGTAGGGCGTAGATTTCTGCCACCCTTTCCTTCTTCCATTTGCTCCGGTTTCTTTCCAGACAAAGAATCACAGTCCTTCCCACCAACTCTCCCTTCACTGTACCCAGGTGATGGGCCGTGAATGCGTTGGTGCTTGCGGAAGTTGGAGCCGTTGTTGAAAGATTTAAAGCAGACACTACAGTGGAAAGGCCGTTCGCCGGTGTGAATGCGCATGTGGCCAGACAGTACTGAGCTCTGAGTGAAGCGCTTGCCACAGATGCCACATTCATACGGCCTTTCACCGGTATGCACCCGTTCGTGATCACGTCGGTCTGAAGCCCTCTTGAAGCGTTTGGGGCAGAAAGAGCAGCTGTAAGGCCTCTCAACGGGGAGCACCAAAGCCTCAATACTGCTGGACAACCAGCTCTGAGGCTCTAAAAGGAGGCTTCTGCACGCCTGGCACTGGGGGATTTGCTCGTGGGGCTCAGCAAGGCTTGGCAGGTCTTCCTGGCACAAGGGACACACAGGGGGCAGAACTGATCCAATCTCTTCCTTCACTGTTACTAGCTGGATCTCCATTGGCTAGTCCCCAGCATCTGTCCCTGAAAGAGGCAGAAAGGAGACATGTAAACTGCAAGAACCAAGCAGGAACAAATGGAATGGAAGCCAGGACTCACAGGAAGAATAGGGATCTAGTCTAGTGGCTGGTTTCCTGATTTTAGGGGAAAAAAGCGCTGGAGTAAGAGAAGCTGATTTGGCAAGAAACAAGGCATCCAGATTTGATTGCCCCACTCATTCATTTGCATGCTGTTGTACTCATTCACCTAGGCCAAAGGATATCTATGGAGAAGATCCCTGTGGTGGCTAGGAACCCAAAATAACTTGATGGCACCTAATATCTGATGATCCACATATCAATGGAACAAAATAATGAATCTCAGCTAAACATTATCTTGCTCAAGCAATGACAGCACCCTGCCACCTTTGTCCAGGTTCAGATGTTAAGCTGACCCAATTGTGTTGGAGGGAGCACCAGGGAACCCCAGAGCTGTAGGTTAGCACATTGCAAGAAGACAATGGCAAGTAACGTCTACACTTGCCAGGAAAATGGCATGATTGTGTGGGGTTGTACCCATTTATCTCCCAGGAATCAAATGTAAACCAAGGGCATTTCCCCCCCCAAAAAAGGTGACAGTTGTGGAGAACTCAACAGCTACTAGAATATATGTTTTCAACTAAAGTCAGCAATAATGAGCAAAAGCACCAGAAAAATCTGGGACATGGTGTTCTGTATGTTGCCAGGAACTAAATTCCTTTTTGCATTTCAGCACAGTCTGAGTTCCACCATTGGCTTGGCTGATACATGTAGGCTGATGCCAAAACCAAATAAATCAAATTAAAGCTTATGTGATGTGTGAATCCCACTGCTCTGAGCAGAATGAATGTAAAAAAAAAATCTCACACATCAACTAAGAATCCCTACTAAGCTTCCCTTAAACCAGCTGGCCTCAAGCACTACAATTCCTATCATTCTCAGCCAGCAGGCTACAGTCCCGACTCAGAGCTAATCTATGGGTATTCTTTGTGCCCCAATTCTTAGAGGTTGAAGCAGGGTGAGCTACAAAGCCTCCCTCTCTGCCAACCCAGAAAAACGGACCAGCAGGAGAACCTCTGAAAGCCCTACTGGATAATATGTTAATTTATATTGCTAGTCCATGTATGATAATGCTATACCGCTAAATATAAATAGCCGTACTGGAGGGCAGATTCTGTTTTTAACTAGACCAGCTTTTGAACATCCAGTTACCTCCAGTTGCTACTTAAACTGGCTGAGATTTCCTCCCTTACTAGGGGAAGGCCATTTGAAATCTCAATAGCCCCATCCCAATGGATTGGATTACAACTCCGATCACTTCCCAGGTAGTTCCCTAAACCTATCATTACAGCGTCTCACCCTGCTTAACAGCAGACCTTGTCCCTAACCTTCCCAGGGAAGCCAAGGAATTCGAGTTGTCTCCTCCACAACCTCCCTGAAGAACCCGTGTCGGCCCACTTCCCTTCGCTTCCCCCCTCCCAAACCCGCCTTTACGTGTACAGAAACCTGGTGTTCCAGGTACATAAGCGGCGCCGTCCTCCCCACCCCGAAATCCGCTATCTTCGGCTGTGAAATCGGAGGGCGCAGAGAACAATAGTCCGAAACTGGCGAAGCTTTGCACGAGTGAAGCTAGCGCGAAGCTTGGCTAGCTGCGTGCCCGGTGCAAGAAGCCAAGGAGTCCCCCCCCCCACTCCCCCTTTACTACAAGCTGGATTCACTGCCACCCCCACCATCCCCAATTCACTTTGGATTCTTTGTCCCCCAAAGGCATGGAAGTTACTACTCATCCCTGGGCAGAACAACGGAGCCTGTCCGGCCGCTGCGTACCAGCTTCTAAGGATGGATTCTCACCTGTACCTCTTCTCCATTCACTTTCACACGAAAGGTTTTTGCCCTCAGGCCCTTTGCAACTTTCAGCTTCCTTCGCTCCCTGAACAAGCGGTTGGGGAAAGCTTTCCCCGCCCCGCTTCTCTTCTCTTCTCTTTTCTCTTCTCTTGGGCTGCCGTTCTCTTCCCATGCGCACGCATCCCCTTTAAATGAAACCGGAAAAAAAAGAAATTAAAGGGAATGGCAGAGTCGGTCCCCTTCATTTTTGCCGGCCGTCAAAAACGCAAATCCCTGTCGTCCCCAGGCCCCAATTTAAAGGCACAAGACACTCGTGTAAAATCGCGAGAATCAGTCATATATATATTTATATATATATATCGACGCTCTCATTACGCTTAGGTTAAATCAGGGATATCTAACCTTGGCAACTTTAAAACTTGTGGACTTTCAACTCCCAGAATTCTGGGAGTTGAAGTCCAGAAGTCTTAAAAGTTCCCAAGTTTGGACATCCCTGCTTTAAATATTGTTGGAAGGGGAAAAAAAGAAGCCTTTCCCTTTAAGGATTGTTGGAAGGCAGAGCTTTCCCTTCTTGAATTCAAAACTCCCGGCTGGGAGATTACTTCGAAATGATTGGAGGTCAGCTGCTTGAGAGCAGAATTAGTTTATTGTTTATAGGAAGGCAGGCAGGCAAGAAACAAATACAAGCACAGCATTCCCAGGGTAGCCTCTTTGAGCTGTAAGAAAAACCCTTTTTGATATCTTAAAAGGTATTTTGATTTTTCTATGTGACCCTTTAAAGTCTTTTGAAATTCTTTTGATTTGGCATGTGAATCCTTTGATTTGTGTGTGTGGTTGTTTTATGGTGTTTAAATCCTGCTTTTTTGTGATTGGGTTCTTCTCTCCTGGATCTGGCAAATAAGTAATTGTTTTATAGTCCAATCTCTGTTTTTCCTAGCCCTTTGAGGTTGTTCATTCCCTATAATTAATCAGTTTGCTATTTCTGTGTTTTAGTGAATATCTCCTTTTCTCATGTGTTTAAAATTCTAATTACTTTGGCTTGATTTCTTTTCCTTTTGGGGTGTTTGCTTTTTTCTGTGTCCCATACCTGTTTGGATGTTGCAGGCCCCTGTAATTTTTTTGTGAAAAATAGGGTGGCTTCAGCTTCTTAATGGCCCATTGACAAAGGTGGAGGCTGAAACTCTGCCTGAGTTTCTGCTTATTTTCTTTTAGGGGAATTTTCCTGCTCTTTTAATATTTTTTGAGTTTCTTTTCCTTTTTCTAGGAGAAGAGTGAATCATATCTTCCAACACCTGCTTTAAATACAGTGTTTTTCAGTGGAGTAATAACGCAAGGTGAATTACAGTTGAATCCTAAAATTCTTCTAGGATTAACATTGCTACGTTAGGGTTATGTTGCAGCAAGCCGCAGGATCACCACTTGGTCATAAAAATAAGTTTACAAACGTAGTTCCATTCAGTCATCTAATGGTGATGTGAATTTTCTCACATCTGATAGTTCAACAGAGACCTTCATAGTACAATAAATATAACGAAAGTTAAGAGAACACCTGTTTTCCTGCACCTTCAGCAAAGTTAATTGTGCAGAGTAGGATAACCATATTTGAGATGCAAAAAGTCCAAATTACTTCATGGCAAAGAAAGGATACAGATAATATAATCCATGCACAGTTTGGTAACCTATCTACGGTAGAATAAAATTGATAAATCTCACTTTTCCTAGCTGCAGTGCAAACATGTCGTGATGTTATGTTTGGCCGTGTCTTCATGACACACGAAGGCAGTTTAAAGTTGTTCTTAGTTGGCCCAATTTTATAGCATTGCTTCTTTACTCTCAAACTAAAAAATGGTGTTAATCTGATGTGCTTCAAAACAACATGATTGCTGAAGCAACCAAAGAATGGAATGTTACAGATATTTATCTCTATCTCATATCCCATCACTTATCTATAAACAAATCCATAAAACATCATCTTTTCAGTCCTGGTGTCAGCGGAAAGTCCAAAAAAGGTAGCCATAAGTAACAATGTATCTTATTTTAACCTTGATCAAATAAACCAACTTTATACTCTTTCCTTTTACTTCTAACAGTCTTAATCACTCAAATATTGTTGCAGGATTTAATTTCATTTCTTTTTTGTTTCTTCATACAGAGTTCTTCAAAGGCTTTAACAAGCCCCTTCTGTAAATACAGTAGGAAAAAAATTATCCAGGTCATTCTCTTGGTTTATCATTTGCATTTTAAATTTTAAAAACCAGTCTGTTTCTTTTGTAGATCCAATGAAACTCCCTTTTCTAAATAATTATCTACTTTCAATATCATCTCTATCTTGTCATATAACGTTTGGTCTATATCTGACACTTCTTCAGTAACATTTTTTGGACACGATCTATCCATAGAACCAGATATAATTACTGCATTACTGATATAGTGGATACTGATCCCATTCTTCAAAAGTCTCCCTCAGTATTTTTATTGTCGTAATCAACTTGGCAGGCCTGTTATATTTCCTTTACCTAAAATCTTTAGTTCTCGCTAATGTTCAGTTTTTGAAATCTTATTGTTTGTGTTTTGCAAAAAGCAAAATAGGATCTACTTCTCACATCACTGTTTGTATTTTATAAATAATTCTAAAACCTTTTTTTTTTTGCAAAAAGTTTTTTTTATTATTTTTTTTCCAACACACAAATTACATCTTTTCAGATTTTTGATCCGGTCATCAATTTGTTCAAAATTTTATATATTCTATTTTGCCATAACACTTATTTCTTAATCTTAAATCACATATTTCAACTAACACCATCTTAAAAAAAGTTTACTCATATTTACTTAATCAAAAACAATTACCCTTCTATTAACCCATCTTAAATCTTAATTCAATTAATACCTCATACTACATTTCACAATTCTTACCCTAAATTTTCACTATTAACAATACAGTTCAAACATGTTTATATTTCAAAATTATTTCCATTTCTAAAACTTTCTTACATGTATTTATTACTTCATGTAGTTCTCATTTAAATCTTTATTCCAGTATTACTTTATCAAATTTAAATCTTATAAACACCAATTAAATAATTTTTCTTTGTAAATCATAATCATATATTGTTTCAATTTTCTTTTCTTTTTTGCTTAAGTAGAAAATGTTCAATTTATTACAATTGTTATACATATTTAAACAATCAGTTTCCTCAAATAATACCATCCAGCATCTTAATAAAAATTGATTCATTATGTCCATTATGTTTTCTTTTTACAAGATCTAATTTAACCTTTTCTTTTATCATTCCACTGTTAATCCCAGTGTATTCATCTTTGTTCCACTGTAAATCCCAGTGTAATCATCTTCCTCCCACTGTTAATCCCAGTGTAATTTCTAAAAGACCTTCTTTTATCATTCTACTCTTAACCCCAGCATAATCATTTTTATTTAAATAAATATATTATTAAAAGTATTCAAATTGTTACAATTATTTTAAGTATTTAAACAATATCCCAATTATTATAGCCATCAATTTTCTCAAGTAATACCTTTTAACATCTTAATAAAAAATTGATTCATTATATCCATTAACATATTTTCTTTTAACAGAGTCTATTTCTCGAATGTTAGCTTCAATCCATATTTCATTTCTAAGTATCTGTAACATATTTCTTCTCACATTTATTATTCTCAATATAGTCATTTTATAAATCCAGTCCTGAACTTTTTTATTTTCCTTAATATTTCCCAACCTTTTATTCTTTTATCATTCACTGTTAATCCCAGTGTAATCATCATTATGTTATTGTTAATCTCAATATAATCTCTAGAGACCTCCTTTTTATTATTACTATTCACATGTTCAATTACTTATTCATATTTAATCACACTGTCTTTGTCTTCTTTATTCTCCACCTATATGTCTTCATTTTCTTGTCCACTTATGTATACTCCATTTCAACTTCCGTATCCTCAAATTTTTATCCTCTGCAATATTATAATTATTTCTCTTATTTCCATTGTCCAAGTCAAATAGATCAATTTGTTCCTTCTCTAATTCCTGTGCCATTTTTCTTTTTAAGTTAATATTATTCCGATTATAAGAGTTCCGTTATGATCCGTTCAAGCCGCTTGTAGACAAGAAAATCCTCCCCCGTAAGTTCTCACGGATGTTATCTGTGAAGTCCACAATTTTCCAAAACAAAAACCAAGTTGCAATATTCCTTTTTACTCCAGATGGTGTCTCTCTGCAATCCACAATTTTCGGTTGTTTAAAAAGTATCCATTTTCTTTCAATTACATAACAATCTTATTTAGCTTCTGTTTTTCTTTTAGGTTTAGAAGTACCAAATCATATTTAAAGTCCAGTCCAAATTTGAATAGCTCTTCTCACTTCTTCCCCCCCACCTTTTTTCCCTTTTATTTGTACATCACTTCTTTTTTAAAGTTTATTATCCATTCTCTTTGTTTTTCTTGAAATTTAAAAAGAAAGAAGAAAAAAAAGGATCTCTTTATTTCTTTACAATCCTTTGACCATTATCTAATTGTTTAAGGTTTCCAAATAGTTTGTTCAAAAATCAATTTCCAATTGGGTTTTTGTCTCTTTAAAGTTACGTTTCAAAATCTTCTTTGCCCCCACGCTCCTTAGCCACTATTTATTATTAGGGGTCTTGTAGTTAAAAGATGTTTCCCTTGTTGTTATTTCATGCCTGGGTTGGCTGTCACTCACCTGGCTTCAAAAAACTCCGTTCCGTTCCTCTCCTCTCTCCAGCTCTATACTTAGTCCGGTTGTCCCAGCTTCATGGCAGTCGCCATGGCTGCCATCCCCTGCCGCCGAGTCACAGAGGGTTCCCTCCGACCTTCAAGGAACTTGCCTGTTCCTCTTGGTCATCCGAGGTGCCTCTCTTTCTTCCCCATCCCTACAGGACGGTTCTGGTCCACAGACCCATCGGCAGCAGTTCGTCAGCCGGAGTTTTCGTGGAGCTCATCAGAGCCCCCTAATTCCCTGACTGTCTTGCCGCGACGCCAAACCAGAAGTCCAATAATTCTAAAATCTTATTGTAAAAGTTTCAATATTCCAATTTTGTCTAGCCCCTTAGTCTGTTTATAACCTTCTAAGATTAGACTCTTATTTACTTTTTTGTTGTTTATTTCAGACTTTAAATTCTTATGCTTAAAGTTTTCCTTGGTCCAGGATTAAAGGCAATGTTGCAAACATGATTTCCTCTGAAAATCTTCACCATAGTTTGATCAAGATGACTAATCCTATCATCTTCCGTACTCAAACCTGCAGAAAGCCATCCTATGGTCTGTTTGTGGGGAGCAGCCGGTCAGAGCACAATTGGGCAATCTCCTTCCTCTTCTTATCCAGAGACATTCCAAGGAATCAATCTACTCACCTATTCCTTGACTTTTGCTGTAGTCATGATGGTTCACTATAACCTCTTCCAGACTCTTAATGTGCGAATGCTCTGATCTTCAAGACATGCCAGTTTTCATGATCCACCATCCCCTTCTGGAGCACCATCTTGGATCGTTAGAAAATGATGAAATGTTGAAAAGATTTTTATCATTTTGTAATCGCTTACAGCATCCCCCAAAATAATACAGCTGAGATATTTCTGTAAAATAAGCAACTCTGCTGGTTTAGAGTGCTAAATATTTTCTTTCACTAGTTGGTTGATTTGTCAATGTTTGTCCAGCATAGTTAAGAATGCCCTTGTTTACTTGAAGTATGGTAAGGCATTTGAAAAAGTAGACCACCATCTACTTCTTGGTAAGATAGAACAATGTGTGATAGATAGCATCACTATGGATGGATGGATACGCAATTGGCTGACCAACTGCACTCAGTCGATGGAACTACCAATACATTTACATGGGGGGGTAACCTTACAGTGAGGTACCTTGAGGTTCTGTCTTAGACCCAGTACTCTTCAACATCTTCATAAATGATTTAGATCACGGGTGTCAAACTCACAGCGTCATGTTGCTGTCACATGATGTTTCACGACGTTTTCCCCATTCGCGGAGCTGGGTGGGCATGGCCTGTGCGTGACACATCTGGCCCGTGGGCCGGCAGTTTGACACCCCTGATTTAGATGAATGAATAGAAGAGGAACTCATCAAATTTGCAGACAACACTAAGCTGGGGGGAAGTGCTAACACTTTGGAAGATAGATTCAAAGTTCAGAAGGATCTTGATAGACTTGAGCATTGGGCCCTATCCAACAAAATGGAATTCAGTGGTGAAAAATGAAAGGTCCTGCTACACTTAGGCAAAAAAAGAACAACAACACACAAATGCACAAGTACAGAATAATACTTGAGCATCTGGTTCAACAGTAGTGCCTGTGAGAACAAAAAAGTAAAAGGTGAAGCTCATTAAAGAGAGATTCAACCTGGAACTAAGGAGAAATTTCCTGACAGTGAGAACAATCAAGGGAAGGGCTTGTCTCCGAAAGTTGTGGGTGCTCCATTGCTGGAGGATTTTTTTTTTTTAATTTGATTTGTATGCCGACCTTCTCCGGAGATTCAGGGCGGCTTACAATGCGCTAAGCAATAGCCTTCATACTTTCGTATATTTATACAAAGTCAGCTTATTGCCCCCACAAACTGGGTTCTCAATTTACCTACCTACCTAAGAAGAGATTGCACAACAGAAATGGCATAAGGTCTCCTGCTTCAAGGTCCTTTCCCAACCCATAATTCTATGGGTTTCTATGATTTTTCTATGAAATTCTATGATTTTTTTTTTATTTTCTGCCCATCCACACCCGAAAGGCTCACTTCTAGGCAATAGATCAACAAGACAGAGATAACACAGCATGGCTTTATTTGAACAGCACAAGAAAGTGAACCAGAACCCCAGAGAATTGTTTTTAATTAAAAAAAAGAGAGCAAAAACAGACATAAGTCAAATATACAACACTAAGTAGAGGAAATGTGGACATAGCATCTCCCTGACTACATACCAGACCATCTGACACTTTGCAACACATGTCTGCATAGCAGTCTGTCCTGCTTATTCCCCCCCCCCAGCCTCACATCACACCCATCACACTACCAAGGAAACAGACCCTAAAACCTGTGAAAATATTGTAGGAAACCACAGCATCACATATTTCTCCAAAAGCAATCTTAGAACTGCCCTATCAGGACTGCAGTAGTACAGTCAACCATTAGATGACGCTATAAATATTCTTTGCTGCAGTATTGTGGTCACCCTTACAATCCACATATGGTGGTTGAGCTCAAGTGGAAGGGTTTTTTTTTTGGTATTATCAGCAAAATGAAATTTTTCCCACAAAAGATTTCCCAGCCAGCCAGCATACTGAGATTGGAAACACTAATTCAGAGGTAAACTCAAGACTTTACCAGTTTTGGCCCAAAATTATCTGGAAAGCTGGGTTAAAATGGCACCACCTAATTTCAATTGTTTTTTAAAAATGGACTAGATTTGACAAGGGAACAAAGTACAGGTAGTCCCCAACTTAACCATTCCTTTAGTGACTATTCAGTTACAAAAGCACTGAAAAATGTGACTTATGACCATTTTTCACTGTTACGACCTCTGCAGCCTCCCCATGATCACGTGATCAAAATTTAGATGCTTGGCAACTGGTTCATATTTATGACCGTTGCTGAATCCCAGGGTCATGTGATCACCTTTTGCGACTTTGACAAGCAAAATCAATGGGAAAGCCCGATTTACTTAACAACTGGGTTATTAACTTACCAACTGCAGTGGTTCACTTAACAACTGTGGCAAGAAAAGTCATAAAATGGGGCAAAACTCACTCAACAACAGAAATTTTGGGCTCAGTTGTGGTCGTAAATTGAGGACTACCTTACTGAACTATCTGAAGCCTAAATTAAAAACCTTTGGGAAGGGATTCTGAAATACCAATTTTCACTGGAAAACAAATGAGGGTTTCAAAATAAGAGAGTGCTCAGGTCTGACAGCAAAGGAATATCCCATAATTTATCCTTCGCTGCCCCAGTTCCCACACTGGGTTTTTATCCTTGTAAAAAAAAGTGGAGATGTCTTAAAGCAGTAAATTTTGAAAGGAACGTTGGGAGGAGGCTCAATAAGCAAACATCATTCCAATTCTTCCTAATTTCACGTAATTTCAGCACCCAGCCAAGGTTCTGTAAGGGAAGCATACTTCCACTCACTTTCACATTATCATAGAGAGAGATCCAAATCCTTGTTTTCCAGGAACTATGAAATTTAGCTGACATTTCCCCCAGCTTCTGTCCTTCACTTGGACAAAACCTCCATTCTCTTTGAAATCCTATGTAGAAGAAAAAAGTATCCTCATAGCTGCCCAATTTTGCATCTCTTTCCACACCAGTTGGACTCTTGATACAAACTCTAGAATGGATAGGAAGGTCCTAGTTTTACACTGGACTGTTTGGGTATTGAGCAATATATGGAAAGGGAGGCCTACCCCCAGGCTTAGCGAGCGGTCGATTTCAATACCAGTTTTACAGATGCATTGTTAAATAGGCATGCAATGTCAGTCTATCTGATAAACAGGCCTTTGGGGCATAGATAATAAAGGCAGTGTTTATGCCGTATGGGTAAGTCTACGCAGTGCCTGTTGGAGTCTCCTTGCCATTTAGGCCTGGCACAAGAAACGGCTCCTGCCAGAACACTGTAGCCAGGCTAAATGCAACCACACTATGCTGCATGTGGTGGAGAAGTGATGTTCAGCCATTGTATCCATGCTAGGTGTGCACTGCCTATACAGGCAATGGTAACAGTGATGCTTGGAAACAAAGCAGAAGGGAAAGGATCTTCCTGGTGGGGGTGGGGGAAGGAACATACAGGCATGATACACTCTAGTAACTATAAAATATCATACCAGGTCCTCATTGGCAAGAGAAAGTAGAAGAGGTCCATGCCAAACCTTGGCAAGCTGCTTTCAGCATGCCTGCTAATTTTTAGCACACTGGGGAGAAATTCTCCACTCCAGTTTTTCCTATGGAACAAGTTGTCATTGTGTTGACTGAGGTGGAAATATTGGATCGATAAAGCCCAGGCAGATTTAAGCAGGCTAGGATTACCATTGCATGCATGGAAGCTAACAGAGCCTGGATAACACTTTCCTAGATAGGTCTTCAGGCCAAATTAAGTCTCCCCCCCGCCCTCCCCCCCCAAATACCAGACTTTACGGCGTGGGGAGGAGTTGCAGACGATGCTTCCGGCGGATGTGCCTCTGGAGGGTGTTGCGTTCCCCAAAGCGCATGTGGCATGCTTCACACTGGTAAGGCCGCTCACCAGTGTGCACCCGCTGGTGATGGGAGAGCTCTCCAGAGTCACGGAAACGGCGCTGGCAGATGGGACACTGATGAGGCTTCCGGCCCGAGTGAGTATACTTATGGCGCTCCAAGTGGGAAGTGCGCTTGAAAGCTTTGCCACATGCCCGGCAGATGTGGGGCTTGCTTTCTGAGTGAGTAATGCTATGGCGCTGCAGATAAGACAGGTATTCGAATGTTCGCAAGCACACTGGGCAGCTGTATACCTTGCGCAAGGTCCCCCCACTCCCACCCCCTTCAGGGCCCCCTGGTGTCCCCACTCCCTCTTCCACCAGTACAGTGTAGGGCAGCCCCTGACTGTCAATCAACAGGTAATGCCCTAGTCGAGGGGTTTCTCCTTGGTCAAGGCCTGTTGTAGTCACACCCGGAGCGTGTACCCTCCTGTCTGCTCCCGGTAAGCCATTCAAACTCTGAACAAGGGTGTCGCTAGGAGAAGGTGCTGGTGGCCGAGAGAGTTTAGGAGGTGAAGAATGGACATCCTCTCCCTCAACCCCCATCTCCAGCTTGATGTGCTGTCCCACATTGCTTTTGGGTTCTTGCAGGCAATCCAATGTTTCTGAGAATTTATGAGGATCCCTTATAGATTTGGAATATCTCTGCAGCTCCATAAGTTTTGTATAAGAATATGAGTGATTTCCTTGGGGTGCAGTACCAAGTCTGGAAAAAAAAAAGCAACTGCAACAATTAACCTATGCAATGTAATGATATGTTAATAGTTTAAAAAAAAAAACCAGCCATATAGCCACAAACTTTTTAAGGGTTGAACTGTGAAATTTTAATTAAATATCCATGTCAACCAGTTGAACAGTTGGGGTTGACATTCAAATATGCAAAATTAAACAGTTTAAGCGAATGAAATTATCATCTTAATACATGTGTTGGGGTTTTTTTCAATGGGTGAAGAAAATGCTACAATATGATTGAATAGATTCTCAGACTGAATCTCACACAAAATAAGCCACAATGTTATTAGTTTGGATTCGACTTAGAGTGGCAATCTTGGCCAACTGTACTTTATTCATCAAACCAAAGCTACATCAAGTTATAGCTCAGAGCAGAAGTGAGCATTTTCTTTCTTTGCTCTCAATGGTGGCATGACAAGTGATGTCATCACCAGAGGAGATACAGCTTAAAATATTCTGCTCATTTGTTCTCCTCTTTGGTGGCAGAGTGGAATTAAATACAGAATGAATACATTTTGTCCCACAGAATGGCTTTCAGAACCATTTTTTATTTGTATTTAGCATTTTTGTATTTAAATCCAGGCTGTTTAAAAGAACCCACTCTGCTTATTAGGTTTAGGAGGGTGCTTTATGCCCTATCAGTTAAACTTTTCAGCCATTAATCCAGTGACATCCCAAGATTATGCATGTCTAGTTAGAAGTGGATATTATTCTCTTCAGGGAAATTACTCCAGCTAAGTATCTTTATGATTACAACCATCCTAAGGCATTGAAGTAACACTAGATTTAGCAATAAATCCAACTCTACTATTTCCTTTTATATTTTGGATGTTACATTTCAAAACCTGATTTTCCCAACTTAAATGTTAACTTACCTCTGAATGAAAAAGCACAGGATTAGGCTACAAAACTGCAATTTATTATTTCTTTGATGGTATGTAAAGTTTGTAGTCCCAACTGATAGGGCTAGCAAGACTGCAATCCTAAGCATACTTAATTAGTAAAGGCCTACTGGACACACTAGATCTGGAAACATGCATTCTATATAGCAGCAAACTATTTTAGCTGGTAGCAAAGTAACTGACCTTGCCTTATTTCACTTCCCTTAGCAATGTGATTCAGCAGAATTCTGGGAAATCTGCGCACCTAACACCTGAACAAAATGTTTATGAATACTACAAATGTCAAGACTCCTGATCAAACCCTAAATAATGCCTATGTATTTGCTGTATTTAATAAACATCTTAATTCTTATCTCTATCCGTGATATCCAGATTTTGCCCTTTAACAGATATGTAACCATATAACATATATGTAAAATTCATGTCAACAATAACAGAAGAGATGCAAAACAAGAGATCTGAATAAAGATTGACTAGGCTGGGACAGGCTAAACATGATGAGAATTAATCAATTCCTTCTTCAATTTGGCACCTTCCAGATGTAACACATAAGAATGTAAGAACAGCAATGATGGGTCAGGACAAAGCCCCAGTAAGTTCAATATTCTGATCTCAGAATGGCCAACCAAATGATTATCTTGGCTCAGGGATGATAGACTTTGTAAACCAGCACATTTGCAAGGTTCAGACAAGGGAAATCTGGTCTTCAAAATGAGGCAAGAGACATTATATACACTACAACTTGTAAAGTTGTAATTTCTTAACTAATCGAACCACCACTTCTCCTATTACTATGAGACTGTTTGGTCTAGTGATTAAGACATAAGGCTAGAAAGATTATGAGTTTCAGTCCTGCTTTAGGTGCAAAGCTAGCTGTGTGAATGTGTGCCAGTCACATTCTCTCAGATCTAGGAAGCAGGCAATGGCAAGGCATTTTGAAATATTGTCCAGAAAAATACAGGAATTTGTCTCTCTAGGCCAGCAGTCAACATTGACCCAAAGAGACCAAAAAACCCCACCTCTCTATTGCTAAGGAAAGAATGAAAAAGACTTAAGAAATGCAGAAAAAAGTTATCCTGGTTTTTAATCCATACTTTTTTATATATACTGGCTAATACATCAACATTTCACATGAATTCCAAAAAATAACTTACTGAAAAGGGGTGCATGTAGCAATCTTTAAAAACCTTTAGGGAAATAGCAAGGAGTTCCTGATAAGGATGCCTGGCTTTTTGTATGGCAGCAGCAACTGGAAAGTCAGAGTGCTCAGATGTCTCCTAGGAATTTTTCTTAAATTTGTGGCTATGTATTTTCTTCTCAGTTTGAAGGTTTTCATTTCCATCTTAGCCAACCAGATGCTTTGGGAAGTTTGCAGAGGAAGTCACAAAAGCAGCAGTGTTCCTTTACTGTTCAAAGTTAAACCTGCTTCTGAACATGGAAGCTCAGTATTTTACTTATAATGCTTAAAGGAGAAGCATCCAGTGCCAATTGACAATTGAACAGATTGGAAGAAGTGAAGTGCTACATAGCAGAACTTGCAGGATAATTGGATCTTAGATCCCCCATTTTGGGGACAAGCCAATTTGCACCCCCATGATTCTCCTCCTTGAATATTACATACCAATTGCTACCTCTCCAATTAGCATTTGCAACAACTTTTATTTTCTAGCCTTGGCATCATATGTAGCCTGAGGACTGGCTTATTAAATTCCACAGAACGGTTTTGGCAGAAGTCCATGCACTTCCTCCTTTCTCTCCCAAATAATAGTAGCAACCATACGTAGATGGAATTAAACAGGCTCTAAACTTACCCTGCTTGGGTGATATTCCAAAATCTCTGTTCTCAACTCTCATCCTTGCACCTAAGTTTCACAGGAAGGTGCAGTTGGTGCCACCATGCATCTTGTGCTATCATCCTGTAGAAGGATGCCACTGTAATGTCCAGGAGGAGATAAGTGAGGTCTTTGGGCCACCTATCAAGATGACAAAGTCAACTGGCCGTGGCAGGTAGTGATCCAAGCCAAACCGTGAGCATTATAAATCCAATATCTCCTTAAGGATGTGTCTGGCAGAACATACCCCAGTCTGAAGGGTCACAAAGAAAAAGACAGCAATGACATCTTCGACAGAGGCAGGCGGCAATCCCAAAGTAACAATCCAGACAGCAGCAAAGTTATCCAAAAGCACAGTTATAGTGAAGATGATTCTTAAGAAAGGATCCAAGATTGGGAGCATCTACCCAGCAGGCACAGCCGGTGGCAAGCAATGCCAAAACATCCTGGCAGATGAATCCAAGCTGATTATTCACCCAAAGACTTGATAGAGTTAGCACTGCGCTCCCAATATCAGTTTAAAATCCGCCACCTCCATCTCCAAGCAGCCACGAAACCCGTTTAGTGCTACCGACGTGGGTTTTTGTGATGAGAAAGAGACCAAATCCTTCTGTTTATGGCAGCTGTCACCTATCTTCCCCCCCCCGCACTCCCCAAAATCAATAATGGGGGTATATACAGAATAAGGTATCTGCTCCCCTTTAGTGTCTCATAGAAGAGAAGGACCAGTCCTAAAGAAAAAGAAAGGAGAACTCAAAAGCAAGTCGGGAGAAAGAAAGAGGGGAAGAGATCCCCGAGGAGAAGGAAAGGGAGATCGCTCTAAAGGGTGGAGGATCTACCTAGATCAGAGGTGGGTGGGCAAGGCTGGAGGGTGGCGGGGGAGGAGAAAGAGGAGGAGGAGGAGTGAGTGAGTGTCACAGCGAAAAACATCCTGACGGAAACGCAGCAGTTTCTCCCACCGGCTCAGGCTAAAGCGGTTCCCGGGTAAACATTCCTCCTGTAGGATTGGAAAAAAATTAGGCGGAATGGAGTTTGGGGGAGGGAGGATTCCCCAATTTCTCCCAGAGAAGCAACCAGTCCCGAAATCCGAGTCGTCTCTATTTCCCCACTTCACCTCCCGTGCAAATCCTCTCTCCGTTTACTCCACCTTTGGAGGGTGGGAGGGAGGAGAAGAAATGGGCTGTTTGGTTTATGCGCAATCTTTTCTAAGCGTCCCTGAAGCGAGATGGTAGTTTAAGGTCCAATAATAATACGTTTAAGCTCATAAATGCCAAACAAGAAACTTAAACAGAGGCTTGAGTAAAATAGCATTTAATCTTGATCAAGCTTAAATGGTTAGCTGTGCCAAACACATACAAGATGTGTAGACTAAAACACATGAAGGCTAAAACATATGAAGAACGGTTGCAGGAACTGCGTATGTCTAGTTTAATGAAGAGAAGGACTAGGGGAGACATGATAGCAGTGTTCCAATATCTCAGGGGTTGCCACAAAGAAGAGGGAGTCAAGCTATTCTCCAAAGCACCTGAGGGTAGAACAAGAAGCAATGGGTGGAAACTCATCAAGGAGAGAAGCAATTTAGAATTAAGGAGAAATTTCCTGACAGTTAGAACAATTAATAAGTGGAACAACTTGCCTGTAGAAATTGTGAATGCCCCAACACTGGAAATTTTTAAGAAGATGTTAGATAATTATTTGTCTGAAGTGGTGTAGGGTTTCCTGCCTGGGCAGGGGTTGGACAAGAAGACCTCCAAGGTCCCTTCCAACTCTGTTATTCTATTCTATTCTATTCTATTCTATTCTATTCTATTCTATTCTATTCTATTCTATTCTATTCTATTCTATTCTATTCTATTCTATGATACATGCAGATAACAACTACAAAACAAGAGAGGGGATGTGAATCCCTTTTATATTGTTTAGGAAACTCATAAACCTCCAATTCTGGCATCTTTGATTTGTATATTCCTGGAATTTGGTTTGTATATCCCCGCTCCCCCAACAGGGTAGAGACTCTTAATGAGCATCATTAGCATTATCTCTTCCTGACCATCTTCTTTGTGTGCACATTTGGCTATTTAGCCCCCTGGAGTGGAGAGAACTCAAAAGATCAAAGATGAGATAAGTTCTTAGGCAGGAGGGGGAGAGATAAGGCTCTGATCAAAAGGTGGAACATATAGTTTGACAAATGCCAGATACTTCACAACAGACCCCAATAACAGTCCAGGAAGTTAGTCAATGTGGCATGTTTGTGTTATACTGTAACTACAAAGGGCATAATATACATGTCAGTGTCACAGGAAACAAATATTTACAGCATGCAGATATACAAAGACTTCATATATCATACATATATATGTTGCAGGAAACAATTAGCAAGTTTCTACTAATTCTAGTATTTTAGTATATCTATTTCCTTACAGTAGAATAAAGGTATCCCGGTTGTAGCTCCTTCCAGTGCAGGGTGAGTCACCAATTCTGGCAGACGTTTTGGGATATTTTTTCCCTCCTCTTATGATTTTTTTTTATTTTATTTTTTTTGCATCCAGCCAGAAATTCATTTGTTCGGGATGAAATCCTGCGGTCCCTTGTCTACCTTCTATTTGTAGGACGCTTCTCTTCTAAGCACAAATGCAAAAATTCCAGATTTCAAATGCAAAAATTCCAGATTTCCAGAGGAGAAAAAAAAATGCAGACTACAGGAACCAGGAGCATTACTTAGGTGATTCTGAGAACACAGATAAAGTGTGTCCAAGTGCTTCAAGGACCCTCTAAAAGGATGCAAATGACCAGCTGTCTGCAAGGAATATAAATCTTTCCATTCCTCAGTCAGAGCTGAAGAAGCTTCTTGGATGAGAAGAAAAACTTCTTCAAAAGAAAAACAAGAAAGTTCAGTTGCCTCCTGAAAAAGCACTTTTGGGTCAACCATGACCTGGATGACTGAGAATCTCTACAGACAAATGCAGAAAATTAACCAAAGCATTTTGATTTTTAACCCTGCCAGTTGTCTCCTTAGTAATTTATTCTCTCCTTCAAGACTTTGCTTCTACTCAAATCCATCCAATCCCTCCTAATATTTGTGCTGTCCAAAAAAGACAATTGTGATAGGAGCTTCATATCAAGTGGGTATGTTTTGAAGCTCTCCTCATTACCAGGTATTTTTTGCCTAAAATATAGGGAAAGATCTTGAAACCTATCTTATCAAACTAAAAATACTGTACAGGTATGTATGAAGTTTAAGAAGGATTAATTGATATAAATGTAGCATTTTCCATTAAGGAACAGAATTACAGTTATAAGGGATGTTGGAGGTTCAACACCCTGCTAAATCAGGAGACCATATACCATTCCAGACAAATGGCTGTCCAATCTCTTCTTAAAAACCTCTAGTGATGGAGCATTTCTGGAAGCAAGCTGTTCCACTGATTAATTGTTCTTACTATTAGGACATTTCTCCTTAATTCTAGGTTGGATCTCTTTTTGTTAATAATCTAGATCTAGATCAACTAATAACTAACAACACTAGACTCAAGAACTGCCTCAGCCTCATCTTCTGCAACAGCTTAAACTCAATTTATGGACTACAAATAAAAGAACCCCTTTCCAACACTGACCACAGCATGATTGGCTTTTGTCTTAATATACGCCCTTACAAAAATCACCATAATAATGGGATACCCAGCTACAAGTTCAAAAAAGCCAACTATGATCTCATAGACATCGACTTTTCATCTCTTGATTGGCAATTTCTATTCTCTGGCTGTAACACTGCCGAAGATCATAATAACATTTTCTTGCTCGAAGTCAATAGAGTTATTAAACTATATGTTCCACTAATCACCACCAAAACCAGGAAAAACAAATTATCCATATCAATAAGAAAACTACAATAAAAAAACCCCTATGGTGAAAAAACAAAACTGGCTATGTAGCTAACTTTTAAAGCCGCTACAAAAATATATGCCACCAAATAAAAACTGAACGCACCAATTACCACATCAAACAAGAAGAAAACCTGTGCACAAAATCCAACTGCGCTTTCTATAAATTTTATAAACAACAAACTTAAAGACTCGAGATCCATCCCACCCCTAAAAGGACCTAATGGTAAAGAATGCAATGATGAAGCAGTTAAAGCAAACCTCTTTAACACATTCTTCGGCTCAGTCTTTGTAAACAGCAATGGCTCATGCCCAACATTCCCTAGTTGTATCACTAATAACTACAATGATCTAACACAAATAGATTTCACAGAAGATAACGTTGAAAAGGCACTACACAGACTAAAACCATCTCTATCTATCGGACCTGATGGACTATGTGCATACTTCTTAAAAAAGCTTTCCACTGCTATAGCAGAACCACTAAGCATAATCTTTGAAAAATCTTTCAGGACCAGCTCCCTACCCAACCTATGGTCACTAGCCATGGTCATCCCTATCTTCAAAAGGGAGACCCCAGCCTAGGTGAAAATTACAGAACAATCTTTATGCTGCGCCACCTGCAAAGTCATGGAATCAATCATTAACCAATCCATTATCCTCCACCTAGAAACAAACAACCTACTCTCTAATAAACAATTTGGTTTCAGAAAAAAAATTATCCTGAATCTACAACTTCTACATTGCAAAAACATATGGACTACAAATCTCGATCAGGGCAAAGCAATGGATGCAATTTACATAGACTTCTGTAAAGCCTTTGATTCAGTGGTACAAACTACTTGTAAAACTAAAATCCTATGGCATCTCCGGTCCCCTACATAATTGGATAGCCGCATTCCTGTCAAACAGACAACAAGTGGTCAAAATAGGGAGCACCCTATGAAATCCTGCACCTGTTAATAGCGATGTCCCCCAAGGCAGCGTTCTAGGACCAACACTATTCATACTATACATAAATGACCTTTGCAATCATATTATAAGCAACTGCGTTCTCTTTGCCAATGATGCAAAGAGCACCACTGACAATGCTGCTACTCTTCAAAAAAACCTTGACTTTGTGTCGGAATGGTCAAACAATTGGCAACTCCAAATTTCAAACAACAAATGCTCTGTCTTACACATTGGTAAAAAGAATCAAAACTCAAAATACAAGCTGAGTGGACACGACCTTGTAGATGATTCTTACTCTGTCAAAGACTTTGGAGTACTCATATCTAATGATCTAAGTGCCAAAGCCCACTGTAACAACATTGCCAAAAAGGCATTAAGGGTTGTAAACCTAATCTTGCATAGTTTCTTCTCCAGTAATATTACACTACTAACTAGAGCACACAAAACATTTGCTAGACCAATTCTCGAATACAGCTAATCTGTCTGGAACCCACACTGCATATCGGACATTAATACAATTGAGCGTGTCCAGAAATACTTCACAAGAAGAGCCCTCCTCTGCTCACAATGGAAGGAATGACTGATGTATTAAATGTTTGTTTGTGTATAAAATAAAAAAAATTTTTATAAAAAAACAACAACAAAATACCTTATGCCACCAGACTTGAAATTCTAGGCTTAGAAAACTTAGAATTATGCCATCTTCGGTATGGCCTAAGTGTAGTACATAAAATTATCTCCTACAATGTCCTACCTTCAATGACTACTTCAACAATAACAATACATGAGCACACAACAGATACAAACTTAAAGTGAACCGCTCCAAACTCGATTGCAGAAAATATGACTTCAGCAACAGAATGGTCCATGCCTGGAATGCACTACCTGACTCTGTGGTTTCATCCCAAAACTCCCAAAATTTTAACCTAAGACTGTCTACTGTTGAGCTCACTCCATACCTAAGGTCTGTAAGGGGTGTGCATAAGAGCACTAGCGTGCCTACCGTCCCTGCCCTAATGTTCCCTTTATATGTACTCATTTTATGTATTCAATTCATGCTTATAGTTATATATATTATCTAATACATACTTGACAAATAAAAAAAATAGCCTTATAAATAAGCCAAATAAAAAAAATATTGGAAGACTGCTATCACGTCAACTTTGGTCCTTCTCTTCATTAGACCAGAAATTCCCAGTTCTCGCAACTGTTCATCGTACGGTTTATCCTCCAGTCCCCTAATCATCTTTATTGCTTTTCTCTGCATTCTTTCTAAAGTCCCAACATCTTTTTTGTATTGTAGTGACCAAAAAGCAGCATTCCAAATGTGATCTCACCTGTGCAGTATAAAGTGGTGCTATCACTTAACAGGATTTTGAAACTATCCCTCTGTTAATGCAGCCTAGAATTAGAATTAGAACTAAAACTTAGAACTAGAGTCTAAAACTAGGACTGGGACTAGGAACAGCTGAACAGTTAGGCATTAGGGCACATAAGTGACTTATGACTATTTTTCACACTTACAACCATTGCAGCATCCCCGTAGTCACATGATCAAAATTCAGATGCTTGGCAACTAGTTCGTATTTATGACATGTCCCTGGGTCACGTGATCACCTTTTGCAACCTTCTGACAAGCAAAGTCAGTGGGGAAGCCAGATTCACTTAACAGCGTTGCTAACTTAACAACTGCAGTGATTCACTTAACAACTGTGGCAAGAAAGATTGTAAAATAGGGCAAAAATTGCTTAACTGTCTTACTTAGCAACATAAATTTATAGGTAATAATTTTTTTTGAAAAAAAGTTTTATTTTAGATTAAAATAAGAAAAACAACATAAAAATATCATCCTTACAAACCATTATAGACAGCATCTCAATCGGTTAAAATCATTTCGTGCATACAATTTTCCGAATCTCATCATATAACAATTATTCTTTACTTGAACAGAAGATAAATATTTAAACATTTAATATATGCTATCTCATCTCCATACTTTTTTTGTCATACCATTGATAAAATATCTCCCATATCAAATAATATTGTTTATCTTCCTGTTCTCTTATTTCAAATGTCAATCTACTCATTTCAGCACAGTCCAACATTTTCATAATAATTTCTTCATCAGTAATTATCTTCTCTCCTTTCCAGTTTTTGGCAAATACAATTCTGGCCGCTGTTCTTCATTAAACGTCTCTGGTAAAATCCCTAATAAAAATATCTCTGGTCTAAAGTCAATATATCTCTTTGTCATTTTTTTCTAACCACGTATGTATCTTAGTCCAAAATCTCCTTGCTTCCACGCATGTCCACCACATATGGTAATACAATCCTTGAGTTTGAAGACATTTCCAACATTTCTCCGATTTATTCTTGAACATTCTGGCTATCCTCGCCGGGGGTAGATGCCACCTGTAAAACATCTTATACAAATTCTCTTTATATGCCGTCGACATTGTCATTTTATAATTATGTGACCACAATTTTTGCCATTTCTCTAAATCAATACTATAACCAAAATTTTTCCCCCATGCTATCATTGATTCTTTAACTTGTTCTTCTTCCAATTTTACTTCAAGTAAATATCCATATAACTTTTTAATTACATGGTCATCAGAACCCAAAATTTATAGGTAATAAATTGAGGATTACCTATAGAAGGGGTCAGCAACCTGCGGCTCTGGAGCTGCATGTGGCTCTTTCACCCCTCTGCTGCGGCTCCCTGTCACTCAAAATATGTGTCACAACCACCAATGTGCGACATCCGCCGGCAAGTGATTTATTAAGCTTTTCAACCCCCAGTAGGCCAACCATGGATAAATCCAAGAAAAGAAAAGTTTCAGAAGAAAACGGAATGTTTAATTCTACTACATAGGTTAGTTTTGAGGCCGCTCAAGAAATAGTCAGGCACGGGAAGGTTTTTGTGGCTCCCGGTGGGTTTTTTTCTGTGGGAAAGGGGTCCAAATGGCTCTTTGAGTGTTTAAGGTTGCAGACCCCTGACCTATAGTACTAGACCAGGGCAGGGGTGAAATCTAATTTTTTTTTGCTACCGGTTCTGTGGGCGGGGCTTAATTAGTAGGCGGGGCTTGGTGGTAAGGTGACTGGGAGGGCATGGCTTGTTTGTCAGGTGGGGGTGGCCAAGTCAATGTCACTTCTTTGCCCTTTTTTAACCTACAAAACACAACACAACACAACTGGCTCACCCACTATATAAGAGCAACTTGCTAGACCCAAAATGGCCCCTGCAACAAGCAGGAACCTCACACAGCCACAAAAAAACCCAAAAAACAACTTTCACACTTTACACACACACAACACAACACAACACAACTGGCTCACCTACAATGTAAAAGCAGCTGTGCTACACCCAAAATGGCCCCTGCAACAAGCAGGAACCTCACACAGCCACAAAAAAACCAAAAACCCAACTTTCACACTTTACACACACAAAATTCCACACACAGCTTTGTGAGATTTTGTGTGATTGTGTAGTTAGAGTGAAACACTACAGAAACACACTAAATCTCAGAAAACTGCACAAATATTATTTTTATTTTTATATAAAAGCAGCTAAATTTAAAACTTCCTAAACTTTAAATGGCTAGGTCTAAAAAAAGAACAACTAAAAAAACCCCAATTAACTATTTTTTTAAAGCTCCCAAAGGGGAAAAAAACTTACCCAATTGAACCGGGGTCTCCAACCTTGGCAACTTTAAGACGTGTAGACTTCAACTCTTCCATTCTCACCCCATTCCAGGGGAAGGTTACTGCAAAATCCCCATTCCCCCCCCTCCAGGGAAAGGATACTGCAAAATCCCCATTTCCTCCCAATCAGCTGGGATGCGGGAGGCAGAGAATAGATGGGGGAGGGGCCAGTTAGGGGTGGTATTTGCTGGTTCTCCGAACTACTCAAAATTTCCGCTACCGGTTCTCCTGAACTGGTCAGAACCTGCTGAAACCCACCTCTGGTCATAGGGTACAAATAAGCAATCAAATCATATTAGGAAACAATCAATATAAATCGTAAGGATCCGAGCAACAAAGTTACAGTCAAACAGTCATTAGTGGAAGGAGGTAGGTGATAGGAACGATGAGAAGATTAATAGTAGTGCAGACTACTAGTAACTAGTAACTAGTTTGACAGTGATGAGGGAATTGTTTGTTTAGCAGAGTGATGGCGTTCGGGAAAAAACTGTCCTTGTGTCTAGTTGTTCTGGGTTGCAGTGCTCTTTAGTGTCGTTTTAAGGGTAGGAGTTGAAACAGTTTACGTCCAGGATGTGAGGAGTCTGTAAATAAAGGGGATCACATGACCCCTGGACACTGCAACCTTCATAAATACATGCCAGTTGCCAAGCATTCAAATTTAATTCACATGACCATCGGGAGCTGCAAAAGTCGCAAGTATGAAAAATTGTCGTATGAGCACTTTTTAAAGTTTTAGTTATAACTTTGAACGTCACTGAATGAACTATATATGAATGAATCGACTAACTATATAGACAAACAGACTGGATCCTTGATATTTAGCTAAGATATCTTGTTACTGAAATCAAGGAAGATGGCATGCTAAGCTAAAGTAGTGGTTAGAGGCATCTGGACAAGGTTCCAGAGGTGAGCAAAGTTTATCATTAGCATAGCAAAAATCATACCCATAGGATAGTCGACCTATATGATAATGAAATAAGATTTACTACTAATCAGTTATGGGTTTCATGTGATGGATTTGCTTTGTGGGAATATGTGACTTTGTAACCAATCAGCAATTCTCTCTTGTTTTCTGTAGTAAATTGCATTAAAATAACTAGGCCTAATTTCTGGTGCACTGCTTGGGTGTGTAACCCAGAGGCATCCTCCTCTGCTTCTGTACAGAAATAGAAGTTTTGCCTTTCCTTGATCCTGTGAGGAAATGGGCATCTTCACACTGGGTTCCATACTTAGCCAGCCTTCTGGCCTACTCTGCCTGTCTTGATTTCTGACAAGCTGGATGTTTAAGCGGCTTTTGCGGAAAATACAGTGCTGAAGGTGAGAAGATCTACACTCTTAATGGCTCATTCCCACATGCCGGGAGTCCCTTGTGGAGGGACCTGAACCGGGCGCTGGATCTTTGCCACCGCCGTAGAGATGCCTGGATTTCTCGTTTAGGTTTTACGCACAACACCACCACCCCCAACTTTCTCAGCTTAAGGCCGTTTTGCTCCTCCTCGGCTCCGCCTCTTCACGCCGCACTTTACAGAAGCGCCTCAGCACCGCTCGTCTACCCGAAGCTCCGGCTTGGGATGCTCAGCTGTGGATGCGGCCACCCGGGCGAGGAAGGTAGAAAGTTCAGGCGGCTGTGGGTTGGCAGGCTGCAGGTCGGCCCGTCGCCAAATCGCCGGGTCTGTTTTCCTCGACGCTTTCCCGCATCATCTCCTCTTGGAAGAAGCGGTGCGGGCTTCCCTCGAGACCAGTTCGGCGAACATCCCAACCTGTCGCGCTCCGAGCGCCTGGGCGCACCGGCGGGGGCGCGCGGAGGTCCTTTGGCGTCTCCAAAGTCCTCCTGCGCGTCAGCCCAGAGATTTGGAAAGGGGTGGGGTGGGGGTTGAGAAAAGAACGGAGGTCTCCTTCATCGCAGGGCAAACAGCCGGGGCCATTTTGGAGTAGTGGTAATGGACTCTGGATTTTCTTTGCCAAAGGCCTGATTTAATGGAGAGGTGGGAATGAGAGGGGGAAATGCTATGGATTCGCCCGCCCAGGGCACTTGATTGGCATCGTCATGCTGTACCAGGAGTTTGCTGGTATGGGGGATGCGGAGTCGGAGGAGGGGGCTGCAGGGAAGGGGACACGTGGGCCATGGATTAACGAAGCCCCCCCCCTCTTTTAAGAAGAGGCTGGACTAATTGGGTGCACTTTAAAGATTCCTCACAGGTGTGTCCCAAGTCCCCTGGGTAGGTCCCAGATGCTGCTGAAAAATAACTTTCTGACTCCAGTCTGTTTCGCTATCACCTGTAACATTCCTTCCTGACATTGCTTGCTTTTGACTTTTAAATTGACATCATCAATGCATGTGCAATGGGGAAGGGGTAGCTTGGGAAAGGGGAGTCAGTTAAATCCCCTAATTTGGTTTATTCAGGGTCTTTTTATGCTATTACTTTTCGTGTATATAAAGCAATACAAAGCAATATTACGTGCTTATAGAAAAATAACTAGTGATGTATTTCACTACAGCTAACTTGACTGATGAGCACAACTGGGACCAGAATTTCAATTGCTAAGCAAGCCAACCGGACCAGTTAAGTGTTAAGTGACTCACACCCAATTCTATGACCTTTTTTTTTTGCCGTAGTTGTTAAGCAAATCACTCCTATTGTTAAGTGAATCATGCAGTCAGTCAGTGTATCCGGCTTCCTCACTGACTTTGCTTGTCAGAAGCCAGCTGGAAAGATTGCAAGTGGTGATCAATAACCCCTGGATACTGCAACCATCATAAAGACATACTCATTGCAAAGTACCTAAATTTTGATCATGTGACCGTGCGGGTGCTGTGACAGTTGTAAGTGCGAGGACTGATCACACTTTTTTCAATGCTGTTGTAACTTCAAATAGTCACTAAATGAATGGTTGTAATCAAGGACTTCTTGTAATGGCAACTAAATCTGTATCCATTGGTGGTTGATGATTTAAATTGTGAAGGCATTGCCAATATAGTGCATAACAAATAATTGGACTTGAATATTACTAAGCCAAAACCTATGAAGCTGGGACAGAACATAAAGTGTGAATGTAGCCATTCAATTGTGGAAAGTTCAAAGTTTTAAAGAAAGTTCCACTTCTACTAGGACCTGGTTTCCTTTTTGCTGCTTTGAGCATCACAAACAGAGGGAAATGGATCCCAAGCAAATGGCTGATTGCCAATAGATTGGGAATAGCAGGTTCGGGCCGAAATACATTTCTGAGATGTTATGGTGCTATAAAGATTTCCATAGAGTACTATACTTTTTTTAATGCTCAGATCAGTCTTACAAATATATAACTCCATTTTACAATGTTCCCGAATAAAATAACCCAGTATTAACTACCAACCAGAGCTAACCAAAATATGTTGTGAATTATTAAAGGGAATGTGGGAATGGGTCACATTTAATTAACAGATTATTTAAGAATAAGGGGAAATCTGGATGCAGCAGCCTTCCCCAATCTGATGCCCTCTAGATATGCTAAAGGACAACTCCCTGACTCAATATAAAAGGCACATATCCAGCACTTCTTAAAGGTATCAGGCTGGGAAGGCTGAAATATAGTGCAGAGACTAACTAAAATAAATCCAAACCAGTTTTAGATTAAGTGGGAAGAGAGAAGGAGAAGAGGGAGATATAAGGATGGAAGCACAGGTCCTTATTCAAGGATTGATTCATTTAGTGACTGTTCACAGTTACGACGGTGATGAAAACAAAGGAAAGGAAAGCTGAAGTAAGATCATAAGCACAGTCACAATTTCACTTAGTAAGCATTTCACTTAACAACCATGTTGCCAGTCCTAATGTGTTGCTAAATGAGGACTAATTATATAATTGGAAGCCTGCTATCAATTACAGAATTTGATAGTTGGATTAGGACATGGCAGAACCATCACGCAAAGAAGAAAAAAATAGAACTGTCAGAATATTAGGATCTTGGGTTAATAGTTAATTAGGATTTCACCTCCTGATCCTATTATATATAGAGAGTGATACCTGAGAAGTTTGTTGATAGGCTCCATGACTGGGTTGGCTCACATGTTGTGCTGAACTGTAATATGATCTGTCTGGGTTTGATTTATTGTAGGATATGCATGCACCCTGGTGATTGTGGTTCATTCAAGAGTCCAACAATAATGGTGTAGCTTAGCACAGAATGGGAACCCTGTCAATGGTAGGGAAATAATGATAAAGTTTGATTTTTCTGTGCAAAAACAGAAAGGAGGTGGCGAAAGAGACCTTACAACTCTGCCTCCATCTGGTTCTTGCCTTTCACCACAAGACATCTATCACCAACATCACTCTCTGAGAAGACCCGAAATAAAAGTACAGGTAGTCCTTGACTTTACAACTATTCATTTAATGACTGTTTGAACTTACAACAGCTCAGAAAAAAGGGGCCTTACCATTGCTTAGAACCATCACAGCATTCCTGAGGTAACAAAATTCCGGGGCTTGATATCTGACATGTATTTACAATTGTTACAGCATCCTGGTGTCATATGATCACTATTTGTGACTTTCACAACTGGCTTCTGGCAAGCAAAGTCAATAGGAGAAGCTGGATTCGCTTAACAATCATATGATTCACCTAACAACTGCAGTGATTTGCTTAACACTTGTGGCAAAAAAAATGTAAAATGAGTCCCAACACACTTAACAACTGCCTTGCTTAGCAATGGAAATTTTGGACTGAATTGTGGTCATAAATCCGGGATTATCTGTTTCAATGATTCTGGCCTCTCTGGGTCCATCTGTCACCAGCTGTTTTGTTGGAATAATTGAGACACCTTGTTGAATGTTGCTATTGGTCCTTAAAGAGGAGATTCTAAAATGTGTTTTACTTCTCAGTCACCTGAGAAGAATTTGTATCTAGAAAGATTGGATATAAATAACTGTAATTCATAAATACATACTGTATTGGGGTGATAAATGTTGACAGATGTGGGCAGATGGACTGGCTTCCTAGGGATGTTTCTGGTTCCTGGAATAAAATCAGAAAAGGCGCCTCTGCATTGCAATAATTAAAAATAAAATCAGTTTCACCCTCCTTGAGTTTCTCTGCATGAAATAAGTTGGTCGGGAGCCAGTTCTAGATAATCTGAGATCTCTGCAATAGGCACAAATATTTTTTTGTTGTTAAGTTCTGTATTAGAAAGAGTAGAGATTCAATAATATATGAATCATTGTTTAGATCACAGATCAATTTCTCATATTGGCTGGGGAATTCTGGGAGTTGAAGTCCACAAGTCTTAAAGTTGCCAAGGTTGGAACTTGCTTTTCTCTAGAGCCACTCCCATAATTATGGTAACTGAATACAAACCCATCTGGAGTGCATCAGACTGGGAAAGTTTAGTTTATAGGGTTCCATTTATTTTTGGCAAGGAAGGGTGTGGGTATAAAATACTGACGAGTGACAAGTTATTTGATTGGAAGAAAGACAGTTGATCAGTTAGTTATTAATTGGCTTGGATTAAAGGGCTAAATAAAAATGGATGCTCAACCTGATAGTATAAGGCACAGGGTTTTGTTTTGTTTTGTTTTGTTTTGTTTTGAAAGGAAATGGTTTCTCTCTTTGTGAAATTTAATCTGCAGGGACTTCAGTCTCAAAGAACGGTAAGCAACATGCATTACTGTGAGTGATGCAAAATTGGCCTCTATGATTGAGACTACAAGGACTATATAAACATAGCAAAATAGGTAGGTAATTGTACGGCATTACATTGTTCTATCCTTAGGGTAAGCCAGTAAAACTTTAAGCCAATCTCCAGACATTCAGTTTTTTAAAATGCCTGGCTGGCAATCTATTTTTACAATATTGCCAAATAAACAATTTTTCTACCAACGAAGTGATTTCAGAATATGGTGGCTATGTTTTTTGTATTTTTGGTGCTTGGTTACTTTTCTGCAGGCTATTTTCTGTTCCTGGGCCAGGAAAGACCATGAGTTCTAGTCCAAAACTTATCCATGAAAGCTGGATGACTTTGGACCAGTCACTCTGCCTCAGCCCAACCCACCTCACAAGGTGGTTGTTAGGAAAATAGGAGGAGAAAAGTGTAATAATACTTGCAGAATAATGATATATATAATAATGTAGAAATAATAAAGGTGGGAAACAAACAAGCAAACTTTTCTACAGTACTATTAGATGTTTCCATGTGGTCCCTACAAATTAAGCCCTTTACAGGAAGTCCTCAGTTAATAACCACCTTGTTTAAATACCCTTCATAGTTATGACAGTGATGAAAAAGTAACTTTGCAACCAGACCTTACATTTATAATTTTCTGGTCTGCAATACATAGGGAAAGCTGAAGTAAAATCATAAAATCATGTTTCATTTTGCAATCACCTCATTTAATGATCAAATTGCTGGTTGCATTTAATTATATTTTCTGCCAGAAAATTGGTTTTCCAACCCTAATTAATTTTATTTTTTTGTTGCTGAGGCCAAATTTCTTAAGGGCATATTTGCTATCCCTGTTTCCTCCAACCCTGCCCCTACAGAAAAGGCTAATTTCAGACAGCTACCTGCTTTGAATCTAAATCATACGGTATATTTTAGGAAACCTGGACACTCACTCCATCAGCATTATAAATGGAGAAAGAGGCATTGAACTGATCTTTGATCTGGTTCTGTTCAAAATATTCATAGAGTTTCATCATTTAAGGCTTTAAATTCAAGAAACAAATTCCATATGTGAATAAGCTATTATAGAAAAACTGCCATTGTTCATGGAATAGTGAATTGCTTCAGATAACACCATCTTTTAAATACTACTTTTGGGTGTAAGTAAATTCCTGTACTAAAAAGGTCCTATATCGTTATTTTGAAAAATGCTGTCATTCTCCTGTCATAGACTGTACCAGTTTCTGGAATTGTTCTCCAAACTTACTAAATTTCTCTTTTCCTTCAATCAGGTGTTTGAAGTTATTCCCAGGAAGCAAGGAGTTGTGTGAAGAATATCCCCAGCTATTACACTCACTGAGGTAGATATTTTGTTATACTCTATTCGCACAGTGAGCCAATGGACAATTAGGAAGCCCCAAAAGAGATCTCCACTGAGCATAAAACTCCCAAGCTGAGTTTGAGCCAGTTAGTAGTTAGATTCCTCTATCATCTTCAAAGCAGAATGAAGCACACCATGAGAATATGATGTGCAAAGATGACCATTGTCTAAACTCTCCTACACTGTGGTAGAGAAATTAAAATGGAAATTGTGCATGTGTGAACAGAGCTCGCTGCTTTGAGATTAATGAAGGAATGGTGTAAAAACAAAAAAAAAAATAAAGCAGAAATATTGTAAAGGGTTTTTTGGAGGGAGGGAGGCCTGCTTTATTTGTTTGTTTGTTTATCAAATTTATATTTTTATTTATTTGTATCCTGCTTTTATTATATTTATAAATAACTCATAGTGGTGAACATATCTAACATACCTTCTTCCTCTTATTTTCTCCACAACAACAACAACCAGGTGAGGTGGTTTTGCTGAAAGTGAGTGACTTTTCCAAAAGTCACTCAGCTGGCTTTTATGGCAAAGGCAGGACTAGAACTCACTGTCTCCTGGTGTTGGCCCAAAGTCACACAGAAAATTCAATCTCTGCAGATGATGTTGGCCTCCATTTAATGGCCCCAGCAGCATGTGAATTGGTTAGGGTTGATGGGAACTATAACAACAAATGGAAAGATACAGATTTTCCAGTCTGGATTTTAGTAACTCCATTAGTTGCAGGAATTAGGGAATGTGCATCCTACTAGGGGACAGTTTCTCTGTTCGGAAGGAAGCATAGGCCTCTTTGTTTCAGTACTACCCTTGCTGCTATTTCTGTGCTATTTCTATGAAAGTTCTACCATTGTTGCTATTTTTATGTCTATGCATTTTCCCTTCCCATATATGCCGTTCTGATCTTTAAAAATGTCAGACCAACAGTTGTGAAAGGTAACCATTTAGGATTTCCTGAAAGCGGCTCCTTGATGGCTGAGGAATTTTGTTGAAGGGAGACCTTCAGACTCCTTGACTTGGAGTTGACTTGGAAGGAAAATCTAGACTAGAGGTTTCTAAGAATGGAGAAAGGAGGGATGTGTGATCCATAGCCCTAGTTATAGCTTCCATCCTGTCCTCTAGGTTGGAAATACTCATCTCACTCGGGGAGAGGGGACGATGAATGAAAGTAATCAACACCAGCGAGCAGGTGTAGGTAGGGGTTGCTGCGGAGTTGGAGCAAAGCAAGGTGTGTATATTGGCTGGGCATGAGGTGGATTGTCCCGGGATTGAGGCAAAGTCCTTAGAATCATTGAGTAATCATGGAGACAGACACGTCAGCTAGCTTTGCATTTTACTGAAATCAAGATGAAAATCTGAATCAAACCCACCGTTCATATGCTGTACTAAATCAAATCCAGATAAGCCCATTTCTGGCTTCTGCATATGCTCAGAACGTATGGAGTTCTTAGTAAGAATATTGATTGCATTCCTTAATCATGATAAGCCATGATTTGCTTAATAATCATTAAGGTAAACTACAGATGGCTGGATTCTCATCCCCTAGCTCACAAACTATCATTTACAAGCTACATGTAGGAATCAGCCCCTCTGGTTTGGAAAAGAGGCTTTGTGACTTAGCATAATAAAGGAACCCAGCCCTAAGGGGTTTTTTGGGTTTTGGGGTTTTTTTTTTTTTTTTTTTGAGAAATGGGCATCCTTAGGAGAACCCATTTCATATATATTGCAAGAATATCAAAAGATTTCTGATCAGGAGTATTTCTGAATTTAAAGATTTTAGAAATAGCATCTATATAATGACAATTCTTTCCTTTTGTGGTAGAATCTCAAATCATTGTCATGCTGTAGAGCTAAAAAGGTTGGCGTGATAAAAGTACCACCACTTCCACGTAGTTTCCTCATAATTTGCTCAACATGTCCCATAACATGAACTGTTATTACACAGTTGTGTTTATTTTCTTGCCAGTGGGAACTGTCTCTTTTATTTAGCTGCTAGTGAAAGTTTTTAACCAAGAATATTTTTGTTCGCCTCTGCTTAGGACTTCATGAACTATCCATGTGTTCAAACAAAATTGTGCTGAAGTTTAACCCCCTTGCTAAGCCATAGTATTATTTGCTTGGCTTGAGAGTTATGTGAACCTGTTATTAAGATGTGTCTACTGTTGCCTGAAATATTATGTAAATAATATTATGTAATAATATTATGTAAATCAAGTCCCATGTGATATATTGAGTAGACTGTAGTTGAGCAAGCCATGGCTTAGCATGTTGAACCTTGTATATTCCAAGTTTCTTACATTTCTTCCCCTCCCCCAATATTTATGTTTACAGTGAAAGAGAATAATGAAACTTGTGAATTAGCCTTACCTTTGGATGAGCCATGCCAAATGGAGTCCCAGACACAAACTCAGCAACAGTTGTACTATGGTCTGAGCACCCTGGAAAATTTTGATGGTGAGAAACAAATGTCACCTTCCCCTTATAAGCAAATAAACATCCTTTAACAGTGTCTTGGACGACGTAGGCAGAGGACCTCAAGGCAATCCATTTCAGCCACTGGGAATCGGGAAAGTGCTCTTCTGTTTCCTCCCTGATTATGGCAAGACTGGAAAATTGCTAAGAAAAATTACACTGTCACCATCAGGGAAACTGCAGTAGAAAAGGGTATCTTGGGACCAAGGCTGCGTAGCACGGAAGATTCTTTCTCCAGAAAGTGCTGTGGGAGCGAGTGAAGGCACAAAGATAGCACTTATTTAGAATGCAGTTAGAAGTCGTGTTTTTTTCTGAGACCGAACCCAAGCACAGATAGTAACAATACCCTGTTTAGTGACCATCCAAAGTTATGACGATGCTGAAAAAATAACTGGTCCTCACACTTATGACTGTTGTAGTGCCCTCGTGGTTGTGATTCATATGCTTTGCTCTGGCGGGCTTTTATGACCATTGCGGCATCCTGCGGTGATGTGATTGCCATTTGTGCATTTCATAGTCAGCTTCCAACAGGCAGAGTCAGTGGAGAAGCTGGTAGTAAAATCACAAATTGTGATCTTGCTCAACGATCTGCGATGGTTTGCTTAGTGGCCTTAGCAAAAATGAAATTGTAAATCTGTCGCGATTTAGATTAAGTAATGCCTTGCTTAATGACTGCATTGCTTAGTGATGGTTATTAACCAAAGGCTAGTTGTTACATTGTTGTTAACCAAGGACTAGTAATGCATAGCCCTAATAGATTTCTATAAACCTGGGGAATGGGGAGGGAGTGTTGTTCTATCTCCGTGATGGCACACCTATGGCACGGGTGCCACAGGTGGCACGCGGAGCCATATTGGTGGGCACACGAGTGTTGCCCTAGCTCAGCTCCAGCGCGCATGCGTGCACCGGCTAACTGATTTTCAGGCCTTCCGGTCCCACTGGAAGTCGGGAAACTGGCTGTTTCTGGCCTCCAGAAGGCCTCCGGGGGGATGGGGAAGGCTGTTTTTGCCCTCCCCAGGCTCCTAGAAAGCCTCTGGAGCCTGGGGAGGGGGAAAAATGGGCCTACTGGGCCCACCGTGCCATTGCGTGCCAAAACCAGGGGGAAGTGTGGGGGGATCACGTGCGCGGGAGGGCGGGGCGCATTGAATTATGGATGTGGGCACACGCACCCACGACCCCCCATGCTCCCCCCACTTTTGGCACACGACGGCAAAAAGGTTAGCCATCACTGTTCTATATAATCCTTGCAGCTGCGAGAGACTGTAGTTTCCTAGGAAGGCACGTGTTTTCTAGGTAGAAATTTGGATAATAGACTAAGCTGCAGTGTGGTTGGCTATTTTGTGATTCAGTATATTAGGCAAACACTGCTTTTATCTGATATGTTACAAGGAAGATTTTTTTTGGGGGGGGGGGTTTAGCAGGAACGGTCAGGGAATCTCTGCAGACTGCCTATGTTAATTCTGTATTTCATTATATTGTGGAAAAGTAGCTTTGAATCATTATCCTCATTAATAAATGGACAAGTAGCATGGTTTTGGCTCTTTGTTTAATTGAGGTCTCTCTAGTTTTAGGGCACGTGTGCAGAACAGACCACATTTTTGATCACATTTATGCAGAAATATTGAACATTCAACAGCGTTCACAAACTTTAAGCACCCCCGTATTATACCCAAACAAATCAGCCCCATCATGGCTAAACCTGGTGGCCTGATTCACAGTGCATTCTAAGAGAGCGATTGGATATCCCTACAAGACACTGAACTAGGGACTGCCAAACTATTTCAGCCTAATCTACAGCTTTGCACAAACCCAGTTCAGCCTGTTGTATGAATGGAGCCCCATGTTACACCTTTGGTTGTGTCTTGGGTGTTTCAGAGAGGCCAGCTCCTTCATTGACTCTGATGACCAATATGAAGTCCCAGTTACATATGGCATTGGAAAGGAACTCTTGGCTGCAGAAGAGAATTGAAGATCTGGAAGAAGAACGAGATTTTTTGCGCTGCCAGCTAGACAAATTCATCTCTTCAGCCCGCTTGGATGGTGGTAAACGTTCTGGAGGCTAATGGAATGGGGTTTTTTTGTTGTTATTTTTTTAAATTTAATTTATATGCCACCCTTCTCTGGAGACTCAGGGCGGCTTACAATGTGTTAAGCAATAGCCTTCATACTTTTGTATATTTATACAAAGTCATTTTATTGCCCCTATAATCTGGGTCCTCATTTTACCTACCTTAGAAAGGATGGAAGGCTGAGTCAACCTTGAGCCTGGTGGGATTTGAACTTGCAGTAATTGCAGGCAGCAGATGTAAGTGGATGTTAATAACTGCCTTAGTCTACTGAGCCACCAGTTTTGCTGGATTAGAGGAAAATACTTTATTGGAAAGAATAATAAACTAGAAATAAAGTGAGGAGTGGAGGATGAATGCCAAGACACTTTGGCTCTTAAGATAAAGGGGGGAACAATTTAGGATAGGGATTGACCACTGAAGTAGACATGAGACTGGCTGGGGAATTCAAGATGTTGAGGTCCACACATCTTCAGGCCACCAAGGCTGAGAAACACTACTCTAGATAATGGGGATTATGTGCATTGTAGTCCAATCAGGAGCAATTCTGATTGGAGTTGATAGACGTTGAATTTAGCTGCGCTTGGAGAACCATAGGCTGATTATTATCCCTATGTAGGTATGTGGTATCACACTTTTGTGATCTGAAGGAAATTGAGCTGGATAACCCAGGTGAGTGCTCTTGAGTTTCCCATCTCCCTGGCCAGGTGTGATTCACTTAGCCTTTCACTCTTCCAAACTAGATGATCACTGCTGCAACAAACAACTGCCCCGGAGATTGGAAATATTGGAGGGCCGAAATGGGGACATGACAGATGATGACAGCATGGGCTCCTGGATGGCCACCAGTCCTGAAGAAGGAGGTTCTGTGGAACACAAGAAACTCAAGGCAGGGTTAAACCGGCAACGCTTTGCCAAACCTAAAATCCGGGAGAGGCAGAGGGGTAAGTACTGAGGCTTCAAAGGTTTGGCATTAAAAGTTATAGCATTGTCTCTCAACCTTATCAATTTTATGATGCATCTATGTGAACTCACAGAATCCCCCAGCCAGCATACAAAGACTGAGCAATACAGAGTTATAGTATTGTATGTTATATTTATAGTATGTTATTCTACTGTACAGATAGTCCTCCACTTACGACCATTCATTTAGGGATCATTTGAAGTGACGACATACGACTGGTCCTCATACTTATAACCATCATACCATGTAGCAGCTCCATTGCGATCAAAATTCAGGCACTTGGCATGTATTTACAACAGTTGCAATGACCTGGGGTCATGTCACCGCCATTTGCAACCTTCCCAGCCTGCTTCTAACAAGCAAAGTCAATGGGGAAGCTGGATTCACTTAAAGACTGTGTGATTCACTTAACAACAACAGTGGTTCGCTTAGCAACCATGGCGAAAAAGGTCATAAAATCAGGTGTGACGCACTTAGCAATCACCTTTCTTAGCCAACAGAAGCTCTGGTCCCAATTGTGGTTGTAACTTGAGGATTACCCGTATAATAAAATAATAATTTGCAAGCTATGTAGCACTTCCAATTTGATCTCAAAAAAACTACTTGGAACTATAAGAGCAAGAAACCCGGAAGACCAACAAGCAAAGGCGTGCATGCCAGGCGGCATGGCTTCGCGTGCCACTTTGGGCACATGTGCCATAGGTTCGCCATCACGGGCCTGACAGAACTCTTCACTTGGGTAAAGAGTGTCACATGGTGCATTATAAATACAATTAAAACCTCCATGTAATTTAAGTGAAAACACAATAAAAATGGAAATAAGAAACTGCTTTATTGTAAATTCACTAGCAGACAAATGAAAGATGAGCATATATTCATTCCAATATTTTCCCTTTATAATTAACAAAGGTAATAATCACAAGCATATTAGATAAGTTGCAACATTTATTTATATCCCACTTATTATTCTGCAAATGACTTGACATACCTAATACTCCTTCCTCTTCTTTTCCCCGCAACAATTGGAAGAGTTTTAATCGATTTTTTAAATTAATACATTAAATACATTCCTAATTACGATTGCAAAGAAAGATTGAAAACAGCAAAAGAGCATGTTTGTAACCTTGACATGAAATAGGATTGTTCTTGAATGCCCCCTTAGCTTTTACTGTCCTTGAATATCGCTTCCTACATTGGGAGATGCTTTTCTAATACAGTGACAGTGAGATACTGGAAAAGAAAATATATACAGGAGAAATGCAACCAAGCACCTGACTATCAATTGCTAGGTAATATGTATGTATAGGTGTGAAGCTTAGCGTTCTCCTATTTTTGGCTTTTTGAAATCATCTCATTAGCTGCTATGGGAACAAAATCCTGAAACAGACAATTTTGATTTGATCCAGCTGAACCCTTACAGTATTATAACAGAGATTTTATGATATTATAGTATAGGTCTTTTTTATTTTGAGGAAAGGAAGGAAGAAGTAGAAAGGAGAATCTAGAGTGTGAAAAACAAGGATCTCTACAGCAGGGGTGTCAAACTTGCATCGTCACGTGACGTATCGGGATTTTTTCCCCCTTTGCTAAACTGGGCATGGGCGTGGCCGGTGCGTGATGCATCCGGGCTGTGGACCACAAGTTTGACAGCCCTGCTCTACAGTATTGCAAGGTTGGCCAACCGAGCATCTCAAACATTTTCCATTCTTCACAGCCTCAACCAGTATGGGCGGTGCCAGGCATTGTGGGAGCTTTCATTAAAATGTTTGTAAGAGATATCTTGGTTAAGATGTATAGAAACAGGGAATTTTGATTTAGTTTATTCAAATCTTCTCACATCAAAGCCTCAAGTTTTGGTAAACAGATATAATCTGTTCTTCTCTGCTCTCTCTACCCTCATCTTGCCCTTCCCTTTCCTCTATTTTGATCCATCCCTAAACTACTCACCATCTTATTTCCTATTATTTCTGATCTTGACAATTGTGATATATGCTTCCTGCTTGACTTTTCTTTCCTTCTTTTTGCAACGTATCTTCTCTGTCCCCGTCTTCGTCTTTTCATATCTATGGACGTTTTCAACTACAAATGTATATGTTTCTTAACCTGATCCCTGATTTATTTTCTGCCCTTTGCCTTGCCTGTCCTGCTGATGTATATGGCCTATTATAACCCTTCCACATCATGTCCTTATCTGCTTCTCCGTCCTGTTGCTTTCTTGCCTTAATGGCAATTTTTCATTTCTTTCATCTCGGCTTTCATGATGTTCATGAGGTGCTGCTCTTCTATTTCTGCATTTTGCTGTTCAATTACACTGCTGTTTGTCTCTATCTACCATGGTATTGCCCACCTGAACCCAAACTCACCATACAGTCAAGGATGTGGATGGAGTCCTCTGCCGGTATAAGAAGATCCTGTACACTTTTCAGAAGATGCAAAGCATGAGTAGGGCCTTTGAACACCATCGGGTGGACCGTAACACTGTGGCCTTGACTACCCCCATAGCAGAGCTCCTTATTGTTGCTCCTGAAAAATTGGCTGAAGTGGGTGAGTTTGACCCATCTAAGGAGCGTCTGCTTGAATATTCCCGACGATGTTTCATGGCGCTAGACGATGAGACACTCAAGAAAGTCCAGGCCCTCAAGAAAAGTAAGCTTCTACTGCCCATCACTTACCGCTTCAAGACGAAAACAGACTCTCCTGGCTCAGCTGCTGGCAACTCTGTCCCTTCTCCTGCTGCGCCACCCAAGCAACTTCTGCCAATCGCTGAATGCTACAAGCGATGAACCCTCTCCTGCAGTTACTGGTAGAACCTATGTTGCCAATCCTTTGAGCTCTCTTTCTCTGTACCTCCTGCCCCCTCCATTACTCACCACTCTCAGTGTTTCCTTGAGTTTTCCATCATGAGGCACAACAATCTCCCACCTTTTCCTAGGTTTAAATACTGAATGAATCCACCATTTCACAGGAAGGGCCAGTTTACAAAAAGGGTCTGGGAGTGGCTTCCTAGGATTATTATTTGACTATAGATCTGCCCATCTATGCTTCCCTCTTTAAAGGCTTCCCCACAGCTACAGGATTGTTTTTATTCTCCCTCCTTCCACCTGGGAGTTTGGCCAGAGGATAAACAATGGCAAAGGAGGAGTTGGCAGCCATAATAAGTCCCAACCCACAATCAATAACATCATGGATAGATTGATTGGTTATAAATTGTTGCACAGGTATCTTGAAACAACTGTTAGCATTAGCATTTAGACTTATGTACCCCCTCACAGTGCTTTACAGCCCTAAGTGGTTTACAGAGTCAACATATTGCCCCCAACAATCTGAGTCCTCATTTTACCAACCTCGGAAGCAGAGATGGGTTTCAGCAGGTTCTGACCAGTTCTGGAGAACCAGTAGTAAAAATTCTGACTGGCCCCGCCCCCATCTATTCTCTACCTCCCAAGTCCCAGCTGATTGGGAGGAAATGGGGATTTTTCAGTAACCTTCCCCTGGAGTGGGGTGGGGAATGGAGATTTTACAGTATGCTTCCCCTGCCATACTCACCAAGCCACGCCCACCAAGCCACATCACACCCACCAAGCCACGCCCACAGAACCGATAGTAAAAAAATTTGAAACCCACCACTGTTTGGAAGGATGGAAGGCTGAGTCAACCTTGAGCCTGGTGAGATTCGAACTGCTAATTGCAGGCAGCAGCAGTAGCCTGCAGTACTGCATTCTAACTACTGTGGCTCTGTTAGTTTATTAACTGATGGTAATTATAGCCTTGCACATAAAATACAAAGCCACACATTTTTTAAAATAAACTTCTGTCATTTGGGGTACATCAAACCAATTATATAACAAGATGGTAAACGTTTGCAAAAATATCTATCAGCAGCAGTATGTTCTCAACTTTGCTCATTAGGGTGATTTGGTCTTACCTTAAGGGCAACCACATAATAATTAATAGTAGGTTAAATAACAGTAACCTGAGGGAGAGCCTCAATGAGAGCCAAATCACTATAACCAACAGAAGTTATCCATTTCTAAAGTGGAAGAGGGAAGATAAAGTTGTATGATGCACTTCTGTAGTTTTACCTCTCCTTGCTTGAAAACCTTTTCTGTTTTCTGAGCTGTTAGTAGGTGCTACTGGTACTGTACTGCTTCCCTTTTTTGCTGCTGTTGTCGTTACCTTTATTCCATTTTCTCTACAGTGTTGCTATGATTGGAAGAATTGCAGAATTGGGCTGCCTCTGCTTTCCTATTGTCTCCCCAAGATACTCACATCCTGAGCCTCTACCATATTTTTTACCACATAGTTTTGGAAGGTATTGCATAAAACTTTTCCCTAGCTATTGTCCTATTCCAAGCTCTCAACTGGTTTTTTTCTGCTGGCAATTTTATACTTTTTTTTGTTGCTTCTCTCAGTATGTTAGTGAGGAAGTCTATTTGAACACAAGGACTTGAATTATATGATGCATTCCTTGAGGACGCTTCCTTTTTATTCAGTGTAATTAGAAAACTGTTCCCACTGTGCCTGTAATTTCTTTATCTCCAATGCTTTTTCTGTGTTAAAAAAAGAAATTAAAAAGAAAATATTAAGCATTTTATTAAAATGCAATTTAAATTAAAGAGAACATTTTGATATAACATTCTTCACTGTGTATTTTTATACATAACCTTGTATAACACATTACAAAATGGGACAAATATATAGCCTGGGAAAACAAATGTATGAACTATTAGAGTGGACAAGTCCAATTTCCTTCATTCTCCAAGAGTTCCTGGATTACATTACATTACATTGTTCAGTTGATTTTCCCCTGGTAAGATGTGAGCACTAGTTATTTTTCCAGTTAAATTTGTACAAAAATGGGATTTAAAAGTGTATAATAGTATACAGTATATATCACTTCGAAGTTTCCTAAAAGACAGGAAATATGTTTAAAATGAGATAGTAAATTCAAGAGGCAATTTGCAAATAAATGGTATATTAGAAAAAAAGAAATAGGTAATACTTTTGAATTTCTAAAAATTCATAAAGAAATGGGGAAACTTTTTTTTTATTGGAAATGGGGAAACTTTCATGCTGATAAAATTCAACATTCAGGATGAAAGTATAATCCTCTTAAGAAAATATGCAGGAAAATGCACCATAAAGTAGCACAGGGTGGTGCTGTAGACAAAATTAAGCTAGATTTTCAGGGAAAGACCAGGTTTCACAAGCTTCAGGAACGTGTATGCTCTCCTTCAAAAATATAAAAACCACTGGTGGAATTCAAATAATTTAACAACCGGTTCCGTGCCCTAATGATTTCTTCCAACAACCAATTTGCCAAACTGCTCAGAAAATTAACAACCGGTTAACTAAGTGTGCGAACTGGCTGTCCCACCACTGCCACTAGGACTGATGATGTTATCTAGTTAGGGTAATGAAACGTCTGCAAGAAAACAAGCAAACTCAGAGAGCACCAAGGATCCCTCATATAAAAACCATTATCTGCCTATAGTATTAATTAGCAGAATCCTTGTGAAAAAGTGGAAAATTAGAACATTTGGCCTAGAAAGAATACTGTTTATGAATTACATTCCTACACTGCAAGCATTTTGATAAAAAGTTCAGTGCCAGCTGGTAACCTGAATACAAAAATCTACCAGGTGTGCATTGTCTACATTTTAATTTCCATCTTTATTGAACGAACCATATTTTGTGGGTTCCTGTGACACTCGACATACACCGAATTTGGAGGGGGGGGGTTCAAATGTGATTTAATATGCCCTGCAAATATAGCTCCACATCCATGCAACATGTTAAGTATCTTCCGTCTTTTTTAACGCCACAGTACGCTATGTAAGCCCAGCATGTGAAATTATTCAGAGTTTAGTGTATTTCACAATTGAAAACAATGGGTAAAAAAAAAAAGACTCCTCATTCTTCCGCTATTTTGTACGTTAACTTCGAAAGCTCAGCCACCGTACAAGTAACTCTGTAAAAAAAAAAAATCCCCAGAAGCACTCGAGCAACATCCGGCGGAAATACTCGAAAGACTTATTTTTAAGAAGCCATCGCTTTTTATTTTTTGGTTTTAAGCGGGAATGCAAAGCCATGCGTCAGGCGCCTGAAAGGGTTTAAGACGAAGGAAATGACGTTACAAAGAAGCATCCGAGTCTCTCCGTAGGAATCCGAAGCTTTCCTAGAGAGGCAGCCTTTCTCGAGGGCTTCTGAGATAATGCAGGGCAGGGGACCAGGGAGCGGGGAAAGCCAGCCGCTTCACGAAAGGCATTCCGGAGATAGCCGAGAATTTCCGTTTACGTCCGAAGCAGTCACCGGAAGTTGCCGAACTCCCAGAGAAGGCGCTGTTGAGGCCTACTGCGTGAGGAGGACCTGGGCTGGTAGGCGCCACCACCGTGCAACCGTAGCTAGGCCGGATCAAGGGACGTCCTCTTCCCCAGCCATGTCGGACTTCGACGAATTCGAGCGGCAGCTAAATGAAAACAAACAGGGTAAGCAAGCGTGGTTGGGGGGGGGGGCGGCAGGGGGCAAGCAAATCGGCCGGGTTCAACCCCAGAAAAAGAAGTACGAGGCAGCGGCGGCAGCAACTTTCACAGCTGGCCGTTCTGTTTCTTCACACCGCTGGCTTTCGGCGCGGCCCATCGGCTGGCCCCGTTTAAGAGAAGGGTTGGGAATCCTCGTGCGCCCGGCCGCCGCCTCTTCTTTCCCTTCCCCCTCCCTCCGCCTAATTTGGCGCGAGTCTGAAGTGGTTCGTGGGGTGGGGGGGGGAATGGAGGGAAGGAGTGAGGCCTCGCGCCCCGGGACCGTTGGCGGCCGAGTGCGCGGCGTGCGTTTAAAAATGGCGAGGGGGGAGGGGGAGGGAAGGTGAGGGGGACTGAAAGAAAGCCCTCAGTTTTTCGGGAGTGGGGTTTTTTTTTCCCTCCCGAGTTGGAGAATGCACGTGGTGGGCCTCCTCCCCTTCCTGGAGCCGAGCAGCGGGTAGTCAAGGCCGGCACTTGGGAAGGAAGGGCGGAAGAAAGGCGAGCCGCGGAGCGTGCTTGGCTAGCTGCAAGTTGGGCGAAATCTGCTCGGCCTGTTTCCTCGGGCGCCATGGTGGAAGGGGGGAAGCGAGTGGGTGGCCTGGCTTCCTAGGGCCCCGGGGGAAGCTGCTTCGCAGCGTTGCTAAGGCCATGTGGCCTGACGGGCTCCGCTGTAACAGGATCCCAGAGTTGGAAGGGACCTTGGAGGTTTTCTAGTCCAACTCAAGCGCAGGGGAAGCTGTACCATTTCAGACAAAGGGTTGCCCAATCTCTTCTTCAAATTCTCCAGTTTTATACGAAGAATATGACGCTAAAACAAAAATGGTTCCTACCTTTGGATTGTAAATTGAGGACTAGCGGCATGACTAGGCCCACATTCGCCCAGCAGGGGGTTGAATGTGTGGGACTGCATCTACTATGGGACAACTATTATTTTGCAGCAGGAATAAACTGGATAGTTCATGGCCAGACTCACCTTGGGGCTGTCCTACCACAATTTGAATAACAATGGTTTCTTTAGCCACAGCATATCAATTCAAACCTGATTTACACAACATAAATCTCTGGGGATTCCCCTCTGAATCCCCAGTTCTGAGGGGATTTCAGATGGGGGCGGGGGTGCCTTCTCTGAGTTGGAGATGCCTGAGATTTAAATTTAAGAAAAAATTGTACAATACAGATAGTTCTCGACTAAAGACTACAATTGAGCCCAAAATTTCTGTTAAGGCAGTTGTTAAATGAGTTTTGCCTCATTTATGACCTTCTTTTTGCCACAGTTAAGCGTATCACTTTAGTTGTGAAGTGATTCTGGCTTCCGCCATTGATTTTGCTTGTTGGAGGATGGCTGGGAATGTTACAAATGGTGATCGCATGACCCCAGGACAATGCAAAGGTCATTGACTGTAGCCTAATCCAAATATTTTGATTGATACAAGGAAAGCTTACTGTAAGATATTATTATATAATGTTTTCTGAAAGAAGGATATACCCGTTGTATACAAGTAACCTTCGTCTTATAACAATTAATTTATGGCCATTCTAAGCATCAATACCATTGAAAATTGGCGTATGTCATTTTTTTAGTAGCACTGAAATTTGGAATGGTCACTAAATGAATGGTTGTAAGTCAAAGACTTCTTGTATACAACATGTTTATGCTTCTCCCAGAAAACACTGCACAATATCTTAGCAGTAGGAGTTTCCTTGTATCTATCAAAATATTTGGATTAGGCTACAGTACTGTGTTCCTGATTTTATTTCCTACTGACAATATCTATGTCTGTTTAATGGGAATCCACAGATTCCTAAGCCAGATTTGTTGTTATCCACTGCCTGTTTGCTAGCAGTGAAGCAAAAGATAGGCTGTAGCTCTAAGAATACAAATTATTCAAGTTCTACTTTTCCATAGTATAATTCAGAGGCTGCCTCCCTTCTCCAAAAAGGATTTCATTTGAAATAAATTAGTTCCACCCTTTCTGAAAATAAAAATATCCATGGGTTTTTTTAGAAATTCGCCCATTTTTTTAAATGGGGGCTGTATTGGATATCTTGGGTATACCAAATGGAAGAAATCTGGGTTCTTGTTTAAGCTTTCTTGATAGTGAAACCAAGGCATAAGAATGTTTAGTACTGCAGGCCTAATGATAACACTGGACCTACTAGTAGTTTGGATTATATGACTAATATCTAGAAATAGAAAAGAAGGCATATTGTTCTTTAAAAATGATGATGTTTTATAGATCCTTAGTTAAACCTGAAGCTTCCCTGTTTTCACTTTCATTAAGTCTTTCTGGTTTGCATGAATGTTTTCAACATAGAAATTTCTGTAGTGTATGCCTGTTACTAATGAATCTTAAAACAGTCTCATTGGCCACACAAATAACGTTCTTGTTCTAAAACATTGTTTGTGTCCAGCACAGCTGCATCAGTCTTCAGTCTCTAAAACAGTTCTTTGTTTAAGATCTATTGTTTTGTATCTTAATTCTGTTCCATATCGCTCCTATAGTAGGTCTTGTAGTAGTTCAGAACTATTAGAATGCAGTGTTAGTTTTGTCAAATAAAATCCTGCATTCTTGCAATTATAGCTATTGCTATATTTTAGAAACAGACAGCATATCATTTGATGCACTTTTCCTCATGTTTTCTTTTGTTTTTTAATATAGTGTTCATATCTAGAAGTCTCAAAAATCGGGGCAGAATTATGCTCAGATTTTCCTCAGTGTTTTTTAAAATACAAAACAAACTACTTGGGTTTAACTTTTAAAGAAATTAATTAAATTGTTGACACCATATTTTATTTAGATTATCTCATTTTTTTGCTTCTTGGAAATACGTTGTAAAAATCTCATAGAAAATAATTTTATGTGTCTCAAGGTATGCATCAAATGTTTCCAAATTGGGCTATACAAACATTCTGCTTGTCCGATTTGGAGATAAACTTTTAAGATAGTTGTGTGCTGTATTAATGTTGAGAAATTCTAAAACAATCTTGTCTCTATTTCTCCTTTTTGATCCATTTGTTGTTGCCATTTTCCAGGGGCAATTAAGATAATTCCAGATGGTTATACAACAGACATGATCCAATCATGGTATCAATTTCTTCTTGGCAATGTTTATTTTCTTCAATGTTCTCCTTTGAAAGCCAAAAAACCCAGCTCACTGTTTTAGGGAAATGAAATGGTTTGCAGCAACCAGAGATACGTTCTCTGTTCCGAAGCAACAGCTGGATAGCTCACTGTGTTCTATCCTGTTGCCTTTAGAACGTGATAAAGAGAATCGTCATCGTAAACGCAGCCACAGTCGCTCACGGAGTCGTGACAGGAAACGTCGCAGTCGTAGCCGTGACAGGCGCAACAGGGATCAGCGCAGTGTTTCACGAGATCGCAGGAGGCGCAGGTATGGATCCTCAACAAGATATTTTTATACTGAGTAGAGAATCTTAGGCAAAGCCTCAGAAATATGGACCCTTTTGCCATTCAGAATTATGCAGAATAGCAATTTTTCTAAAAACTAAATTTACAGAAATAGATTTTTTTTACATTGTTTGAGACAAGAATAATAATATTGTTTAATAATCCAGATTACTAAAGATCAAAAGTCAATAATTTTTGTAATTTTGGCAAGTGGAGCTATTAATTAAAATTGGAAATTAATGATTGATTATTCAGTTATTCTGCCGAAACTAGATTTGTTAGGAAAGTGTGTTCAAGCATCGCCAAAATGAAAGTAGTTATGTCAGAGGTATATGAGAACATGCTGAAATTGCATGTAGGCAGTATGTCTTGTCAGTTATGTACTGTATCCTTTCTAATATTGCCAACTGTTTTGCTTCTGCATATTGGGTAAGTTGGGAAGTGAATAATTTTTTGGTAAAATGAGGGATTGAAAGCCTAACAAACTGTTTTACAATTACATTTCTAGTTTTCTCTTCCTTGTCTTTAAACTTCTGTTTCCTTGGCCAGCAGAACTATTGTAGTCTTTTGCTGTATCTTTACCTTATATAAGATGTACAAGATGACCTACAAGGTCCCTTCCAATTCTGTTATATTATGTTGTATGTGATTGAAACAGCTTTATTAATTCGTTTTAAAACCCTGGAATCTTATTATTAGCAGTATCACTTAGACTTCTACCGCTTCACGGTGCTTTTACAGCCCTCTCTAAGCAGTTTACAGAGTCAACATATTGCCCCCAACAATCTGGAACCTTATTTTACTAACCTTGGAAGGATGGAAGGCTAAGTCAACCTTGAACCTGATGAGATTGGATCTGCCAAATTGTAGGCAGCCGGCAGGCAGCAAAAGTAACCTGCAGTACTGCATTCTAACCATTGCGCCACTGCGGTTTGATTTTTGATAATCAAAACACTCTTCTCCTTACTGATTAATATCTGGCATCCAATGTCCTTAGGGATGAATACACATGACTTAAGTATTTGTGCCTGGGCACTTTTTAACCCATTTAGAAATGTTATATGCCACAATAATAAATGAATAAAGTTCTTTCTGGAACTTCTTTTCTTAGCAATAGCATTTAGACTTATAAGCGCTTTACAGTGCTTTACAGCCCTCTCAAAACGGTTTACAGAATCAGCCTATTGCCCCTAACAATTTGGGTCCTCATTTTACCCACCTTGGAAGAATGGAAGACTGAATCAACTTTGAACCTGGTGAGATTTGAACTGCGAAATTGCAGACAACCAGCAGTCAGAAGAAGTAATCTGCAGTACTGTTCCACCGTGGCTTAGACTGCTCATTTGTGTACTAGGTTGCAACTCTGCTCATGATGCAAGATTGACAAAGTTATTAAATTAATAATTGTTGTTAAATATCTGAATGTTTTTCTGGGATTGCTTTAAATAGGAAAGGACACAAACTCATTTCATTTTTGTTTTTCAGATCTCCTCTAAGCCTGTCAGGTCCTCTAAGGTGAGCATTGGCAGTTCTTCCTGGTGCTGGCAGGGGCAACGAAAAACCATAGGAGGCTTCACTAAAAAAAAACCCTAAAATTAAGGGAAACAATGCAGGAATCGGAATTCGTTGTAGGGATTGTTGCATTATAAACATTGGCTATTAAGAAATATCCCAATGGGAATAAACATAGACTTAAGTAGGAATTCACCTTAATTTTAAAACTACAGTAAATTAAATATGTTTTTTTTTTCCTTTCTTCCAACTAACCTTTTACTCTTGATCCCTACTATAGCCGTTCTCCTCGGCATGAGAAGAAGAAGAAAATCCGCAAGTATTGGGATGTCCCTCCTCCAGGTTTTGAGCATATTACACCCATGCAGTATAAAGCCATGCAGGGTAGGCTCCTCTGCTTAAGTCACCTTGATTCGCTCTGTTTTGAACAGGGATAGACAACTTGCATAATTTAAAAAATCTAAAGCGAGCAGTTGTGATCGATCTGTCTCTCTCTCTGTCTGTCTCTCTCTCTCTCTGTCTCTCTCTCTGTCTCTCTCTCTCTGTCTCTCTCTCTCTCTGTCTCTCTGTCTCTCTCTCTGTCTCTGTCTCTCTCTGTCTCTCTCTCTCTCTCTCTGTCTCTCTGTCTCTCTCTGTCTCTCTCTCTCTTTGTCAACAGATTTATGTCCCTTCCATAGCAGTTTGAATCATGTGTAAGTCAGTAATAGAGAATAAATGGCCCTACTAACCAGTTGGTTTATTGCACCTTGAGTGGCTTCCCCTAGTATAACATCTATGTCTCCTCAAAACACATCTCTCCAGTCTCTGTAAGGCTTGCTGTTGAGTTAACATCCATGGATTTGACTATCAATATATTATCACTTTCATTGGTGGGTAAAGATTTTCCATCTCATATTCTTTTTGCCAGTCTTTGGATGTTTGTGTCTTGAATAACAATAATTATAGTTATGGCCGTCCATCATATTACAAACCATACATAAAAATACCATAATGAGAATTTAAAATGGGGGTAATAATTTATTACATTGATAAACTGCCTGGCTATCAGCAACTCTGGACAGTTTGTAAATTGTTAAAAAGATTTAAAAATTAGAAATACTGAAACAGTAGAAAACAAGAACAGAGATGGCAAGCAAAATAAACCTGGATGGGAACAAGAAAAAGGAAAAGGACATCAGTTGTCCTTGCCTGGGTGAACAATCATGTCTAATATATCATTTCTGAAATGTACCTATGTCCATAATCCCACAAGAGTGCATAGGAGCTAAAATGGAATGTCAAACTGTAAACTCTATTAAATGTCAATTGAAGGCATATCTGCTACTTCCTGCAAGTCATAGCCACAAAATTGTTTGTGATTTAAGAACAAGCACGTTTTTAACTGGATTTAAAACTACTACTGGATTTTATTAACCACAAGCTTAACCTAGAGGTGGTTCTGTGGTTTATGTGACAAAACATCTAGCCTTTACTAATGATAGACCAAATCCATATTTATTTTTGGCTGCTGTTTTTTCAGCAGCAGAGTTGTGTAATATTATTAATCTTAAACCCAGACTGGCAGCTCTGTGGCTATGCTGCTTAGAAGGGAGAGACAGTGAGCATGAGTGAACTAGTTTGATATGATTAAGGTGCTGACCTGGAAATCAGAAAACTTGAGTTCTAATCCTACTTTAAGCATGAAAGCTGGCTGGATGATTCTGGATCATTCACTCTCAACCCAACCCACCTCACACGGTTGTTGGGAAAATAGGAGGAAGAAATATTAAGTATTTTGGCTGCCTTCAGTTTCTTATAAAGTAATAAAGATGGGATAAAAATCTACTAAATAAATAAATGAACACATGATTTTAAAGGCATAAATGGACTGAAAAGGCTCAGCCTTGGAGTTCCCCAATTTGATCTTATAACAGCTGTATAACATCCATGTAGGGATCAGAATGTTCCGTTTCAATTTGGGAGTATTTTTCCTATATCTGGTGCATTTTGGGCTGATGGTTTACTGTGCATAATGGAAAAAGATAGCTGTGGTCTTTGCTAGTGAATAGTTATTTTTTACTGATGAAATAACCAAATTAACACATGTGTTTTGAAAAGTATTTGGATTGCTACTTCTCTTCACCATTCCATATATGTTTTAATACACCTTAATTCTCACTGTTGCCACAGATTGTTTAGGGCTCTTCAAAATGTTCTGACTCCAGAATAAGCTATTCTGAATGTTTTGGAAGTGCTCTATCTTCAAAACAGACCTATTTTAAGCCACTTCTGTAACACACAAAATGGGGCTGTTTGGGGCTGGCATGTTTCATAATGGAACAATTGGCACATCCCTAATCCTGTGTGTTTATATCATCAAGACTTTCCCAAAATATAATGTTTTTATCAGGAAAATCAGAGCTAGTAACTTTCAGTATACTTTTTTTTTTTCATTTCTAGCTGCGGGACAAATTCCAGCTACAGCCCTACTACCAACCATGACTCCAGATGGGCTGGCAGTAACACCTACACCTGTGCCTGTAGTTGGCAGTCAAATGACGCGACAAGCTCGACGTCTCTATGTTGGCAATATCCCTTTTGGAATCACTGAGGTACTTGTTAGCTCATTCTGTTATCTCTGCTCAGCCTTGAAACTTTTGGCTGCAACAAGTGCTCAATTTCAGTGACACTATCAGAAAAAGCAGCCTGGTTTAGTATTTGTTTCTTCTTTTTTATTTTTAAAGAGGTGGGGGTAAGAATGGAAATGGAAGTGCCTCACTACCCAGAGGAATTCCACCACTTGCAGTCTTATTTTGTCATTTTTGGATCAAAAACTACATATTTGACATTTTGCCATTGAATTTGAGGGGTTGCAAAGTGAATATTGGAAATTTAAGTTGGGAGAGGCAACTGCAGCCTTAAATGCAGCCATGCTCAAACTTATTATGACTTGGCATCTTAATGACTCGTATTTGATAGTTACAAACTTTTGGAGTACTGTCTCTGGTGTTTTTCATCAATGAATCACATGAAATGAATTTTTGCTTTCCCTGAACTGGTACCTTCCAGATATACTGATGGGAATTGTAGCCAGACTGAAAGGATATTCTAAATATCCCTTCCTATCAGATCATGTCTTCTCCCCACACATTTTAGTGTTTGTTTTTAAAAAGAAAAATGTTTGATTTGGGGTTACTGCTATCCAAATTTTTGCGGTTGGGTGTAATAGAGACATATCCATCCTTAGAGCTAGGACCAAAATGGGTTAAATGATGTCTTGAAGCTGTGCTGAGTATACAGAAAAAGCAGCTCAACCTTTTCTCTATGTGATACAGATAGAGGATGCTGTTTTCAAAGATCATTTCTTGCTTTTCATTATGAGCCAAAGTGACTACATTGAGTCAGTGAGTTGCTCAGTTTAATATAGTATCTCTTCTCGGGGCATCTTCTAAATTTGTCTTCTACGGTTGATATTTACATTTGATCAACATTGTTGGTCTGAAGCAATGAATTATGGTTTAGACATTCAAATATGGGAATGGGGCATTATTATTTCATTTCATTAAATTTGTTATGGCTGCTACTCCACTAGACTCTGGGCAGCATTATATTCTATTTGCAGTCCTGACTGTAGCTCAGTGGTGCTTATATCAAATAGAGGGAGATGTATTAAAATCTAAATGACCAGAGAAATAAATATGGTTGCTTGTTATTTAATTATCCCTACCAAAAAGAAAAAAAAGACCAAAGAGTTTTCCATTTCTCTTTAAGTGAATAATGTATGGGACTGCAATCCTCATAGCTTCACAGTTTGCTACCATCATAGCAGGCAAGTAGGAAATGTTGTTTTGTAATCTATTTGTGGTCCAGGTTGCCATTCCAGCTTGTATCATACATCTACTCTTTGTATCTCTTTCCATGATTCCAATAGGAAGCAATGATGGATTTCTTCAATGCCCAGATGCGCCTTGGTGGCCTTACTCAGGCTCCCGGTAATCCTGTCTTGGCTGTGCAAATTAACCAGGATAAGAACTTTGCTTTTCTGGAGGTGAGTTTATAGTGACTCAGGACAGGTTTAAAACACCAGTGATTTACTCGCACGATTATGATTCTGGACAAATCAAAGGAAATGTATTAAATCGTTTGTTTCATGTATTCTTATTGAATGTTCAAAATATAACCTAGTTGGTCCATGTTCATGAGTTCTAAAGCTTGGCTGTGTATGAGGCTCTATAAGAGTTATATGAGCCATGGTGGTGCAGTGATAGTACTGCAGGCTACTTCTGCTGACTGCCAGCTGCCTGCAGTTTGGCAGTACAGATCTCACCAGGCTACGGTTGACTCAGCCTTCCATCCTTCTGAGGTGGGTAAAATGACCCAAATTGTTGGGGGCAATATGCTGACTCTAAACCGCTAGAGAGGGCTGTAAAGCGCTGTGAAGCAGTATATAAGTCTATTCTCTTTTTGTATCTTTTATCGTGATCTTAGGCCACAACTGTGAGGTTGATGGTGTAAGGTTAATCCAGCCTGCTGCAGGTTAATAAATTTAATTCAAAGGCTAAATTCAGTTTTTAGAAAAAATTTCCATAGACTAATGTGATAGCAGGAGAGGAAACATTTACAATAGTATTTTATGCAAATGCTAAAAAACCAGATGGAAAGGTATTCATTCTTTTCCAATATATAGAAAAGCCAGGAGACAGAGAGATTGACTTTTATTGGATGCAGGACATTTTAGAAATAGTAGTGCCTTCCTTACTTGTTCAGTTGACAAATTCTTTCAATAGCATTGTTTTCTAGAATTTGGGACTAATTTGAGCACTCCAATTGTGCTGCAAACTTGTTTCATTATTCTAATTAAAGGCATCTCTTGATGAATGTCTGCATTTAAAACATGGAATTTGTACAAACAGGAAAAAAGTTAACATGAAATAGATTGTATGTCATGAATTAATGGACAGGAGGTAGAAGTAAAAAGTGAAATGGATGACTTGTAGAAACAAACCCAGCGCTCCTGCCCTCCCCGAAAATAAATAATTTTGTGGATCTTAAGGGTGAAGTTGAATTGTTTGGAACCTTAATCTTAATAAACATGAATATGCATTTAAATATGAGTTATCTGCCAAGAGTATGGTGGAAAAAATTGTAATCTTCTAAAATGTTTGTTAGAATAAAAATGCTAGATATGAGGTAGTAGTTATGTGAGGCTTAGATTCCATCTGACTGAGTTTCTTGAGCTTCCTTGTTCTAAGTATACTACAATCCCGAAGATTATTGGTGAGAATTTCATTCCTTGTAAATTTTCAAGACATGTACATTGAACTGTAGAGAGTCTGCTGTTTTCATAATTGGCACTTATCTAACCTCATAAGCCTAGAATTTACTTACAGATGCCTATTTTGGTTCTTGTTCCTGAGTAGCAGCCATATATTTTATAAGAGACAATGACACTAATTTTCCCCATTTCCCCCTCCCTCCCCCTTTTCTCTGCTCCAGTTCCGTTCTGTGGATGAAACTACACAGGCCATGGCTTTTGATGGGATCATTTTCCAGGGGCAATCATTGAAGATCAGACGCCCCCATGATTATCAACCACTTCCTGGCATGTCTGAAAACCCATCAGTTTATGTGCCAGGTGGGTTTATCAGATTTTTGGTGAATAAAAAAATGATGATTATATGATGTACACGGAGGGGAAAATTTAACAATATTGTATGTAGTGTATGGATAATTTCATATATTTTCCTGCCATGTCGACCCGCTTCCTTCTTGTAGGTGTCGTTTCCACAGTGGTCCCAGATTCTGCTCATAAACTGTTCATTGGGGGTCTGCCAAACTATCTTAATGATGATCAGGTCAGTCTGTGAATATGACACAATTCAGGATAACGTGGGCAAGCACCTCATTCTCCAGTCTCCTTAAGTTTTAACCAGCTGGGACATGTTTTGTACTCAGTGTAATTCTTTGTTAAAGCCAGTTAATAGCCAGTTTTATCCAGTCTTTTATTGGAAATCCTTCTGAAGTATTTACTAATTTTAATAACCTTCTTAAAAAACCAGATAACTCTTTAAAAGCTACTTTAATTCTTCACAATATCATGCTACTATGAAGATTTGGTTATTATTTGGTATGACAATTGTTGACATTGTTTCTTCCTTCTCCATCAGGTCAAGGAGTTGCTGACTTCCTTTGGGCCCCTGAAGGCTTTCAACCTGGTGAAGGACAGTGCCACTGGCCTGTCGAAAGGTTATGCCTTCTGTGAATATGTGGACATCAATGTCACAGACCAGGTAGGGCCAGCCTCCCTTGTTCATCCTCTTTTCATTTTTGCTCTGCAGCGGCCCGCCGATCTTCCCGTGGGATGAGGGGGGTTCTTTGTCCTTTGAGCAGGTGGGGTGTTTTTTTCTCTCCTCCCCTCTAGGGGGTGCCAGCTTTTCTCTCCTTTACAGCACAGCTGCTGACTTAGCGGCAAACACCATCGAGTTAGTGTTCTGATCACTTCTGCTTTTTGTTCCCCCCAAAAAAACAACAACTCTCCCCGAATGTTAGTCGGAGAAGGCTTCGGCCTTTTTGCGAAGACCCTGGCCGCCGTGCCCGACCGAGAGCCGGTAAGAAGCCCTCCCCTCACTAGTCTGAGAAGAGCCGGGTCCGTAGTGCATTTCACCCATTTCCCTACCCCCGGTAAATTCTCTGTTCTGCACCCCTAATAACTATGTTTCCTTTCTCCCGCTGTGCTTTGTGTTACAGCGGGGGGAGGAGGAACAGGCCCATAACCAGCAGACATGCTTGCTAACTCCAGTGGGAGTTATAAAATGCAAGTATTGACATTTATAGTTTAACAATAAAACAAAGGAAAAGCACCCCAGATTCCCCTTGCCCCGTTGGAGAGGGGGGACCTGTGGTGGAGAGGAAACACCCCACAATTCCCAATAAGGTTCAGAGCGTGTCGGTGGTAACTTTGCATGCAGAGCATAAGCTCTTGTTTTTGGGTTGATCTCCATCAGGGTTATGCATGTGTTTCTTTGTAATTGAGTGCCATTATTAGTATGTATGGATACATGTTTTTTTTTATATATTCTCCCCCACACCTGCTTCCTGTCCCATATAGTCTTTCTTCCCACATGCTACTTGGGAAGTGTGTGTTTTCCCATGCTCTCCCTTCCCCTCCTTTGGTCTCTCTGCATCAAGGAGAAAGCTATGGGTTTTTAGCAAAAGCTAAAATCTTGGATGAGATCCAAAATCAGATCGTAAATCTGAGAGAAAAGGATATTTACCTCTCTTAACTTCCTAGGCCACCAACCTCCAAAATGGTTTCATAGATTAAGAAGACAACAATATTACAAAAAGAGTAACAGTAGCCCCAAGAAAGTATACAAAATACATTTTCTGTGTTATTCCCAGGCCAAAGGGGCCTGTCAAACACACTAACCTGGGGATAAGAGCCAAGTTTTAGAGTTTACTTGAAGGTGGGTCAGGTGAAAGCTGTATGAATTTCGGATCCTATTCTAAAGGGTAGGTTCAGTAACTGAAAGTTCATTTCCTGCAAGATAACTTTGCTTGATCAGTGGAACCAAAGCAAACCAAATCTGATTATAGAGAACAAGTAGATGCTATAAGAGATAGATGGCCCCCTCGGATACAACCTATGCCATTATGGTTAATAACTAGCATCTTGAATTGCACCAGGGAGTTTACTGATAATCAGTCCAGCTCATAAAGCAAAGGGATTTGTTATAGGGGCATAATGTCTGCCCATCATGACTTATGTCACTGCAGAGTGGACCATTTGTAGCTTCTTAATGATTAATCATTAAGAGCAGCCTTGTATAGTACAAGCTGTAATAGTCTACTCACTTAAGTAGTCAAGGCGTGTGTGACTGAGGAGAGCTTCATGATTCGGAAACGGGTGCATCCGAACCAAAACTTGTGCAAAGACCTTCCTGCTTTCAGTGGCTACCTGCTCCTTGAACCGGAATTGCAAGTCCAGGAAGACCCCCATATTGTGCACCAATCCAGAAGAATTAAAATCCCTAGAACTGGGAGAGTCCAAATATCTACAGCTATTCTTGATGGGATTGAGTTTGACATGTTTCTCTCCAGACACCAGGATAACCTAATTTGCTTTGTTGAGATGCACAACTGAATATCATCCATGTATTAATATAGGGCTTCCCAAACTTTTCTATACCCCACACTCCTAGAATGCTTCTGATATATTCTCGCATCCCTTCCAAAAATAAATAATTATATGCATATAATTTGTATATAATTATGCACATACACTATAATTTTGAAACTTCTAAACCCAAGTTTTTGTACCCCCTGGAATATCATCTCGCACCCCAGGTTGGGAACCCCTGTATTAATAGTAGGAGTGAAAGTGTTCAGCCCAATGATACCCCACAAATTGCAGGCTTTAAAAAGGCTAACAGGATTTTCTATTTTTTTAATATTAAAATATTATATATAATATATTATATTAGGAAGCAGTACAGCTTGCTCGCACTTCAGATAATTTACTTTTGGTTAGATATTAAGATAAATGCCCTAAATGTAAGAACATTGGGCCCAAGAAAGCCATAGGTGTAGCATATGGATCATTCTAAGGTTGCCATCTATTTGCTATTTGTAATGCAGTAGAAAGATATTATTGATTACATGGAGAACATTTTCTAATGTAATTTCAGTTACATTTACATTAAATCAAATGCTACCAATAATCCCAATTTGACTTTTGCTTCAAGAAATCCTCTGAAGAAGCAAGTATCTGAAAATCTCTATTAAATAAACTTTATTTTTAGCGAACCTAATAGAGAACCTGATTGAGAGATACTTGATTCTTCAGGAGACTTAGACTTTTTTATATACTCCACAGATTCTTAAATGTATAGCTCAGTTATAACTTCCATTTTGCCCATACAGTTTTAAGACGTGTTTATTAAGTTGTCTCCTTGGATGAGATTTTAAATGAGGTCTTCTGCCTCTAATTGGAAACTGCCGCATCAACCCATTCCCTTCTACAGTTTATATAGCTTGTAATTTATATATGCTTTACAAATTAGATGCTTACAGATGTTGCAGATAGTTAAAATGTTGAGACAGTTCTGCTCTCTATACTTAGCATTTTTTGGGAAAAGGGACATTCCTGAGACAGTTCTGCTCTCTATACTTAGCATTTTTTGGGAAAAGGGACATTCCTGGCCAAATGCCATAAAGGAAAGAAGAGTAGGATTATGTCATCTGAATAAATGAAAATTACTTTCTAACTAGACAAGTATATAATTGTACCAAACATTGGCATAATAACCATTTTTAAAAGTGTCCCTTTCCCCCTTTTGATTCTGTGTCTTTTACCTTCTTTAAAAACAAGTTTCTAGAAAATTCTCTCTGAGAAATTTGTGCACACAGTCATGAATACAAGTTCTAGATCATAACTTGAATTATTTTGGCCAAATTGTAGTTTCATACGTATTTTGCTCCATCCCTGACTGAACCAGCCCTTTATCCACTGGATTCTTCTGTGTGGAAAAGGATTGGTAAATTTGCTTGCCAGCTTTTTACTTAACTGATAACTGTGAAATGTGCATTCTTTCATAAACCTCAGTTTCTGTATTATAGCTGGGAAATGATTTGGCCTCATAATCTTGCTTCTGAAATTGGTCTGTGTGGAAAACTAATTCTCGATATTGTAAAACTTGATATTAAATTCTTTATTGGGGCTGGACTGGTAAGATGTAAACTCCCAAAGCATGACAACCTCAAATCAATGGAATTTTCATTCTGAAAACTATGTGGTCTCATCTGCATCCTTTTAGAATTTTCTGTCTTTGTTGGCAACATTTGGCTGAGGCTGAAATCTCACCTTTGCTCTTCTCCTTCATGCAGACAGTCTTGTTGACTCATCTTAATCCCTTCCAACAAGATCTATTTTTTAAAAACATGCTGATTTTGAGGCCCGGCAGGTAAATAACTAAATGTGGTATTAAATCCAAGAGCAGTGCAGTTCAGGTAGGAATCTGGTGGGGAGGGGGCATAAAAGAAGCTACTTTCTGTGTATGAATGTGTGGATGTTTTAGAGCCTGGGGCAGAGGGGTGTGTGGTTGGTGGCCTCAGAGGCTCAAGTTTTGAAGTGTCTGGATTCACTTTTGTTTTGCCCTCGTAGGCCATCGCGGGGTTGAATGGCATGCAGTTGGGTGACAAGAAACTATTGGTGCAAAGAGCCAGCGTGGGAGCCAAGAATGCTACTCTGGTGAGGAAGGAAAGGGATTGGGATGAGGGAGAAATGGTACCAAAAAACAGCCTTTCCAGGATGTATTTGCAGGTTCTGTTTCTGAAAGTTAGTCTTATCAATACTATCAAATGCCAGTGGTTGCAGGCACAGGGGAATTACTCGCATCTTGCCTTGCTTAATGAGAAAGAAGTGATTTCAGGCCAAATAAGGTTCCGAAGCCTTTTAGGTTATCCTGAAAATAAATGTGCATGAAGTAGGGAAAATTCTTCAAATTTGGATCCGCTGTGACTGTTTCATGTCACCCTTGGCTTGGCAATCTCAAAACATCTTTAGTGGCTCTGGGTTTCAGACGAAACAGAATCCAAATGAGATAGACAAGGCTGGTGTGTGTTGCCTTCTTTCTCTCCTCCTCTACCCAGAAGCTCCCAGTGCAGCTGTCCTGCTGGCTTGACTGTCCCCATTGTCTTTCCAGCACTTTCACTCCCTCCCTTCAGCTGCTGCCACTAATTTCTGATTGAGTATTCCAGGGAGCTTCATGATATTCTAAAAGACTTTTGTTCAGATGGTGAACGGCCTTTTCAGTTTTCATAAAGGTCTCTTTAGTGCATAGGCTTTATTTTCTGTACTTCTGTACATAGGAGCTGTAATAATAAAATGTTTGCATCACATTTATTTCTGAATCTAATTCTTATTTTTATATTAAACCTATCTAGCCAGATATGCACATGGACCAGGATAATTTGAAACCTAAAATGAAATAGTAATACCTGTAGAAATAAATAGTGTCTTTATAAAGACATAAGTGCTGGCATGATTAGCTGATGCATTGAAGCCATATATTAGAAGCATAGGGCATCAAGCTGATTTCTGGTAATCTAAAAAACCAAATTCCAAAGTAACCAGTATCAATACCCAAAGAATTACAATATATATCCAAAAGTTATTACATTTTTGAGAATCAGAAATTATTATTCCTGCTTTGCTTATTTCTACCAGTCATAAACTGGTAGAAACATAAATTGGCTATTTTGTTGACAGAGAAGTAACACTTTCCAGAGTTTCAGATTTGGGGACTTGGTTTTAAAATAGTATTATAGTACCTGTTTGGTATGTTTGAGATCGTAGAAACAGATACTCTGAGTTCTTCCAGAAAATAAAATCAAAGCTTGTAAAGAAAAAAATACTGAATTTTGGTGTGTGTTTGGAAATGATAGTTTAAATGGTTGTGTCACTGAATTCTTCTGTCTGTGGCTTTCTCTCCTCTCCTGCTGCCCCTCCAGAGTACAATAAACCAGACCCCAGTGACCCTACAAGTACCGGGTCTAATGAGTTCACAAGTACAGATGGGTGGTCATCCAACTGAGGTGCTGTGCCTCATGAATATGGTATTACCTGAGGAGCTCCTGGATGATGAGGAATATGAAGAGATTGTTGAGGATGTCCGTGATGAGTGTAGCAAGTATGGTGTTGTCAAATCCATTGAAATCCCCCGGCCTGTTGATGGAGTTGAGGTGCCTGGCTGTGGAAAGGTACTTAATGGTTGTAGGGGTGGCGGGATGGGAATGGGGTTTTAGGAAATGAAGATGCTATTGCTCAATTAATATAGAATGCTTCTGTTCTTATTTGGCTCCATGAGCCTCCATGTGACATAGAAGGGCTCAATCAGATGGCTCTACTCTAAAGCACAAACCTACCTACTACGGAATGAAGAGGTTGAATCATGGGGATCCAAATAGAATTTCATTAAAAGTGTGGCTTAGTGTCCAAGAATGGCTTTATGTTTTTTGCCTTTGCAGAAACTTCTGGTATCCCATCTGTATAAAGTAAATTGAAAAGGTAGTGAGGTTTTTGTTAAGTAAGCCATTTGGTTCTCACTGGGTATCAAAAGTGGTTTTTATATTGAAAAAGACAACTGAACTAATTTTTGGAGGAAAAATGAGACGTTTCGCTTCCTATCATGGAAGCTTCATCAGTTGTATTGGATCTTCACAGACACACTGGGTATTTCCTGATGATCTTACATTCATGTACTAAACACATCAGAACCCGCTTAGTTGTTAGGTTGGCTAGGTGCTGTTTGTTTTAAATCAGCAAGTGTAAAACTGGGTAGCTTTAAGAATAGGAAGGTGATCAGTTCATAAAGGTAGCTATCTACAAATTTAGTATGGTAAGTAAATTAGACTAGATGTATGGAAGAAACATTTCATGAGAATCAAATGACAACAAAAGTACAGTTGCTTCAGTTTATTTTCCTATTCACAAGGGTCCTCTCGCCCCTTCTGTTCAACATTTATGTGAAGCCGCTGGGCGAGATCATCCGTGGTTTTGGGGTGAGGGTACATCAGTACGCTGATGACACTCAGTTATACATCTCCACCCCAGACTACCCCAATGATGCCCTTGACGTGATGTCCTGCTGCCTGGAGGCCGTACGGGTCTGGATGGGGAGAAATAGGCTCAGACTCAACCCTTCCAAGACCGAGTGGCTGTGGCTTCCGGCGTCCTGGTATAGTCAGCTGACGCCATCGCTGTCTATAGGGAGTGAATCTTTAGTCCCCACACAGAGGGCTCGCAATCTGGGTGTCCTCCTGAATGCACGGCTGTCTTTAGAAGAGCATATGACGGCCGTGGCAAGGGGGGCCTTCTATCAGGTTCACCTGATCCGCCAGTTATATCCCTTTCTGGACCGGGACGCCTTGCGCATGGTCACTCACGCCCTTGTTACCTCTCGGCTGGACTACTGTAATGCTCTCTACATGAGCCTCCCCCTGAAAAGCACTTGGAGGCTCCAACTGATCCAGAATGCGGCCGCGCGGGTGATTATGGGTTTGCTCCCACAGAGAGGGACTCCTCAGGGTGCCGTCGGCCAAATTATGTCGGCTGGCGACACCCAGGGGGAGAGCCTTCTTTGTGGGAGCTCCTGCCCTTTGGAACGAACTGCCCCCGGAAATACGCACAATCTCTGACCTCCGAGTTTTTCGCTGTGCCCTCAAGACCCTGCTCTTCCGACAGGCAGGGCTATCTTTGTAAAGGAGTTTTAAATTTGGAGTGTTAAATTTTGGGACTTTTAACGAATTTCGGCCATAAATGTAATAATTTTAATAATTTTAAATTTAATTGGGATGTTTGTATTGTGTTTTTACTTGGCTGTGCACCGCCCCGAGTCCTTCGGGAAAGGGGCGGTATAGAAATAAAATTATCTTATCTTAATTTATCTGTATGATCTGGGCCAGATTTGAATCCTTTAATTGTCAGTTTTTTAAAATGTACCACTAATTATTTTCTCTTTTGACCCCTCACTCTTCTTGTAGATATTTGTGGAGTTCACATCTGTCTTTGACTGTCAGAAGGCCATGCAAGGCCTCACTGGACGCAAGTTTGCAAACCGGGTCGTTGTGACCAAGTACTGCGATCCTGACTCCTATCACCGCCGAGACTTCTGGTAGCCCAGCCCTTGAACCAGCCTTGAGGGTTTTTTGTGGAGGCAGGGGCAACTCGCTGGCCGGAGAGGCTCCTTTAGCAGCATAGCCTGTTTATATTTCATGGCCAAAATCTGTATTTCCCCCCCTCCCCCTTTCCATTTATCCCAGTTCCTTCCTTTTCTAAACCTACCATCAGCCCACCCACCCATGCCCCCCACTGGTATCCCAATGATGGTTACTCTGTAGTAGAAATGTTGTCTCTTATCCCATATTTCCCCTCCTTCCTTTCTCTGTGATGTTTCAGATTTTTTGCTAAAAGGAATTTTGCTGTCAAAACAGTGGGCCTGTTTGTTTTTTTGTTTTTGGTTGTATTTTCCTTTCTTCTACGCTGTGTGTATGGACAACTATTTCTCTAGTGTTGTCTCTCATAATTAAACATTTTTTTTCCAATTCCCTGGTGTCATTGGGGCAACTTCCTCAATTTTAAATCTCTTGATTGTAAACTAAGATGTCTGTAGAGATTCTCAGTCATCCATGTCATGGTTGTCTTGAAAGTGCTTTTTCAGGAGGCAACTGGACTTTCTTGTTTTTGCTTTTGAAGACGTTTCGCTTCTCATCCAAGAAGCTTCTTCAGCTATGACAGGATGGTGGGGAAGGAAAGGATTTATATTCCTTGCACGCAGCTGGTCATTTGCATTCTTTTAGGGGGTTGTTGAAGCAAAAGGATGAGAAGTGAAATGTCTTCAAAAGCAAAAACAAGAAAGTCCAGTTGCTTCCTGAAAAAGCACCTTTGGGATAAACTAAGAAAACTAAGTTTAACATGTTTTCAAAGGGAAATTTTTCAACAAAGATGCTAACAGTATCAAAACCTATCAGTAATCTATAGGTAATGCTTACTTAATGATGGTTATTGGGATCAGAATTTGTCGCTAAATGCCATAAAATGAAGTCACATGACTGCCACTTAGTTTTGGCACTTCTGTTAGCTGGCATTAAGTGCAACACCAAGTGATCACCATTTGCAATTTCCTGCTGGGTTCCCCATTGTCTTTGTCAGAAACTGGCAGTGAAGATTGCAAATGGCAATCATGTTACCATAGGATGTTGCAATGTCATAATTGCAAGCTAGGCACCAAGCATCTGGATCATGATCACAAGATCGTGGGGATGCTTTGAGGGTTGCAATTATGAGAACCAGTTATAAGTATCATGCAACTTTGGTCGCTGAACAAATGATCATTAAAGGAGAACTACCTGTATAAGTGTAATGCTGGTTGAATCTTAAGAACAGAAGATGGAAGTTACTATTTTTAATTAGGCTATCTACCATCTTTGAGTTCTGCCAGAAGAATTCTGCACACTGCTTCTGTAATGTAGAAATTGACAAATCTGTGACTACAGATTTCTCAGATGCTGTTTTTGTGGGACTATGTTTGGGTGCAAATAGCTTGTATTCCTTAATGCAGTGTTGTATTTGTAGAAGATATTGCACAAGCATCAGTTCCGTTGGTTTAAAGTGCAGGAAGCTGAGCTTTTGGTAACCTTGAGCAGAATGAAATGCCAGTACGTGGTACTCTGAATCTATAAACTTTCCAAAAGTCTTCATTTTCATTCAACTCCTTTCCACAAAACTTTCTTCCCCTTAAGAGGTACAGGTGCATACTTAAGACTGGTCAATCCATGCTAACAACTTTATCCTGAGGAATTGCTGAATAAGCCTTCCAACATTTCTATGGCAATACTTCACTGCCTAATATAACGGTGGCCCATATCAATGACTAGCAATAGAAATAATGAAATTAGCATGATCTGCTACATAATCAGGTTACAAGGATTAAAGTGTATTTGCTGCAGAATTTGTGGTTATTACTGAATTCTGATTTATTTAGCAACATGCTACTATAGTTTATGTAAGACTTTTCTAAAACTGTTGCCTCAGCTAAAAAAAATTGAGCTTAGAGCTTGTTCACAAAACTTAAATAGGATAGTAAATTAAAGGTTATAATGCTCAGTGGAGCTTAGAAATGTATTGGAATGTGTACAACTGCAGCATGACCCTTGAAAATTCCCAACAGGGACTGATGCAAACATTTGCAATTACTCTGCCTCCAAAATACCAATGCTTACATATGAAGTAACTAGTAACTAATATAACTAATTAAAAACTTAGTTGACCTTTCTCAGTATTTGCAATTTTTAAAATTAATGAACTGCTGAATTTAGTCAGCCTGATTAAATTGTGCTCATATTAATATTAGATATTAAATTCACCTTAATGGGGAATTTCATGTTGCTATGATTATTTCAAAGTGCCTTTACTGAGTTTGGCTTTGCGTCTGTGAACCTAGAAAAGGGAAAACAGGAAAATAGCTTCCATGGCTTAATTTTATACTCTTAACATCTGGTATTACTATAAGGCAAGCTACTTAGATCTGTTACTGGATAGACTTTATATAATCATATAAATTTATTTTCTAATATATATTACAAGTACATCCACAAATAGTATATTGTAGGTAATTGCTTAAAACTAGGAGTAGATTAGTATGGACAGATACCCTTATTACAATTTTAAGGAGAAAACAAGTTTTCTTGAAGAACATAACAGTTTCAAATAGGAAAGCTAGACAAGTTGATCAGCTTGGAATTATAGAAGGGCAAATATATTTCTTGCTGCACAGTAACAAAGTAATGGGAAATGCTTACTTTTTAAGGTCTGTAACTGCTAAAGTAACAGCACATTAAAGCTATTAAATATCTCTAAAGCAATGGAATTTTAACATGCATTTTCTTTTCTTTCTTGTTTTTCTTAAATATATTTTATTACATTATTTTTTATTCTGCCGTTTAAGAAGGTCCGAATAGGAAAAATGTCTCCCCAAATGTTATCCTTGCAGGTACAGCAGTGTGAAACAGAATTAAGAGAAAAATCTAATCTTCGGGACTAATGTTAATCACTATGCCTAACAGATAGGTAGCAAAGATTAAAGCTGCAATTGCTATAGCCCAAAAGCACAAAATTTATACTGGCCAGTGACTTTAAAGAAACCCTAGGGACAAATAAGAGTCTCTTACACAAACATATGAGGAGTTAGTGAAAAGGGTCTTCTCTGTGGCTGTGGTTTGGAATTTCTATCCAAGGGAAGCTTTATCTCAGCAGGTTTTCACAACACAACTTCCCTTTTAGATGTATGATGTTGATATTCATCTCCCTGACATCAGTATCTATCCCTTTTCAGTGAACGGGTTTAATTTATTGTGGGTTTATTACTTGTTAGGATTGTACCTTCAGTATTTGGCTGGAATGGGAGATGACTAATAATTTTGCTTGATCTTTTATTTGCTTTAATTTCTCAGAAAATTAGTTTTTAGATAGGGCTCTGAGCTTTTAACAAAATATCTAAAGCAGAGAATTCCATTGTATTGTTTTCTATGTATATATGCTTAACAAGATCCTTTATAATCACTCCAGCTATATCATTCTTTTGTATGTGCCTAGTTTGTAGAATTTCATACACAACAGGAAAACTTCTATTCAACCAGTGTTCTCCGGCTTCAATAAACATATTTTTGTAGTCAATCAGACTATTGGATTTGGGGGTGGGGTAAGGGTTGTATGCTACCACTTAACATGCCAAATGGGGTGACTCTTATGGGTTGGGTACAAACTAATGTTAACAATAAACTGAGCTTTCTTTACATTTAATGGAAAATTTGCTGAATCTGTAAGATAAAAATAAAAGATTCAGAGTTATGATTTGAAGTAGTCTCTTGCCTTTATCAAAATATTGCATTTATAGGTACAGGCAGAAGATGGGAGTCAAGACATGGTTATTCTTTTCCTCATGGAACCAGTCCCAAACTTACCTTTATATCAATATACAGAAAATTCTAGTGCTGTTCCTTTAAAATTTAGAAGGTGATTTGGGATTGGCTACTGTTCATCGCAGGCCACATTTCTGATTGGTGTTCCCCTGGGGTGGGGCTCGCAATTTGAGCAAGCAGGTACCAATCTTAATACATTGGGAGGTTGGGAAGAAGTGCAGTACAGCCACAGAACAACTACCACTCTTACTGGGGCGACCCTTCATTGCAAGTAGCTATGCTTTCTGACTTCTTGCAAATCCACACAATGCCATTTAATTAAACATTTGGCAAGGTTTGCCATGGAGGAAACTACTGAAATCAATGTTTTAGTGTTTGATTCTTGTTTCGACTGTAGTGAAGTAAAGTTTTGCTATTTCTGAGATTCTTGGGGGAGGGGGGTTTAAAAATAGGGGTTCTCCCCCCCCAACCAGAATGCTTATATATGAAGAAATGAAAAGATTTTTATGCGCAATTTAACGTGAAACGTTTAATTTGCGCATAAAAATCTTAACTTTTCATTTCTTCATATGTAAATTAAACGTGAAACGTTTTGTTTTTTTTAAAAAAAAATCTATGTTACCAGATTCTACCCTTTGCATTTTGTTCCCTCCCTTTGTGGTTCGTTTCGTTTCGTTTGGTTTGGTCCCAGCTCATTTTGGCTTGGTCCAATTCTCTCTCTGATGCGGGAAGTACCGGCCTCTCAACATGGAGAAAGATGAGGGCGGAAATGGGCACCACCTGGAGGCGGAAGTTGAGGCCAAGTCGGCTTCCGCTTCCGATTTGCGGGCCGTCCTCCCGGCGACGCTGCCGCCGCCAGTGCCGCATCTACCCCGCGGGCTTGAGAGGGGCCGAAAGCCTTCGGAAGGGCCATAGAGTCCTGGTGCGGTAGAGCGGCCCTCCCTTGGCCCAGATTTCTCTGCATTGCCTGGGAGACGGGGAAGAGAGCCCGAGGTGGGGTGGTGGTGGTGGTGGTGGTGAGGGGTGTCTTCAGACTGGGGGTCTGGCCGAGGTTTTCCACGGGGACGAAGCTTGAACTGCCTGCTCCTCCTCCTCCATTCTGGCCCCCCTGTGACTCCTGACCCTGCGAAGCCTTTTTCCCCCTGGAGAAGTGGCCTCCCTGATCTCCTTGCCTTTGTGACCTTTGAACCCAGCCCGTGCTGGCTCCTCTCCCAGAGGCTCCCATTCTTTTCGGTTTCTCCATCCCTCCGACTTTCACCTGACGTTTCTGCTTTTTTTTTTTTTCCCTGTGCCCGGTTCCGTCTCTCGGGGAGGCTGTTTGAAAACGAAGCTTGCTTTCTTCTCCTGGTCTGCCAAGATTCCCCCGGTTTTTTAAAGGAGGGCTCCGGCTATGCCCCCTGGCTGGGGGAAGTGGGGTGGCTGAAACGCTTACCAGGGACCCTGGGGGGAGGGAGGAGGGGGGCTCCAGTGGTGGTGTGGCTGTTGGTGTGAGCCCCAACCTTTCTGCGGCCTGGAAGATCGACATTTCCCTTACGCTATCCAGGTAAGTAAAACTGCCATTGGCAGGTCAAGGTATGAACGGGAGAGAGTGGAGGCTAAGAAAAGGAATTGCCTTTATATAATGCGTGTGTGGACAGTGTCTCTTAACTCCCGTTTCCTGTTGGCTGGAGGTGGTTCTTTCAGTTCTTGAGAGCGGAGTCTGATCTCGGAAATCCACTCAACAAAGACAGGTGTGTGTATCCAGGAGGAGAAGGGACCGGCTCCAATAAGGATGGATTAAGGCCAATATTTGGTATGTGAGACAAGTTATTCTAGTGCCAAATACTTGGGAAGGAACAAGAGGATTTTATTTTTGATTGAAATGAAAGAATTTATACCAGTGAACCTCCAGCAAATTTGATAGCGCGAGTTAAGTTTTAAATAAAGGTGATTTATGAGACTGGAGCCCATTAGAATGTGTAATACAAATGGAGATTAAAATGAAATGGTCTGATAGGCTATTCAGAGGTGGAAAGAAATGCTGCTTCATGCTATAAATCCATTATTACAATGTGTTTTGATAGTAACTGCTACCTTTTGATAGCTTTGAATATAGATTAGAACAGCCTGTCAGGGGTTATTAATCAATACAGTTCTTAGTTGAATGTCTGTATTCAAAGATAGTACGGTATATCATTGATAAAACAGATGCTCTTCAAAAACCCCAGGCTTCTGTATTACTTTCGTATTAGTTCCCCAGAGTTACATGGCTATCCACTGCTGAAGAACGATAAGCACAGATGCATTATTAGTTCAATTTAATTAAAAACTATTAGCATTTGCTATTTTTCTTTCAGAACCACAAGGTAAAATATATGTTCTCTCACTCCCCCATGTTTTCATAACAACCTTGTAATTTTGATGAAGATATGAGGTTTAAAATATTATACAACCTTTATGGCTAAGGGAAAATTTGAACCTGAGTTTTTCCTCAGGTTTCCACACATTTATTCACCTGTCCAAAATATGTTCCAGCTATAGTATATATGAACATTATTTCTCATTTGCCTCCTTTACTTTTAGCCTGGCCTGATTTGGAAATACATTAGGTAAAAGAGAAGTACAGCTAGTCCTTGACTTACAGCAGTTCATTTAGTGACCAAAGTTACAGCGGCACTGAAAAAAGTGACTTACGACCATTTTTCACACACATGACTGTTGCAGCATCCCCATGGTCACATGATTTACATTCAAATGCTTGACAACTAAGTCACATTTATGATCACTGTAGTGTCCTGGGGTTATGTGATTCCCTTTTGTGACCTTCTGACCAGCAAAGTCAATGGGTTAAGATTCTCTTAACAACCATGTTACTAACCTAACACCTATAGTGATTCACTTAACAACTGTAGCAAAAGAGGTCATAAAATGGGGCAAAACACATTTAACAAATGTTTCACTTAGAAATATAAATTTTGGGCTCAGTTGTGGTTGTAACTCAAGGACTACCTGTACACTACCCGCCTAAAATGCCTTTGCTTCTGAAATTCCTCCTTGCAATTTCAGTTTCAAGAAAAGAGAGGAAGTTAGAGAGTCAGAGAGCTTGCTTTCTCCTTGTGTTCAGATTGTTTGAGAGATTATATATTCTCTCAGTGGTTATCTTATCTATAGTCAGTTTTTTCAGTGACCTACAGGGTCCTGTGGGCTCTAGGTCTCTTAGAGCACGGGTCTCCAACCTTGGCAACTTTAAGACTTGTGGACTTCAACTCCCAGAGTTCCTCAGCCAGCTTTGCTTTGCTGGCTGAGGAACTCTGGGAGTTGAAGTCCA
>WNWU01013574.1:109548-122417 GCA_012654045.1 Ptyas mucosa
CTTCTTCTTCTTCTTCTTCTTCTTCTTCTTCTTCTTCTTCTTCTTCTGTTTTGTTTTGCACAGGGAAAATGTTCCAGTCTTTAAACTATTGTAAGAAATAAACAACCTTTACATGAATTTGTTACTTTCTAAGTAATTGGTTCCATTATCAACTGTTTATCATCAAGGCGTCAAAAGAATATTTCCCTTTATTTGTTGTCCATCAAGTTTGTAGTTGCACTTGACTTTACCATCCAAGTTTCATGGACAATTCATGTCATTTGCTCTTTATACAGGATTCATATAATTCTCTTTCAAACCTGCTTTTGTTAGGGTAGGTTGAAAACAAATAGGGTGCTAGAGATCTGGATAAACACACATAACTTCAGAGATATTGTGTATTACACATTGTTGTATCCCTTTTCTATGATAAGAATCAGAGTTTAGATAAATGAAAGTAAGATGAGGAGAATATTAGATTCTGTGTCCAGTGCCAATTACTCCTGTTATGGAGTGGTATATCTCCTGCAGGTTATAATTCATTGGGCAAGAAAAGCAAGTTTATCCAAAAAAACCCCTTTAATTTATAAATAAAAGAAACAGTGCTAGTTTTAATGCTACAGTACTTTTTATCCTAACCCTGCCTAGGACTATTTCATCCAGCATAAAGTAGTTTCAATTTGCATTTTATCTGCAAATATGCTACCGTGTTTCCCCGAAAATAAGACCCTGTCTTATATTTTTTTGAACCCTGAAATAAGCGTTTGGCCTTATTGCCATGCACTCAAAAGCCCAATTGGGCTTATTATCAGAGGGATGTCTTATTTGGGGGGAAACAGGGTATGTATATTCTTCATTACAGCAGACTCGCTGCCGGCTCTAACACAGATAAAATGCATGGGGCTCCATTCATCCGAAGAGTATTCTGGGGAGATGGTAATATAAGTCTTTGAAGTCTTATATCTCTAACATTTATTGATTCTAGATATATCCCAATTTTCAGCTAAGATTAGCTGCTGAAGCAGTTTTAAAGTTTGCCCAAAGCTACCGAATCATCAAAAAATGTTGCAGTATGAGTTACCCGTCTCTGTCATTTGGCAAGGCAAGCAAGATACTACTCTAGAGAAGGAAAAGGAAAACTACAGATGGCAATTGTGGTGTTTGAAGGGGAAGTGGCTTGACTGATGGTTTTATTAAATGCCAACCCACAGAAACAGCTGTTAATTGAGGTTGTCTACAAATCTGATTTTTTTTCTTAAATGTTTGCTTAGGAAGCTGCACAAGGCTGACATTCTGTGTCAGAGGTCTGTGTTTGCATGTATTTTCTGGATTGTGGCTACCTTATAGCGAGTTAGACCCCTGATCTGATTATATCTGTATTTGTATATCCTGACTGGTCAAAGACTGTCCATGGTCTCAGACAGAAAACAAAATAAATTAGCGGTAGTACCAACAAGAGTATAACATGGCTGGAATAATTGCTGGAATCAGTTGATGGTGATTTTTTTTTATAGCTTGAACAAATTTGGGGGTGGTTTGGGTTATAATTTCTGCAGTGGCCAGAAAAAAGCTTACTTATTACTTTACTTACTTAAAGTAAAAGCTTACTTTACTTATTCGTGGTACTGTTTTTGCTGAAACATTACTATTTCACCCCAAAATCATTACTAATTACCCTCATTTCACCAAGAAAAGTTATTTATCTTTTTTTTAAAAAAAAACAAACTTTATTAAATTTAAAAATATTAAAAAAATATACAAATTTTTCTCAACCATAAAATTACATATACAGTACAAAACACCACAAACAAACTAAATATATGTAATTATATATACACACATATATAAACGTGACTTATTGCCTATTCTATCTACCTGACGGTGCTTATTTATTACATTTGATTTTTCCTAAATTTTGTCTTTACCCTTTTTTCTTTTGATTTATCCACTTGTACCATCTATTCTATACTTTAAAATATTTTGAGTCTTTCTTGTCTTTTAATTCTAAGGTTAATTTATCCATTTCTGCACACGTATAAATTTTTTGAATTACCTCCTGATCCATTGGCAAACCATCTGTTTTCCAAAAATGTGCTAATGCCAGTCTAGCTGCCGTAATTATATGTAGTGTTAAATATTTTATGTCCTTTCTAATGTTCCCTTTGATCATGCCTAATAAAAAGATTTCTGGTTCTGATTCAATTTCTTGTTCTATTATTTCTACTACCCATGTTTTTATTTTCCTCCAATATTTCTTGATTTCTGGGCAAAGCCACCAGGTATGGAAGAAAGTACCCTGGGCTTGTTTACATTTCCAACAAACAGGATTTACATTCAGGTACATTTTCGCTAGCCTCAAAGGAGCTAGATACCATCTGTACCACATTTTATAATGATTCTCCTTATATGCTATTGATTTTGTCCTACTGTAATTGTTTTCCCATGTCCTTTCCCATTCTTCTAACTCTATACTGTGCCCAAAGTTCCTTGCCCATGCTATCATCTGTCCTTTAACCAGTTCTTCTGCTAAATCAAATTCTAGTAAGTATTTGTAGATTTTTGAAATTAATTTTTCTTCTTTGGATTCTAATAATTTATCTAATCGGTTTGGTTTTGATTCTATTCCTCCTCTTGATCTTTTCTGTATCTTGTTTTTATTTGTGAATAGGGCCACCAGTCTATTAATATTCCTTGTTCTTTGAGTTCTTCCCTTGTTTTCAATATTCCTTGTAAGTCTAATACTTCTCTGTATCTTAACAGTTTTTGTTTTGCTAATATGTTGGGGTATGTTATTGCTTCTATTGTTGATAACCAGCCGGGAACTTTTATATAATGTTTGCTTTTAATTTCTTGCCATGTACCAATTAATGATTTCCTAATAATGTGATTATTGAAATGTTTGTATATCTTATTTCTAGGGCTCCATAGAAAGGCATGCCATCCCTTCATTAAATCGTGTCCTTCTAATTTTAACAATCTTTGATTTTCCAAGGTTACCCATTCTCTAATCCATGTTAAGATTGAAGCTTTATAATATTTTTCCCATGCTGGAAATCCGAATCCTCCTCTAATTTTATCATCTTGTAATATACTTAATTTAATTCTTCATTTTTTCCCCTCCCACACAAATTTTGTGGTTATTTTGTCCAAGTTATTAAAGAATTTTTTATCTAATTTTATTGGGATTGTTTGGAATAAATTAAGGAGTCTTGGCAGTATTTTTGATTTTATCGCTGCGATTCTCCCCAGCAATCACAGTTTTAATTTCCCCCATTTTTCCAAATCTTCTTTTATTTTTTGGACCAAAGATCCATAGTTATTTTCTTTTATCGTTGCACTTCTAGCTGTCAAATTTATCCCTAGATATTTCACCTTTTTTGACTACCTGTAATCCTGAATCTTTTGCTAATTTCTCTACTTGTTTTGCTATTATATTTTTCGTTATCATTTTAGTCTTGTCTTTGTTAATTTTTAAGCCAACTACCTTTCCAAATTCCTCTATCTCTTTTATTAATTTTGGTGTTATTTTTATTGGATCTTCTATGAAGAAGACAAGGTCATCCACGAAAGCTTGGACCTTGTATTCTTCTTTTTTTACGTTTAATCCTTTTATTTCTTTGTTTGACCTAATTCTAATTAGCAAATTTTCCAGAGTCAAAATAAAAAGTAAAGGCGACAGCGGACAACCCTGCCGTACTCCTTTATTTATTCCCAAAAATTTTGTTGGGTCCCCATTTACTAATATGCTTGCCTTTTGATTCGTATATATTGACAGTATCATTCTTTCAAATTTCTCTCCGAATTTCATGTTTTTAATTTGCTGTATCATGAATTGCCAATTAACTTGATCGAATGCTTTTTGTGCATCCAGAAATATCAATGCTATCTGTCTCTCTGGATGCATCTCATAGTATTCTAAAACATTAATTACCATTCTTACATTATTTTATATTTATCTTGTTGGCAAGAAACCGTTTTGATCCTGATGTATTCTGTTATTTAATATTTTTTTCATCCTATTTGCAATTATGTTCATGAAAATTTTGTAGTCAGTATTTAATAAGGAGATCGGTCTATAATTTTTTATTAGTGTTCTATCTGCTCCTTCTTTCGGTATCAGGGAGATATATGCTTCCCTCCGTGTATTTGGTAGCTTTGCCTCCGTCAATGCCTCATTGTATGTTTCTAATAATATCCCATTTAGTGATTCCCCTAAACTTTTATAAAACTCTGTTGGTAGACCATCAGTTCCCGGCATTTTATTATTTTTTTTTTGTCTCTTCAATGCTTCCTTTAATTCCCCTATAGTAATTTCCTTATCTAGTAACTCTTTTTCTTCCTGTGATAATATTGGCATCCCTTCTCCACTTAAATATTGTTCTATTTCCTCCACTGTTACTTTATCTTTCTCATAAAGCTCTTGGTAGTACTGAATTATTATCTTCTTTTTCTTCTCTAAACTCTGTTGCATTGTACCCTTTTTGACCTGTAATTTCTGGATTATTCTTTTTTCCCTTTCTTTCCTCAACCTATACACCAACCACCTCCCAGGCTTATTTGCATGCTCAAAATAATGCTGCTTTATGTATTTCAATGCCATTGCGTATTTCCCCTGTTCTAATATGTTCAAATTATGTTTCGCTGCTGTCCAATTAACTCTAATTTGTTCATCTCCCGGGTTCTCTTGTAATTTTCTTTCCCATTTTTTAATTTCTTCTTGTGCTTTATTGTATTCTTTTTCCCTCTCTTTTTTCCGTTTTGCATTATAGGCTATCGTTAGACCTCTCACATACGCCTTAGGTTTTGTAGGGAGGTATGCTGTTTTATATTTTCCTTATAGAACAATTCTAATTCCTTCTCCATGTACTCCTTATATTCCTTTTCTTTCAATAGCTGTATATTCATTGTCCATCTATTTTTTTTCCTCTGCCGTCCCTTCCATGTCAATGTTATTGGGTTGTGATCGGCCCACTTGTTAGACAATATTTCTACTGTTTCTATTTCTGGTATCAATGTATTAGTTACCCATGCCATATCTAATCTGGACCAGGACTTGTGAGAATTAGAATAGTATGTAAAAATTTTTACTTCCGCGTTATAAAATCTCCAACTGTCTACCATATTTAATTCTTCTACCAAATCTATAAAAGTTCTGGGCAATACATTTTTCTTATTTTTATTTCTCTGGCCACTTTTGTAATCCTTTCTTACGTCCATAATTGCATTAAAGTCTCCGATCAAACATACATTCTCCATTTTTTGTTCTATTATTTTCTCATGCACTTTTTTATAAAATTCTGATTGTCGACTGTTTGGAGCATATATAACCACCAATAAGATATTTTTATAGTTGAATTTTACCTCTATCATCATTGTTCTCCCTACCGAGTCTACATATTTTAAATTACTATCTATTCCTTCTTTAACATATACCACAACCCCTCTTTTTTTCTCCTCGGCTAATGCTGCGTATGATTTACCTAACTTCTTATATTGTACATATTTTTCATCTTGTTTTCTTATGTGTACCTCCTGGAGGCACACAATATCTATTTTTTGTTTCAAAACTTTTCTTAAAATTTGGTGTCGTTTGGATGGTGAGTTAAGACCGTTTACATTCAGTGATAGAATTTTTAGGTTTTGTTCCATTTCTTAGTGGTTTTCCTGTTGTTTCTTTTTTGTTTCTTCCTGTTCCTTTTTTTGCCTCTTGTTTGTATTCCTTCTTCCTCCTGGATCTCTCCTTCCTCCTCTTTTTCTCCTTCCTTTGGCACTCTTTCACGTTCTCATCTCTGTTTTCCATTGGTGTTCCATCCCAACTCCTCTTTGCTACTACTTGTTGTTTCAATACCCATCACTTGATCATGTAAGTCCCTTGCTTTACTTTATGAGTCTACCCTTATTTTCTTCCCCTGCCACGTTACCAACATTCCTTCTGATGTTATCCATCTGAAAGGTATATATCTCTTGTTTAGTAACGTGGCCAAGAACCAGTAATCTTTCTGCAGCTCTCTTATTCTTTTTGGAATTTGCTTCAACGTAATTACTTCTTTGCTCCTATAAAACATAGGATCATCTTTTGTTATTTTGTATACAATGTCTCTAACTTTCCATCTCACAAATCTTACGTGCACCTCCCAGGGTAGTTTATTTTGTCGAGCATAATCTGTGTGGACTCTATTTACTTTGTCCAATTCATTTATTATTTCATCTTTCTCTCTTTGGAGGGCCTCTGCTATCATCTCCGCCATTACTAACATTAAGTCCTCCTCTCTGTCTTCAACTACGTTTTAAAAATGTAAGTAAAATGCAGCTCTTTCCATCTCCAATTGTGCCACAGTGTTTTCTAATTCTTTATTTAGTCCCATCATTTTTGAATCTAGAGATTCCAATCTTTCTTCTGTCAATTCTGTTTTCTTTTCTATAGCTATTATCCTTTGTTCATTTTTTAAAATAATTTCTTGTATCGAGTCCATCTTTTCATCTATCTTCTGAATATCATTTTTTACTTCTCTCTTAACCTCGTCCATGTCCCTCCTGGTTTCTTCATGGTTTCTAGTCATGCATTCCTGCATTTTAACCATAGTCTCTTGTATCGTCATAAGTGTGGCCTGCATTGTTGGCATACTTAATGCGGTAGGCTGCTTCTCTGATGAAAACATTCCCTCTAAAGTCCACTGTGTCACTGGGGAGGCCGATGGTCCAGTTAGTATTGATGCGGTTTTCTTCCCTGTTTTCACCGTCATTGTGGTGGTACTAGTCATCTCCTTAAGTATTCTGTATTGTTCCACCAAAATTTTATCTACCTTCTCCCAAATCACCATCCAATTTCTATGTGGCTTCTTTCTTTTCCTTCCTTCCTTATCCTCCTACTATATTACACTACTAAGTTAATTTCTAGTTATTCCTTTAACAAATTCAATTCATTAATACCTTTAAAATTCCTCCAAAATCAATGTTCCTAACTATTAATCAATCAATTAACTAATCTATTTACTTTGAATAATTAATTATTACTATGAAAATACTGAAAGTAAAATAACGGAATGAACACAAGCAAGCAGGGGGGAGAAAGTATTTTCACCCTCTTAAATAGTCAATACTTATTTATAAAACAGGTAATAATAGTTGCAATAATTAATTATATATATGAAATTTAAATAAGTTTAAATATTTCTAAAAGATATTTATAGGTTATATATAGAATATAGGCTATGGATGTTTATATAACATTTTAAATAGTAATTTACTTCAAAATAAATAGATATAAATATAAATGCCTAGTAAGTTCCAAGAAATATATAAGTATGTCCAAAAGGAAAGAGAAAAATATATATATATATTGTCAAGAGTTCTATATATCCAGTTTTATATTTTAAAAGTGTCCGATGTATTTCCGCTGTGGTCTTTTTTCGTCCACGTTTCTAGTTTCCGTTCCAAAGTAAAGTAATCCAATATGGCGATCTCTAATCTGTACAGTCAATCATAAGTGTTTCTTACTTTGCCAAACCACCTCTTTCTTTCCGTTGGGACAGCTAAGATGGGGATAGAAATAGTATCCAATTCACTTCTCAATCCAGCTATCTAGATTGACCTTTCTCCACATTCAATATTTTAGTGTTTTAACATTTCAATCCTCTAATATCTCTCCGCTGGTCTGAAGTTCATCCTCTTCTGTTTTACTCTCCTCATCGTTTGCCACCCATTTACACTCTGAGTCTTTCTCCTGCCCACTGCCCCTCTGAAAATCACCTTCTCCCCCTTCGGTTTTCCACCGAAATTTTAAAAAAAAAATGTTTAAGTTGTTCGTAATCTGCTCACACCGCTGATCTTCGCACCGTACTCACTCTTCTGCTTCCCGTTGGTCTCGTTCGGGGCGTCAGGCCTCTGAGTCAGCCATGCCAGCTGGCTTCTTCTAAGCTTGGATTGAGGGTCCTTCTTGGTGTGGCGGGAGATCGCACCTCTCCTCGCCTCCTCCGAAGATTCCCCTCCTTATTACCAATCCCTCCAGGACCAATCTTCGCCCAGAAGGGCACCAAAAACTTAGAAATTCGGCACTGGGAATAGAGCACTTCTTTTCCCGTGCCGCCTCAACCCTATGTCACCGCCGGAAATCGAAAAGTTATTTATCTTGATGTATTCCCATTACCCATTAATCCACTCGCAGCTGCCTACTTTCAAACTGCTGGGTCAGCTGGAATTGGACCTGGAGCCTGTGACAGGAGCTCACCTCACTCCAGCAGCAGCAATGGGTCTCAAACATGAGCCTGCTGATCATCAGCACAGTGTTCTAACCTCATGAGCCACCAAGCTCCTTCAGTACCAGTTCTTGTGGGCAACTTCACAGAGATGTGAAAGCAGTCCCCAACTGTGCATCCCCCAGGCAAAGGCGATATCACCAGCAAAATCCCTTGCCACAGAAACACTTAGGTGCTACCAACACAGGGAAAAAAATATTCATGCAATTAATTTTAAATGACATATAGATCAAAATTTTAAATAGAAAATTATTGAAAAAAGAATTACAATATGTTAGAGGTTTTGCTTCATACAAGCATTCAGTCTTCTTGTATGTTGCAAAAACAAGTAGAGAATTTCAAGAAGAGATTAAAAAACATTTTACAATTAGGAACCTTTCACCTATTTCTCTTTGCAGCTGTAGCTTTCTTCCCAAAATAGACGGTATTGAATCACAACGTGGAATTTTTTTTCACCAGCCAGTAGAACTCAATGGCACAAGTACATGTTAATCCAGGTGGTTGTACCTAAAAAAGGTCATTTTTATTGCAGCCTATGTCAAAGGGGACATTTCTGAGCCATACAGGAAAACGATTCTGTGGCTGGACTTTCTTGAATCCCTCTGAACATTATGATGATAGAGATAATTTGAGCATTCAATTTAATTTATCTGGCTTCAGTGTGAGTCTTCATTGAATGATTTTTCTCTAAGCAATCCACCATGCTATGGCCCTGAAAATTACTGTAAATAAGTAATAACAAAATAGCAACAATTAAACAATTAAATGAATTTGTGTGTCTTGGTGAGGTGTTTTGTCATGTATTCTCCAAAATACCTGAGGGCAGAATAAGAAGTAATGTATGGAAACTTATCAGGGAGAGATCCAATCTAGAACCAAGGAGAAATGTCCTGAAAGTGAGAATAATTAATGAGGAGAATGGCTTTGAGCCAGAAATGGTGAGTGCTCCATCACTGAAGATTTTTAAGAAAGGACTAGACAGGCATTTGTCTGGAATGGTACAAGGCCTGCTTGAGCATGGTTGAATTGGAAGACCTCCTATGCCCCTTTTTGGCTCTGTTATTCTATATTCTGTAAAACTGAGTGCTCTCCAGAATATTTGCAGTACAGTTCCTTTAAACCCCGCCTGTATGTAGAATAGCGCGAGAGAGATGATAGAAACTATCACCCCCACATGGAGGTTAGAGAAGACTTATAAATGTAATAAAAATAAGAAAAATCCATTGTATTATATTTGCTATTTTTCATTGTCTCTCTAATGTTACTTGCAATGTTTGAGAATTGAAGGAAATTGAGCTTTCCTTCAGTCTTTGGCCAAACTTAATGCTGAGCAGATATTCCTGTTATCAGCTGTTCCAAGTTATCAAACTTGGGACTGCAATTTCCAAAAGAAAATGCTAACTGATAATTGTGGGAGAAGCCTAGAGAGCTTTAGGTTGGTGGAGAAGCTGTTCAGTTTTGCTCTTTTCCAAAACTGATGGACATTGGACTTGTTTTAGGTTTTGTTTCTTAAAAAAAAAATAACAATAATGTCTCAATGTGCTTTAAGTAGCTCTGAGCAGGATGGACAATAATATTCTTAAAAATGGCCTTGCCGTCTATTTTATACCTTCTTAGCCTTATTAAATTAGAACTTTTCAAACATAGAAATTTAGAAAAGTGTGCCTGAAATCAATGCTTCTATTTATTTGAGCTCACTGTCTTTGTTGCACATTAGGGCCTTCGGACACTTTTGCTTCCCTTGAATCATCTTCAGGTTATTGGTTGGTGACTTGAAATTTTAGAGCTGGAAACTGAATTGAACAAAACGGAAAGGGGCAGAAAGAGGAAGAATGAGCCACTGTGACTCATTCCTTAGAAATGTGGGCTTCCTTCCTTTTGAGGTTTAAGAATGTCGAGGCTTAAGTAGGGCAGGGGCTTCCAGGAAGTTAAGGAGAATTTGGGGTCAGATGTTGCCATCTGCACAATTTCCGCTTTCCGTTGCTCTTGCCTCCCTTCTATTCCACCCACCCATCTACTCTTGGGAATTTTCGCCTCCTGCCTGAATTGTCCTAGAAGCAATTCTGACAAATTCAGATCCACTGTAATTGCTAAGGTTGGCTGGGGGAGGTGGGGGGAAGATATTCCGGTCTTCTACATGGGGGTGGGGCAAGGGGGTAAGAGATGAAATTAGTAAGTAATATAAGAAATTCTGTGTGTTTGGGTAAAGGTTCTTTTGTTGTCGTTAAAGCATTTTATTCTGGAATGAAGGCTTAAAACTTGTTTTCCCATTTTTGTTTTCCCTCTGTTTTTTTTTTATCCAAGCTTTTTTTCCCGGGGCTTCATAAATCTCAGTTGTGGAGATTCCAGTTTAGTTCCTTGCTCAGTTGCAGACTTTAATACAGGTAGTCCCCGACTTCAGTGACCAAAGTTACAACGGCACTGAAAAAGTGGCTTATGACCGTTTTTCACACTTATGACCAATGCAACATCCCCGAGGTCACGGAATCAAAATTCAGATGCTTGGCAACTGACTCCTATTTATGACAGTTGCAATGTCCCTGGGTAGTGTGATTCCCTTTTGCAAACCTCTGACAAGCAAAGTCAATGGGGAAGGCAGATTCTCTTAACAACCATGTCACTAACTTAACAACTGCAGTGATTCACTTAGCAACAGTGGCAGGAAAGGTCGTAAAATGGGGCAAAATTCACTTAAGAAATGTCTCATTTTACAGCTGCTTTTCCTCATGGAGGCACAGAATCTACCTTACTTATATCTTTACCATGACCTCGTGAAGTAGGCTTCAAAACGTGTTATGAAAGGCCTAAGATAATTGTACAGGTAGTCCTCAATTTACGACCACAATTTAGTAACATACTTTTTTTTTTTTACTCAATTGTGGTTGTAAGTCGAGGACTACCTGTACAATTATCTTAGGCCTTTCATAACACGTTTTGAAGCCTACTTCATGAGGTCATGGCAAAGATATAAGTAAGGTGGATTCTGTGCCTCTGTGAGCTTTTTTGAGGAAAAGCAGCTTTAAAATAAATCATGTACGAGGTCTTGGATCTTGATCCTGCAGACAGACGCCAGTAAATGCTGCCAAAATTCAACCTTAACCGAGATGTCTGCTAGTGTTTTGACCAAAGAAACCTGGCTGGAAAAGGGCGATGCTGCATTGGATAAAAAGTAAATGGGGGAAGAAATTGATAGCTTGATTGTATGATTTTTTTTTCGCTCCCTCCCTCTCTCCCTCCTTCCGTCCCACCCCACCCCCACCCCAACGTTTCCAAATCTTACATTTCCTGAGAGATGTAGAACTAGCCAGTTTCCCTTGAGAAAGCAGCAAATGCAGCATGGTTGGCTGGGGAATTCTGGGAATTGAAGTCCTCAAATCTTTAAAGTTGGCAAAGATGGCCATCCCTACAGTAAGAAGGTATTTGGCAGGGTGAGCTGTGTCCCTCTCTCTGCTCATGTCTCAAAATATCTCCTTTGCTAGTTGCCACTGATAAAATACAAGCCAGATCGACTTTTGTTCTGATCCTGAATAAGAAAATCATCTTCTGTTGTTCAGCTGCAATTTTTGTTCCGAAGCTGTTACCTGTAAGCCAGAGAAAACATTGAGTCTTTTAGAATTACAAGCCTTGATCCAATCTGCTTTTAAAGTGGCTAAACAACAGAAATGAAGAATGCAGCATCTAAAGTCCCATGCTGCGCTTTTAATTTTACTTGCTTTTAAAGTTACTCTGATAGAGAGCTGTGTAGAATTTTTTTATCCTTTTCTTTCCCCTGGTTATCAATACGACAAATTTTTGAAGCAGGTCTGATTTTTTTCACTTCTCTTGATGCGCTTCTCTTGAAGACTTAAAGCTAGCTTGGGAGGGAACTTTTGGTTTGACCAAATTCTTAAAGTCCTAAAGTAAGGGCATTTAATCCAAAATATGGATAATTTTGTGGGACCTGATTTTTGGATTCATGCAAAGCAAGAATGGGAACAGGAACGATGTCTCTCATTCCAGACTCGGTGTTGTGGTGAAGGTGCTTGCCTGGAAACCAGGAGACTGTGAGTTCTAGTTTCACCTAAGGCACAAAACCCAACTGGATGACTTTAGGCCACTAATGATATCTGCTATGAGTGACGACTTCTCCACGTCTTCCTCAGAGGCCTTGAGGTGTATAAGAGCAAGGGTGGATAAAAATCGATGATATTTTTTAAAAAAAATAAAAAAATCAGATTTTTAAAATTTAAATTGGATCTTTTTGATTTTTATCAAATTTATTTTAATAAAATGGTTTTGGAGTAAAACTCTATCCAAATGTAGTTTTCTATTTAAGATACATTAATAATTTAGTTTATTCAGCATGACATGGAGCTTAGTTATGTAGCATGAGGCTGTATATTCTGCAATATTGGTGTTGTCGGTGAGACAACAGCAGTTCAGAGGAGGAGGAGCTGTTGCAGGACAGAGATGACAGTTGCTGTTTAATAATTATTATTTAAATCAACTTGATTTAAATCAAATCCACCCTGATGAGAGCATTCGTGGCACATCCGAGAGTGCTGACTCTGAACTGCTGACAGAACATGCCTTGTCTGGGGAGAGCTACCATGCCACTGAGGAAGAGGGGGAGAGCTACCATGCCAATGAGGAAGA
>WNWU01013574.1:122427-154476 GCA_012654045.1 Ptyas mucosa
ATGCCAATGAGGAAGAGTGGGAGAGCTACCATGCCAATGAGGAAGAGAGGGAGAGCTACCATGCCAATGAGGAAGAGGGGGAGGAGCTACCAACCTTGGTGGATGCTAGAGTACGCAGGATAGAGAGGTGGAGATCTGACAGATTGATGGAGAAAAGGCCCCGGCCCTCCTCATGGGCTGCACCCAGGAGGAGCTATTTAGCACAGCAGGCAGAGGGAGGCATTGCGAGAAGCAACCTGTGTTGATCATTGCTAGATGGATATTTGTGTCTCCGGAACTCTGCATCTAGTGTATTTAATTCAGTTGCGGAGCCGCTTATATTTGTGTTTGGAGCAGCCAGTTATCTGTCGGGTGGACTAATTGGCCATTGCCTGGAAGGTTAGTCTGGAGTTTGTTCATGGCTGGCTTCGCTGAAAACGGCCCCCTAAACTCCTGGACAATTCCTATGACTTCTCCTTGAAAGCCCTGAAACCGGACCACCGGACTTGTTGGCAAACCTCAGTGGAGGCCCCAGACCTCGGAGGGGATTTGGGCTGTTTATTTTTGGTACCTACCCACACAAAACCTTTATTTCCAAGTCTTTTTTAGGTTTGGCTGTAAGTTAGTTTTGCTTTTGGTTATCTACTTGGTCGCGCGAGCCAATTACTGTGCTAAGCTTGCAGCTGGAGGTTAACTAAAAACCTGAAATAGAACTGTTGGGGGAATAAACTGAAAAAAGCTCTCTGCACCAACCCTGTCGTGTGGGTGAGTGGGGGCAGCACTCTCTCTCAGTCCAGCCTACTTCACAGAGTTGTTGGGGGTGGGGAGAGTTACTTATATAGTAATAAAAGTGGGATAGCAATTTAAATAAATCGGTGTTAAAAGTTTTTCTCTTTCTTTTTCAGCCGTATCTCGGAATGGCTGTGACGCCCAGATGGATGCTCATAGAGTGCATGACCAGATAGGGACTTTAGGCAAGTGGCACAGGAGCAAAAGTTGTAGCCTGCCTCTTGTGAAGCAAACTAGGTTCCATTCAGACTGGATATGCAGGATTCACTGTCTTAAGCAATTGGTTAAAAAACTTCATTTGCTTTAACCCAGAGAGCCCTTTTGGCTACCATTAGCCTGGCTTATTTCAAAGCTATCCACAGGAAGTTTGGAGCACAGTACAAATTGGCTTTGCCCCATCCTTCAGTCCCCTAATATCACCATGTCGACGTCTTCACTGCGCCGCCAGATGAAGAATATTGTACATAATTACTCTGAAGCCGAAATCAAGGTTCGTGAGGCTACATCAAATGACCCTTGGGGCCCATCTAGTTCTCTCATGTCTGAAATTGCCGATCTCACCTACAATGTGGTAGCCTTCTCAGAAATCATGAGCATGATCTGGAAGCGTCTCAACGATCATGGGAAAAATTGGCGTCACGTCTACAAGGTAAGCATGCGCCGTCTCTTGTTCTTGGAAATATATACTTCTCTGCTAATGGTGCCATAATCATCCTGTTTTGATTTTCAGTAGCTATTCACCATTAAATCTGTTTCATTCCATTCCCACCCTGTTCCACAGATGCCTCATTAAGAAAGTAGAAAAGTTATTCATATATATTATGATGTGTATTTTATCACAGAACGCATGCTTCTTTGAACACACACAACACAGTACTCAGAAGAATGGATATGTGCGTTGCCACCTGCATGCTTTATCCAAAAAGTCCAAATATGTCAGGGGTGAAATCTAAAATTTGTTACTACCGGTTCTGTGGGCGTGGCTTGGTGGTGGTGGGTAATGTGACCGGGGGGCGTGGCCTTTTTTTTTTTTTTTTACTTTTAAAACCATTTTTTCTACAACCTCTTAGGCGAAGACTTTTTTTTCTTTTAAATGCCTCTGACGATCCGGCAACTCAGCTTGGATCGTCAGAGGCATTTAAAAGAAAAAAAGGGTTTCGGCCGAAGAGGTTGTAGAAAAAATTCTTTTAAAAGTAAAAGAAAAGCCTCTGATGATTGTGCGGCTCAACTGGGCATGGGGAGGGGGGCAGGGATTTTTGCTACCGGTTCTCCGAACCACCCACCTCCATCGCTTCCAGACTGGGCGATCCGGTCTGAACTGGGAGCATTTCACCCCTGAATGAAATATGTTAATTCATTCCCAAATGCAGATTAATTCTCAAGCATGCGAATGGAAGGGCTGTTGGTCAGTGGTAGAGAAACAACTTCTCATCCACCTGATCCCAAATTCAGGCCATGACATCTTCAGGAAAGATGAATTCCTTTTGGTATCCCAGGGGCTCAGAGGCGGTGAAGCTTTAAAATGAAGGGATTCCATCATGCAAGTAGTCCTCAATTTACGATCGCAATTAAGCATGGATTTTATGGTTGCAACTCATGCCTATCATTTAAATGGGTCATCATGTGACCACACCTGATTTTACAACCTTTTTTTGTGCCGGTCATTAAGTGAATCCGTTGTTGAAGCGGCCATTTTTGCCGGAAACCAGTTGTGATCACGGGACATTGCAAGTTGCTAAATGTGGGCCGGTTGCCAAGGCAATCATGGGACTGGGAAGGGCTCTTGACCATTGGAACTTTGCCTCTGGGTCATAAGTATCTTTTTTGGGGGCGGGGGGTCTGTCCTAATATTGAATGGTTGCTAAGCGACTGCCTGAGGACCACCTGTACAGGACTGAATTTGGAGAGAGGGTTTTTTTTGGGGGGGGGTGTTCTTTGATTTTTAATTAGAGCTTCCAAAATCCATGTTTTCCTTATCCATCTCCAATGGAACAGGAAATTATGTTGATGTTTTTCAGCCTCATGTTCAGAAGGGCCTCCAAGATTGCAAGAGGAGTTCTCGGGGCTGGCCTGCAAACATTTTGATGTAGACCAGGGGTGTCAAATCCGCTCGCATCGTGGGCCATATCATGATATATTGCGATGTTTTTTGCCTTTCGGAACCAGGGTGGGCATGGCTCGCATGGGCCATCAGTTTGACATGCCTGATGTAAACTGATGATGTAAACATACGATGAACGGTTGCAGGAACTGGGCATGGCTAGTCTAGCAAAGAGAAGGACCGGGGAGACATGATAGCAGTGTTCCAATATTTGAGGGTCTCCCACAGAAAGGAAGGGGTCAAGCTATTTTCCAAAGCACCTGAAGGCCAGACAAGGAATAATGGATGGAAACTGACCCAGGAGAGATTCAACCTAGAATAAGGAGAAATTTTCTGGCAGTGAGAACAATCGACCAATGGAACAGCTTGCCTTCGGAAGTTCTAGGAGCTTCATCGCTGGAAGCTTTCAAGAAGAGACTGAACTGCCATCTGTCAGAAATGGTGTAGAGTCTCCTGCTTGGGTGGTGGGGGGTTGGACTAGATGACCTACAAAGTGCCTTCCAACTCTGTTAATCTGTCTAATCTGACTTGAATTAGATGGGACAGTAACCTCTATTGCTTTGCGTGTCTTCTTTGAATATATGCAGCACATTTGGTTAGCAAGGCCAAGTAAAAAATATTGCCGAGTAAAGCTTTGTGAGCTATTTTCAGTCAAAGTTGAATGTCTTATGCTAAGTGGAGCATACCATGATTTTCATTAGTTGGGGGTAGGCAACCATTTAACCCCTAGATCCATGATGGTGAACCTATGGCACACGTGCCACAGATGGCACACAGAGCCATATTGGTGGGCACACGAGCATTGCCTTACCTCAGCTGCAGTGTGCATGCGCGCGCCGGCCAGCTAATTTTCAGACCTTCCGGGCCCACCAGAGGTTGGGAAACAGGCTATTTCCGGCCTCTGGGGGGCCTCTGGAGGACGTGGGGAAGGCCGTTTTCACTTTCCCCTGGCTCTTAGAAAGCCTCTGGAGCCTGGGGAGAGCGAAAAACGAGCCTACTGGGCCCATCGTGTCATCGCGTGCCAAAAGCAGGGGTCGCCGGGGGGGGGGGGCACATGCACATGCGTGGGGGGGCACATTTATGGGTATGGACACGTGCACGTGTGACCCCCCCCCCCCCACGCTCCCACACTTTTGGCACGTGATGGCATCACTGCCCTAGATGTTGAATGGATTCTAAATAGCAGTGACCATGATGGGAAATGTAGTATTGAAGAATGCTGTTTTGCACAAAGAATGGGGAAGCTGGTGATTTGAACTACAATTCTCTGAAACATTAGCCATCATGGGTAAAATAGTGGGACAAGTAGACCTGCAACATTTAGAGGTGTACAATATGCCCAGATGTGTTTCTTCATATTTCCCCCCTTTTTTCCTGCTACTTGAATTGTGGGCGACTTTGCTGTTTACAGATATATTATAGAGAAAGCAACGGTTATTGACAACAAATCAAAGAATTGCAATTAGCTTTCTGATATTTGCTGGAACTGCTTCCCATCTGGATGCATCATTTGTTTACTATTCCTCTGTAAATCCCATGTTTTCTAAAACGCAGTGCAGGTACCTTCCAGAAACACAGAAAGGATGCTGAGTCTGTGCTTATCTCAGTCTGCCTTTTTATCACAACAATCCTTACCATATGCTGTTTTGGTTCCCTAAAGTCATTTTTTCCACAAACGATGATGTCAGTATGATGGCCTTTTGATGTGGATCACTGTTTTTTATCACCTACAGTAATTACTGTGTGGAGTAGGAATGGCTGAAAAAGAAAAAGCAATCAGCTCAAGATTACTAATAAAATTCATCCCTGGCCTGGCCCCACATTTTTACCATTGAATTATTAATTCACATAAATACTGGCAACCCTTCCCCTTTTCTTTGACAGAGAACCTGCAGATTCGCATCCAGTTCAACGTCGGCCTCTGCTCCAAAAATATAAAGCTACCCAAGACATTTAGATGGTGAATTCCACCTATTAACTGTCTCCTGCATGAAAACTTATTTTCTTGACTTGAACCTTGGCATTCCCATAATTCTGCTTCCCAGGGCCAAAATTTCTCAGATTCTCATTTTCACCTTTTATCTTATAAGCATGTCATGAGTTCTTTTCTTCTTGCATCTCTTCCAGGCAATGACACTTATGGAATACCTAATAAAGACTGGTTCAGAGCGGGTCGCACAGCAGTGTAAAGAAAATATTTACGCCATCCAAACATTAAAGGATTTTCAGTACGTTGACCGGGATGGCAAAGATCAAGGGGTCAACGTGCGGGAGAAGGCCAAGCAGCTGGTGGCCCTCCTTAAAGACGATGAGCGTCTTAAAGAAGAGAGGGTCCACGCCCTCAAAACTAAGGAGAAGTTGGCCCAGACTGCAACCGGTAAGTGCTATGGGCCTTGATCTAGTTGACATTGTCCTCTGTGTTATCCAAATCTACACCTCTCATCTCCAGGTGATTCTTCTTTGGTATAATAAGATTCTTTGGACTGTGTGTTTTAGCCTATGTATTTAATAAGGTAGAACCGCATTCCTTTGGATGATGGGAAGAATAATGATTAAATAGCAAAGCTGTCAATCAAACATTGGACATGAGAAAGGAGAGATATTTTCCTTTGAGTTCACCACATTTAATTTGCATGTGCTGCAATCATCTTTAACTCTTTGGGTAGAAGTGATAACACAGGTATTCCTTGTTTAATACTACCTTGTACAGGTTTTCCTTAACTTAAAACTATAATTGAGCCCAGAATTATGGTCATAAGTCATGCTGGTGGTTAAGCAGGTCATCATTTGACGACCCAATTTTATGACACTTTTTGCGACAGTTGTTAAGCAGATCACCATGTTAGTTAAGCAAATCAGTGATCATTAAGAGAATGCTGTAGTCAGTAAACTTTGGCAATGACTGTTTTTTTTGCTTGAGACTGGAAGTAAGGCACTCATTGTAAATTGTGGTCATGTGATTGTGGGATGCTACAAATGGCTATAAAAGCAGGCCAGTTGCCTAGCATCCCAAATGTGGTCACGTGACCTTGAGGGATGGCCATCAGAACTTCAAATCCAGGTCATAAGTCCTGTTTTGGGGTCTGTTGTAACTCCAAACGGTCGCTAAGCAAGTGATTGTAAGTCAACTTCTATCTCTACTGTAATCATTCACAGTTAGGACAACGATAAAAAAGTAATTTTGTGATCAATCCTCACATTTACAACCTTTGCAGATCTGTAAGCAAAGGAAAGCTGAGATAAGATTGTAAGCACAGTCATAGTTTCACTTAGCAATCACTTCACTTAATGACTCAGTTGCTGGTCCCAGTTGTAATGGCTAAACAAGGATTACTTCTACAGTGGCTTGAAGGCCAGAGCCATCACCCAGAGCATTCATTTTTTTTTTATTGAAAAGTTTTATAAAAAGTTTTAACAAACAAACAAATCCCCCCCTTCCTCCCCCCTCCCAATCCCTTCTTCCTCCCCCCCTCCCCCCCCAACTTCCCAGAGCAGAATATAGGGTATAGATTTAACATCTTTAGACAAGCATAATTATCCTTAAACTAGTAAACATATCTCCCCCTAGAACTTTAACTCCACTATCAAAAACATACTACATCAATAAACTAAAATTCACTCATACGCTAATTGATATTTTCGTGTGTGATACTTATTCTGAATATAATCAATCCATCTTCTCCATTCCAATATATATCTTTCTTGTGTGTAGTCCTTCAAGTAAGCTGATATTTTCGCCATTTCCGCTAAATTCGCTACTTTCAGTGTCCACTCTTCAATAGTAGGCAATGCGTCCTTCTTCCAATTTTGCGCAACCAACAACCTGGCTGCCGATAATAAGTTTAAGATCAGCTTAGTCTCTAGTGATGTACAGTCCTCAGTGATGCCCAGCAAAAACAATTGTGGAGTAAATTTCAACCTTTTTTAAAAAACATTCTGCATCACCCACCAAATTTTTATCCAAAAAGCCTTGATTTTCTTACAAGTCCACCATATATGAAAATAAGTGGCGTCCTCACAGTCACATCTCCAACATTTAGCTTGCACATTTGGGTACATACATGACAATTTTTTAGGGTCTAAATGCCATCTATAAAACATCTTATAAAAATTTTCCCTTAAATTTTGTGCTTGCGTAAATTTAACATTTCTAACCCAAATCTTTTCCTAAGTTTCCATCATTATTGGTCCCTGAAAGTTTTGTGCCCACTTTATCATACAATCCTTAACCAATTCCGTTTCCGAGTCTATTTCCAGTAGTGCATTATACAACCTTTTAATATGCATTTGACTTTGATCCCTAATTTGTTTTACCAAATTTTCCTCTGTTTGCATAACCCCAATTTTTTGATCTTCCTTCCATCTAGCTTGAAGTTGACCATACTGGAACCAGGTATATATTATACCTTCTTCATTCAATTCATTTAGTGATTTGAATTTCCATATGCCCCTTTCCCTAAAAAGGAGCTCTTTATAAGTAATCACCTCTTGTTTTTGTTCTATACTTATGTTTTCTATTGCATGTCTGGGATTAGCCCATATAGGTATTTTGTAGTCTAATTTATATTGATACTTTTTCCATACCCTCAACAAGGCATTTCTAAGTATATGACCTTTAAACACTTTATCAACTTTTTTCTCATATAATAAATAAGCATGCCACCCATATAATAAGTCATAACCTTCTATATTCAACACTCTCTCTTCAGTGAAATTAAACCAGTTGCTAATTTGTTATAAGACAGCAGCCTCATAATACAATCTTAAGTTAGGCATTTTAAGGCCTCCTCTCTCCCGTATATCCTGTATAATTTTCAATTTTATTGTTGGTTTTTTCCCATCCCAAATAAAAGTGTTCACCCCTTTCTGCCATTCCTTCACATTTCCATCCTTCTTAAGCACTGGTATCATTTGAAACAAACATAAAAACCTGGGCAACACATTCATTTTTATTACTGCTATTCTTCCCAACAATGATAGTTGTAACTTTTTCCAATTTTCCATATCTTTCTGCACTTTTTGCCAGAGAACTTCATAATTGTTTTTAAATAATTTCGTATTTGAGTCTGCTATATATACTCCTAAATATTTAACCTTCTTAACTATTTCAAATCCTGTTCTTCTTCCCAATTCTTCTTTTTGTGATAGAGGCATATTTTTAACTATCACTTTTGTCTTATGTTGGTTTACTTTAAATCCAGATACCTTACCATATTGACCTAATATATCCAACATATCTGAAACCGATTCCATAGGTCTAGATAAAGTAACCACCAAATCATCTGCAAACACCCTTAATCTATAATCTTGCTGCCTAATTACAATTCCCTTTAATTTATCAGAATCCCGTATCCTATTCAGCAATATTTCCAGAGTCAAAATAAACAGTAATGGAGACAATGGGCAACCCTGCCTTGTTCCTTTCTCAATCTTAAAAACATCTGTTAAACCTCCATTAACTATTATTTGTGCTGTTTGTTCTTGATATATTGCTCTAATTGATTGTATAAACTGTTCTCCAAAATGCATTTTTTTCTATTACCTTTAACAAAAATTGCCAATTCAATCGGATCAAATGCCTTCTCTGCATCCAAGAAAACAAACGCTGCAGAGATTTGGTTGTTTTTCTCCAAATACTCCAATAAGTTTACCACTTATCTAACATTATATTTCATTTGTCTCCCTTTTATAAACCCTGATTGATCCTTATGAACTGTTTGTTGTATAACTGGCATTAATCTATTCGCTAATATTTTAGCAAAAAGTTTATAATCAGTATTCAAAAGTGATATTGGTCTAAAATTTTCAGGTTTAGTACAATTTTGGTCTTCCTTTGGGATCAGCGATACAAAAGCTGTTCTCCAAGAAGGTGGAACTCTTCCACCTGCTTGGATTTTACAAAATAAGGCTTTTAGCGGTTCTACCATTTCAAACTGTAAATTCTTGTAATAAATAGCTGTTAGTCCATCTGTTCCCGGAGATTTACCTGTTTTTAGTTGTTTAATTGCTCCAATGATCTCTTCGGAAGTTATTGACCGATTTAACCCCTCCCTCTGTTCTATAGTTAATTCAGGTAACCTCTCTTCTTTTAAATATCTATCTCTATACTTCAATTGGGTCACCACTATACAACTTTGTATAAAACTCTAAAAAAGCTTTTTTAATCATACCCTGTTGATAAACTTCCTTACCTCTAAATTCTATCTTATCAATAATTCGTGATTTTTGTTTTTTTCTCAGCTGGTAGGCCAACCATCTACCTGGTTTGTTAGCGTTACAAAATGTATTATGTTTAGCATACTGTAGACTAGTTGCCACTTGGTCCGCCATAAGCATATTAAATTGCCCACGTAATATATTTATTGTTTCTTCTACTTTCTTATCTCCTGGGTTAATTATAAGTAACTGCTCTTTTTTTTTAATTTCCTCCTCAATCTCTTTCCGCTGCTTTTGTTGCTTTGATCTATGTTTATTATTCAAATGTATTAAAGTTCCCCTCATATAAGCCTTACTTGCATCCCATACCATTTCCATAGAAGTACCCCTATACATATTATTAGCAAAAAACTCTTTCGTCTGTTTTTAAAGTTCCTTAACATTTTCTTCATATCTAAATAGATTTTCATTTAACCTCCAAGACCTCCTTTCTCCCCTTTCCTGTTCCATTTCCACCCATACTGGACTATGATCAGATAATATTCTTGGGCATATCTTCACCTTCTTCACCCTGGAAAGAAAATCATTTGTAGTTAGTATAAAATCAATCCTGGAAAAGGATTGATGCCTGTCAGAGAAAAAGGTAAAATCCCTTTCCTCTTCGTTCCGGACTCTCCAAATATCTCTTAATTCCATATCTTTCACCAAATCAAAAAATGACTTGGGTAATTTCACACGTGCTGAGGTCTTAGACAAACTTTTTTTATCCTTTAATGTGTCTATAACCCCATTCCAGTCTCCCATTAGCATCAAAGATTTATAATCCCATTGTATTATTTTGGTATGCAAAAATTTATCTCGTTGTTGATTAGGTGCATATACTCCAATTAAAAGCATTTTTCCATTTTGAGTCAATAATTCAATTGCAATGTATCTTCCTTGAACATCTGCCTCGATTAGATTAGCTGATAGTCCCTTTTTTACATATATTACTAAGCCATTTTTCTTCTCTGAGGTTGATGCCACAAAATGTGCACCCAATCTGGAATTTATCAAATATTTTTGATCTGATAACCTAATATGTGTTTCTTGCAAACATCATTCTTAAATTGTTTCAAATAATGAAATACTTTCCTTCTTTTTTGTGGTGAATTCAAGCCATTAACATTCCAAGAAAGAAATTTAGTTGCCATCTTTGGCCCCTCAAAGCTTCATGAGCATGTGCTGAATGTCTTCTTCCATTGCAGTCTTCAGCCTTGCCCCTCCCACAGCTTCTGTTTTACGAACTTCTTGAGATAAAACTTGAGGTTGATCTTTAAGTTGTTGTTGTACTTTGCGTTTATAAGTTGCTCGTGTCACTCATTGTTCTCCTGGTTCCTCTGGCCTCCTAGGTAGTTCAGAGGTTGTGAGTGGGCCCCCAATTTACAATAACACTTCTTGCAAGATAGTTACTCCAGCTGCAACTTCAGCATAAGTTTATATCTGCTTTCCATCTTTCTCTTGCTGTATCATCTCCTTTTTCTTTTCTTTTCTGTCCCCCCCTGGTGAGGGTGGGTGTCCAGCTTTCAAAACATTAACATAGAATTCTTTTGCTTTCCAAATTGTGTTTAAGCGATGTCTTTCTCCACCATAATTTACTGTTAGGCCAGTTGGAACATCCCATCTGTACTGAATTTGTTGGTTTCTCAATTCATTTACCAAGAATCCAAATTCCTTTCTTCCCCTTAACATTTTAGCAGGAATCTCTTTCAGGATCATTAATTCTTGTCCATCCACTTGAACTTTATTCTTATAAGATGCTTGCAAAATATCATTTCTAATTCTCCTGGTTGAAAAATAGATCACCACATCTCTTGGCCTTTGTCTTGCCACCCAAGAATTGACCCTGTAAATTTTATCAATTTGAAATGCTACATCTTCTGGCCTGTCGTTAATAATCACTGCCAAAGCTCCAGCACAGATGTCTCTTAAATTTTCCCGGCTATTTTCTTTTAGCCCTCTCACTCTCAAACCAAATTCCATGGATCTGTATTGCAACATAAGCATCTCATCATCCACCTTTTCTGTTTTGGTTAAAATTTCTCCTACTTTATCTTCCAGATTCAAATTAGACTCATTGATTTCCTCTACTCTCTCCCCCAACTTAACAAGATGTTTTGCCAGTCCCGAAACTGCTAAAACGATGTCTTCTCTTATTTCATTATGTTTAACTTCCACAACATCTTTAATTGCTTTTATGTCTTCAGCAAATTCTTTAAGCTTCCCTTCCATAATTACTGTTTGGTCATTCATGGCTGCAGTTTGATTAATCATGGCTTCTTTTATAAAATCTTTTAGTTCTTTTATAGAAGCCTTCTGATTCTGTGACTCCACTGGAAGCTGTACTTTCTGTGTCACTACTGGATACCTTCCTCCACTTTTGGGAACTACTGTTTTAACTTGCTTAGAAGCCATCTTATTTTTAAAAAAAATTCCCTTTTTTAAACAGCCTCAAAGTCTCTTAAACAATCTTCAGAAATAATTTGTTTATAACTTAGAATTTTTCCAACAAAGTCCTTCCACCAAACTCAAAAGTCCAACAGCAGCTGCTTTAATCCACACTCAGAGCAATGAGCTTAACAAGCACTTTCGTTTCTAGCTTTCACTTTCATGCCCACAACAAAGGCGCCATCTTCCAGCCTCCCGCTCAGAGCAATTCAGTTAGAAACAAAGTACATTTAGAGTTAAGTATTGTTACTTGCAAATGCTCTTTTCCTGCTTCCGCTCTGTCTGCTCTTGAAATCAATTAGTATGTGTTTTGAAAGCAGAGTTGGTCGCGACGTCTGGCTCTGTTTAAAACAGAGATGTCCTGGATCCGGAGCTTTTGGTGAGTTGAAGCGGGGAGCTCTCACCTTCCAAGCCCCTGGAGTTATTCCAGGGGCTTCCAGGGAGCTCTACCCCCCCGCCAGCTCACCTCTCCTTCTTCTCCCGAAGGTGAGGTTTTCCAGCCGTCAGACAGCCGATTAGCGCTGTCAAGACGGCTTTAACGCGATTGCAGGGCTGCCGGTCCACGGAGACCGTCCACAACGTCGGCGGCACCAACCGGAAGTCTCTACCCAGAGCATTCTTGATTTGATTAAATGTTATTAATTTCTCACTGTATACAGAAAAACAATGATATTTCATTGTTCACTGTCATATTTAGGTTGGAGAAAAAGCATTAGAATACAAATTGGGACCAAATGAGTGTTACATTTTCTGCATCAGCAAAAAACATTTCCTGACACTATCTGCAACTTCATTCCCATACAGCGGCCTTTCCCACTTCTGGTTTCCTCTGGTTCTAATATGATTGTCAAGCACAAGAGTGAAGGCAATGGAAATAAATACATATATATGGCATGCTAACACTCTCTACAAGAATCTGAACAACTAATGGTCAGAGCAAATTGACTGTAGAGAAGAGTTAATGGCATTCAAAGTGGGCTGGACTTAAATCTCTTGGTGCAAAGGGACTCGAGAGTGATGACCTGCTTGACTCTTCCTTCAGGCTCAGCCTAGTCATCTACCGTGATAGAACCATAACTTCCAGAATTCCCATATTGTTTTAAGAGCTAGGTTCCAAATGCATTTGGGAAGTTCCTGATAAGGTGAAATGCTGGAATTTGTTTGTAGAAGCTGGATTGTTTTGGCTGTTTAGGTTCAGTTATGAGGATGTTTGAAAAATCTGAACCCGCTACTTGTCTCCAGTGCAACTTTGCCTTTTCCAGTTGGAGACAGCAAGGAGGAAAGTGTGAAGTCATTCATAGGAAAACATTGGTGTCTTGTCTTGATCGTGTTCATGTTTCTGAAGTTATACCTACAGAGAAAGGCGTGCCCCTGATATAACTCTCACCAATTTGGCATGTTGCCAGGTTCTGAGATTGAGTTACAGGCCTTCTTGATCTGCTGATGCCCTTTCTCTATATCATAACCTCTGAATCAAATTCCACCACATTTGTTTGCACAACATCTGGTAGGGCAGGTTCAGATTGTTTTTTTTTTAAGTGCAGCATTTGCTACCTGTTGTAACCATTTCAGCACAAATACAGGGAACTGGGGAATTGTTAGAGAGAATTCAGTAGAAAAAGGAAGGAGGGAATATCCATAGTCTACACCCCAAACCCAACCCCCACCCCCCAAATGGAGCTGCAGATAGACTTCTTAATCATATCTGGCCAGAGGAATATCCCAAACAATGGCCTGTAGTTAAATTCAACTCCCAACCTCATGATATGTGTACTGTTAACACTCCTACACCCTTTGATTGAAGTGCAATAGATAAAGTAAGATAAAAAAAGTTGCCTTCAGCACTAATTCCTAAAATCTATGAACAATAAAACTATAACGTCACATAAGAGAGATATGAAAGAGCAAGTCCTATTGAGTTCTTCAGAAGTGCTCCCCTCATAAATTAAGTTTCTTGGGTGTGTTTGTGGAAGTAGGAAAAACCAAAGTCCATACCAACTTTTGGGCAATGGGGAAAATGGTGCTTAAAATAGCAAAACTGTCAGTCATACATCAGGTTATCAGGAAAGAGAGAAATTTTCCCTTGAGTTGACCGTATTTAATTTGTCTTGTGTATTTTGGTCTCTAGATTCTGTAGTCCCCTTTAATTCTTTGGGTAGCAATGGGACTATAGTGGTCTAAAGCCACAGCCATTCCTGGAGCAATCTTAATTCCATGCAACACCTTTGTTTCTCATTTTGTATGGAAAAACAATGATGTTATATCTGTATGTGATATAAATATTGTCATTTTATGTTTAATTTGGAGAAGATAAAAGAATTTGAATAGTAATCAGTGTATATCAGGGTTTGGCTCTCCGTCTCTGGAGCCCTAATAGGAGAAGGTAGAAAATATTTCAAAAGTAATTTTATTTAAAATAAATCCATTTGGATGACCTCAGTTTCTCAATTGAGTGTATAGATGCTAAGCCAAAGAGTCTCATATTCTGGGTCAAGTTTATTTTTCTTCTTACTTCCATTTCTTATTAGAGATGGGTTCTAATGTGTCAGATGAGAGTGAGACCACACATGAAGATCCAGTTAAACTGATTTATTGCTAAAAAGCCTTTGCACAGGAATCTTCTCAACTAATGGTTAGCACTTCTTTGGAATTGAAAAAAAAAAGTCAGTGGAATTCAAGGGAGGTTGGATTTAGTCTGCTTGTGGCTACTTAGGGAATCTAGGCTAATCCCTCTTTTAACTCCGCCCTCAGGTTCTATCTTTCCTTCTCCTACACTGTGAATGGGAATAATACTGTATTCTTTCGTTACAGAATACTATTTTGAAATTATATTTGATTTTTTTGCATAGTATTTTTATGCAAAAATAAATAAATTTGCCTGTTAAGAATCACTTGTTTTATCAAAAATATCAATACGGTTTTGTAATTCGGTTTACAAAATTTAGAACTGAAATTTCTAACACAAAATGGAGAAATTCTCATTTCGATAGTGCATAACAATGAACTGTTGTTGATCATTGGCAAACAATTACAAGGTACTGAGAATCCACGGACTACCATAGTGAATTTCACGTTTTTGGAAATACTTCTCTCCATCTCTGATGGCTTGACCTGTAGTTATGAGATAGTGAAGTTCAGCATTTTTTTAGACTCCTGTCTTTCAAAATGGAAAAGGTTTTATTAGCTAGTAAGTAAAAAAGCCTTTGTGTTAATAAGTTAGCTTGAATCAAGAAAGTATGATGAAAGTTAGATATCTTTTGTTTCCACAGTATTTTTCTTTTTTTTTTTTATTACTGGAGAACAACTCATTGTGGTTTTTTTCAAAAATACTGCTGGGAATGTGGAGCCAACAAAATCATCTGGAAAAAAAATTGTGCAAAGATTCTGTAACTACTTTCATTTGTTACGCAATTTAAAATATAATTATTAAAAGTAGGTGATTGGTATTATTTTTTTAAAAAACCAAATTATTTGCTTCAGGAAATGCATTTTATTTCTTTATTTTTTTTAATTTTAGAAATGGACTGTATAACGCTGCCCAACTCTATAAGCATTCTGGGTGGCATACAGTAAAAACAGTTGGACAAATCAGATAAACAATAGGAACAAAATCCTCACACAAAGCCCTGAAGAAAAGCAGTGATTAAAAGACAATCAAATGTGAGGCCTACTCTAATATGGAGCCTGGAGAAAGAGCCAGGATCTCAGAACTTTTTGAAACATGGCCAGGTTTTTGGGGGGAGGAGGGGTCAGACCTAACTCGTTAAAAGTAACTGATTTATTATTTCAGAGGATCACACTATGGCAAAGTTTGAGATTCTCTGATTGCTAAGTCCTAAAGTTTGTTTGCGTTTAGCTTGGTGAGTTGTTAGACCCCACACATTCTGGCTTATAAATTATAGTTTTTGGCATAACAATATATGTGAATTAGGTCAGGTTAAATGTCTATGGAGATTCTCAGTCATCCAGGTCATGGTTGTCCCAAAGGTGCTTTTTCAAGAAGCAACTGGACTTTTTGGTTTTTCTTTGAAGATGTTTCATGGATGAGCTTCTTGGATGAGAAGAAGCTTCTTCAGCTCTGACTGGATGGTGGGGAATGGAAGGATTTATACTGTCTGCAAGGAGTATAAATCCTTCCATTCCCCACCATCCAGTCAGAGCTGAAGAAGCATTTTGGATGAGAAGCGAAACGTCTTCAAAGAAAAACTAAAAAGCCCAGTTGCCTCTTGAAAAAGCACCTTTGGGATAGTTCAGGGTAAGTAACAGCCTGTTAATACACCATATTTACTACCACCTTTTGCTCATACATGTAGGATGTGGCCCCTGGTCACAAAAAGCTGTTTAATTTGAGATTTAAGAGCAATGTAACTTGGATGAGTTAGTGTAATACAGTAATAGGAGGCAGATAGGCATTCTATTTTTTTTTTATTGGAAGGTACTGAGATAATTAAAACTATTTTGAACTTAGTGTTTGACCTTCCTCAGCTCCATTCCTGATTAAGATCCTATTGATAGCTCTCTGTTCTGCGTTTGGTTCATAATGTAAGCTGGGCTTTTAGCCAATTTTGCAAAAAGTGTGCCTGTTTCGATTTGTGGAGAACCAACTTTATAACGTGACTTATCTTTCTTTGGCCTTGCACTATGGAACTACATTCACTGCTTTAAAGTTAATTAGACTAGTCAGTTGGGTTTTTTTTTTAATTAAAAAAAAACATTCTTGGTACAGGTAGTCCTCGACTTACAACAGTTCATTTAGTGACCGTTTCAAGTTACAATGGCACTGAAAAAAAGTGACTTATGACCGTTTTTCACACCTACGACCATTGCAGCATCCCTGTGATCAAAATTCAGACTCTTGGCAACTGACTCATATTTACCACGGTTGCCATGTCCTGGGGTCATGAGATCACCTTTTCCGACCTTCTGACAAGCAAAGTCAATGGGGAAGCCAGATTCACTTAACAGCCGTGGATAATTAACTTAACACCTGTAGTGATTCACTTAACAATTGTGGCAAGAAAGGTAATTAAAAAGTGGGGTTAAACTCACTTAACGACTACCTTGCCTAGCAACATGAATTTGAGGCTCAATTGTGGTGGTAAGTCAAGATCTACCTGTAATTTCAAGAGATGAAATACATATATCTATACAAGTTCCAGCTTTTCAGTTCTATTACATCTTTCCCTATTTTTTATTAAAATAAAATAATTGTAGAGCCCACTGGCTTTCTGTGTATACGCTAGAGTTAATTAGTGGACATTTTCATGCTGTTGATCAGCACTGTGCCTTTGAAATAGTGCTTTTAAATGCAATAAAGAGCAGTTTAGAAATAATCACCTCATTTCCTTTTGAAGGAACCCATCTGGGAGACATGTCAACTCTGTTCTCAATGTGCCATGTACATTTTGTCAAATCACATCACTTGGTTTAAGAACACCAAATTTCTGGCTGACAAAATCATTTCCATCAGGCAAATAATCTTCTGACTACATATAATTTGAACGTTTGAGTTCTTTCATTCACCTTGAGGCTCTTCAGGCAGTTATTCATGTCCTGGGCACCTTATGATTGGATTATCGCAATGTGCTATAGTCCTTGACTTATAACTGCAGTTGAGCCCGGGATTACAGTCTTACGTCATTGCGGTTGTATGTCAAGGTACTCGCATGACTAAATACTTTATTGACCTTTTCCATGAGGGCCGTTCAGCAAACCCATTCATTGGACTTGGCATTGTTTGCCCAAACCGGCAAAAAAACATTGCAAACAATAATCAGATGATTGCAGGATGCCGCATCCAATCGTAAAGCTGGCCTGCCCAACATGTGATCATGTGACTGCAGAGGGAGGTGGCGGCACAACAATTTATGACGGCTGGGTATGTTTTATGGGCTGTAAAGCACCTGTTCTATGACCATTGTAACTTTGAACAGTTGTAAAATGAGGACTACCTGTACACGGGGCTGCCCTTGAAGGCCATCTGGAATCTACCCCAGTTGGTTTCCAAGTGCAATTCAAGGTATTGGGTACTAACAATCTCCCTCTGCAGTCCAATAACAGGGGTCTCCAACCTTGGCAACTTTAAGACTTGTGGACTTCAACTCCCAGAATTCCTCAGCCAGCAAAGTTGGCTGAGGGATTCTGGGAGTTGAAGTCCACAAGTCTTAAAGCAGAGCTGGCTGAGGAATTCTGGGAGTTGAAGTCCACAAGTCTTAAAGCAGAGCTGGCTGAGGAACTCTGGGAGTTGAAGTCCACAAGTCTTAAAGCAAGCTGGCTGAGGAATTCTGGGAGTTGAAGTCCACAAGTCTTAAAGTTGCTAAGGTTGGAGACCCCTGACCTATAAAGCCGTTATCTCACAGGGCCTGGATATCTGAATGACCACTTGTTTCCAATTGTTTCTGTCCACAAAATACATTCTGAAAGAGTGGGTGCGCTCCAGGTTCCTTCCATTAAATATTGTCCTCTTGTGAGACCAAAAAAATATGCTTTCTCCTCTTCTGGAACAGCAGCACGCCAGAGATAAGGATGGCGCCCTCTCTCCTGAGGTTCCAGAAAGTTCCAAAAATCTGGCTTTGGATCCAAGACTGCGGTTGATATATCATTACTTGTCCCTGCCTTGTTTGGTTTGTGTTGTCTGTAAGATTATTTTAGTCTGGACTGTCCATTTAGTTTAATGTTGGGGTTATGAGGTTTTTTAATAGTGGCGAAACTAAATGAAAAAAAAAATCTTTGCCCTACTTCGTCATTCCAGAAAGTCCCAGATAGATAATCCAGAAAATATGACTGTTTATACTGAACAAAAATGTGAACCAGAGTCTTTAAGTCTGTCCAGCACTCTCTAGGGACAGGCAGCTTCAAGCCTTTTCACTGGATCCAAATGGAATTCAAAACTTGGGAAACTGAGACATGTTGTACAACACATACTGGGATTTGCTTAGTCTTGAAGTGTGGTCAGGCTTTTAGCTATTGTCGCAATTACATTTTACTCCTTCGGATGTTTTGATTAGTGTTTATCAATTTTAGGTGATTTTTTGGGGGGGCCTTTGGATCATCCTGCTAACCTACATTTGAGGCTCTGCAGCTTTAGGAGGAATGTAATGAACAAATTATAAATGAAAATATGGTATTTCATGAAAGTTACTGCAATAGTACTTAGACTTATATACTGCTTCACAGTGCTTTACAACCCTCTCTAAGCGGTTTACAGAATCAGCATATTGCCCCCAACAAACTGCATCCAAATTTTACTGACCTTGGAAGAATGGAAGGCTGACTCAACCTTGAGCCGATCAGGATCGAATCCCTGGCAGTTGGCAGAATTAGCCTGCCATACTACATTCTAACCACTGCGCCACCATGCAGTGGTTCACCATCAGTGAACATAGATTTGTCATAAAATTGATCAAGTTCTGTCATAAAGGCGATCACAAATAAGGCTGTGTATTATTTGCAGTTGTTCTGGAGAAATATCTGTCATTTCCTTTCTGTCTACCTGCAACATCACCTTACAGATTGCTTTGGTCCTTCAACTAAGGTTGGAAATATCTTCATTCTGGACTAACTATCTCCTGTCCTGTTCTCCTTTTTCAGCTTCTTCTGCTTCATCATCTTTGGCAAATGCCCCAGTAGAAGCAGAGCAAGCATGGCCCCAGAGCAGCGGGGAAGAAGAGCTGCAGCTGCAGCTGGCACTGGCCATGAGTAAAGAGGAAGCGGAGCAGGTAAGCGCCAAGGTAAATCTGTCACTGGAGGCTCTTTGGTTGCATGGAGGTGGGGCAAAGAATGGGCGAATGATCATTGTCTGATGGGATATAAAATACTGTATATTTCAAAGGAGGAGCTGTTATTTGGTGCAGGTTCTCGTTTGAAACTATTGAAGCTTAAGAAGTGTCATGTGGAAGAATATAAAACTTTATGAGATCAGGAATATGATTTTGATAGGGCCATTCTCCTATTTCTTTGGAGGAAAAACATCTCCAGAAGTTTCCTCTCCCCACCTCAACATCTATAGCTGGTTGAAAAATTGAGCAGCTGCTACAACTGTAGAGTTGCATAGGTTATTCTAGCTCAATATTCTCAACTTCATCACATTTAAGATCTGTGGATTTCCACTCCCAGAATTCCACAGCCAGAATGTTGGCTGGGGGGATTCTGGGAGTTGAAGATCACACACTTACAGTTGCTGAGGTTGAGAAACACAGCTATAGGCCATGAAGAGAATCAGAAATACAGTCTGCAGGCTTTTAAATTTTGTTCCCTTATTTATTTTCCACACTTGGGAGTGATGTTGTGGATTTTGCGTTAGATCTAATCCCAAAACATAGCCTGATCCCACTTCCTTTTGTAATTTTGTAACCCCACCTGAGTAACATCAGAAGCTCTAAGAAGGCTCCCCTTGTGTGTAGGACAGCTAGGCAAGCTAAGATAGTAGCCAATCATTCCTCTCAGGCTCTGTGCAGAGACTTCATAGCCTCTTAAGGTCTGGTACCTGAAGGATTACCTTTCCTAACCTCTCTGTTTAGGCAGGAGTTCCCAATCCCCACACTACAACCCACTACTGGGCTCCGGCTTGTTTGGAACCGGGCCATGCCGCTGACAGAAATGGAGCTTCACCTGGACAAGTGGAGCTGTCCACCCAAGCATATGTGCCTGCCACTCACACAGGACCATTCCCTGGCTGCTCCCTCTGTCAGTCTGCAAAGCCGGAAAGGTTGGGGACCACTGGGCTTAGGGCACCTGAGATCATTTTCAAAGCTCTCATTCCCCCACCCAATGTTTCTCTGTATCACCCCGTCTTTGATGAGAAAAAAGTTTTATGAATGGTAAACCCCATTTACCCAATGACTCACCTCCTTTTGATGGTTGTTCAGTGCCCCCCAAAAAGTACAGGTATTCTTTTTGTTACAGCAGTAATTGGGATGTAAATTTCTGTCACTAAGTTTAGTTCAGTTTAGTTTAGCTTTATTGATTAGCCCATAGGCCATAAAAGGTGCAAACACATATCACCATTAAAATCTTATACAAACAGTTTAAAATAAAAGTCGGGTAAAATACAATAGTTATAGGATTAGATACAATATAACTTGATACATAAATACAGCAAAATGACATAAAATTATATTTCAGTGTCACCCTTACAATCCACCTCAATCAGTCCCACGTATGCAGATCTCAACCGAACCATTTTGTTTAAGTACTCTGCTGTGTTAAACGTTATTTTCAGGTTCCGGCCGCACATAAAGTAAGTTGTTTTGATATAAGTGAACAGTCATAAAGTGCAACATCATGTGACCTCATCGTTCAGCAATGAGAATCCCAGCACTTCCCATGGTTAATAGAATCCCTATGGTTTGTTAGGCAAGGATCCACCCCAATCCAAGGCATTCCCGGCTTCGTCCCTCCCAGCCCGGGGACTGCCTCCTCTGCCTTCTCTTTGGCTCCCTCACAAGATTATCTCCCCCCCCCCCGCCCCCGTCTCTGCCGTTTGGACCACCCTGCAGTCCACCATCTGGGAAGAAAGCCAGCAGTGATTTGGACAAGGCTGCATGTGGCCTTGGGAGGGAACCCTAGTGTGGCCAGCGGCTACATCATGAAAGGCCAGGACAGATGCGCCTTGTCAACAGTGGATAGAAGAAGACGGGGAAGGCCGGCTGGGAGCAGCAGAGCTGGCAGGGTGAGGGGAATGCGGGCTGGCAGGCCAAATGGAGCCCAGGGCCAGCAGAGCTGGTGGAGGGCAGGGCGGTCCTAAGGGCAGAGATGGAGGCAAGAGAATAGGTAGGGAGAAGTTGAAAAGCACCCCTGCAGTAATTCATTGTCGGTGGTCTGCAAAGCCCCTGAATTTTGATCACATAACAACAGCAGGGGCACTGGAATGGCCATAACTTTGGGGACTGGGCAGTAGCATTCACACATTGCTGCCGTAATTTCAAACGGTTGCCGATCTTCAACTTCGTTTCCGCTGTATTATCCTGCTGCTTTATCTGCAATTATTAATTACTTTCAATTCCGCTGTGCCTTTGTTGTCCTATTTTTTTAAATTCAAAAATTAAAAAGCTTAAAAAAAGATAATAGCGAGAAAGTCCCTGGCTATAATAGGTTAAAGGTTTTAAAAAGGTTACATGTAAATTAATTTTGTTTTGTTGTTGTTTTTTTTTGAAGGCTATTTTAATCAGCTTGGATTCAGTTTGAATAATCAAATCAATTTTATGCATTGAATTTTCAAATCAGATTACTTTGGAAAATTGGTTTGCAATTGCCTTCTGATCAAATTATTTGAGTTGAAGCTGTCACACAGCCTGACGCTGAAGGGGCTTAAAGAGAGCTTGTGAGTAAGTGGCGAGTGCCTGATTGAATGATAACTGGACCATAAAGAACGGTGCTAACAGACATGGTTCCAAATAAAAACAGCAGTAGAATGCGTGTGCCTCACTAATTAATCAAAAAGAGCCAAAAACCATAAAGCTTTAAGGAGCCTTTTTCAACCCGGGTTCTGACATGCTTTGGTTTAAAAGTTCATCATCTGGGAACATCGATCAGGTGGCCTTGGGCTGATAGTTGCGGTAGATTGCAATGTCCAGAGGGAATCAGATTTGAGGAAGAAATATTTTTTTTAAGAGGCTGCTTTATTAGGGCAGCTTTCCCCCATCTGATGTCTTCCAGATGTGTTGGATTGTAGCTCTCATGTTATGGCTTAGTGTTATGTGCAGGACGGGCCGATGTACACTTGAGACTGTTGAGAGTCATGGATCTGGTTTAACAATTATGCCTGCGGGATAGAGAGAGCTGTGGAAGGGGGTTGATACTCTCAGTTCCTTCAGCTGTTGCTCCTCTTAAGAGTATGATCCCTCTATAAAATGTCTTGACTGGAGCCCTTAGAGTGCCAGATAAGGGAGCTGGATTTTGATAGGGATTGTTTTGAGCATTACTGAGCTTTGAAGTGAGCGTTTTGTAATGCATTTGGTCAAGATAAGGGATGAATTGCTGTCCACAGATCTTCCAGTGCCACTGGAAGAAAATCAGTCACGATAGTCCTCTCGACCAGTTTCGAGTGGTGGGATGGGCAGTATGGTAGTATTCTGTCTTTCCTTCTTCCTCCAGGTCTGGTTCCAGTTTATGTGGATAGGAGAGGAGAGACACCCAGCGTATGGCTCCCGCTACATGGGGTTCAGTGCTTTCTCCTCTCCTCTCTAATACCTGCATAAAACCTCTGGGTGAGATCATCCCTTTATTTGGGGTGAGGTATATCATAAGTGTACAGATGATACCCACCTATATATGTCCACCCTGGGCCATCTGAGCGATGCTGTGGAGGTCCTATTGATGTCAGGTAGCTGTGGGAGACTTGATGGAGAGCAAGAAGCTTTGGCTCAACCCTAGAGAAACCAAGTGACTTTGGGTTTTAGGATCCCCTTGTTCTGGGGACTTCCCATATCTTGTTCTGGATGGGATTACCCTGCCCGTACACAGTTTGGAGGTCTCCCTGGACTTGTGGCTCCCACTCAAGGAGGCAGCCATGGCTAGGAAAGCAGTGTACAGCTTCATGTTGCATATTGGTTGCGCCAATTGCTGTGGTTGACTGGGGAATTCTGGGAGTTGAAGTCCACAAGTCTTAAAGTTGCCACCCCTGGTTTAATGATGCACTTTTATCTACCTTTCCTCTGTTATAGTTTTCATAGCCCCTCCCTCTCCTAAGAAGTCTGCCTCCTCCACCGAATGGACCACTCTTGGAAAAAAGATGTGCTCACTCACTCTGCATAGGTGAAGCGAAGGCCCAGACTCTGTTCGTGATGATTAATTCTCCATAGGTCTGCTGCCATCCAACCACTGTCCATTTCCATCACTGAGCTGAGTGGCTGTTCCTACACTTCCAACGTGACTCTCCAAGCATTAAACCCATTCCTGGGATCTATGGAGATTCTCAATCTTCCATGTTATAGTTGTCTCAAAGGTGCTTTTTTTCCTTCAAAAGGCAGCAACTGTTTTTTTCCTGAACTGATGAAGCTTCTTGGATGAGAAGTAAAACTACTACTTCTCCTCCTCCTCCTCCTCCTCCTCCTTCTTCTTCCTCCTCTTCCCCTTCCTCTCCTCCTCCTCCTTCAAAAAACTCCAGTTGCCTTTTGAAGAAAAAAAAATCCCCACCTTTGAGACTCCTTCCCAGGGCTCTCTTGTCAGCTCCTTCCTGTTCCTGTGGCTCTTCCAGAGGGATCACTCCCCTCCCCCCAATAACCCCATCCCATTTTGTCCTCTTTTATTTTCAGCTCCTTGTTTATTTTTGGCACCTTCTTCCCACTTCCCTTGACCACCCCTCCATGCCGCATTTCCTCCTACTCCACCCTGTTGTTCGTAAACGGAAAGCAAATAAATTCTCACAGAGGTATTAATTAAGATCTGTGCCATTGTGGTAGATTTCATTTTTTATTCTGTTTGCATTATGGAAAGATGTCTAGGTAACAGGACCACGCAGAAAAAAAAATCTAGACATAGCATATTTTCCCTCCTCTTGACACCACCAGTCTTCCGCCTCTGTTGTGTTGAAGTATGAAAAAGTGATTAGTTTTTTGGGAGGGCTTGGGATGATGTGATCAGGAAAGTTGGGATAGAGAGAAATATTTCTCCGTAGAGTTTATGGAAGGAGATTTCCCTTTTCCAGTGCCTGGCTTTTATAGAGTACAGATAGAAGGAGCAGAATATTCTATATCTGCTGAGACAGCCAGCTGCTTCCTTCCTCCTCTCTTCTGACATCCCTACATCCAGTTTCCGATTCCCTGTATGGCTGCCAGGCTGATGCTTCACAGACATGGACATTAGCATAAAAATATGTCTGCCTTCTCCCACAGAGAAGGCATCCACTTTTCTAGATACTATCAGGTTGTGGTCCTTGTTCCCCTGTGTTGGAAGAGCATAGGGCAGGGGTGTCAAACTCATGTCGTCACAGCAGCATCATATGATGTATCAGGACTTTTCCCCTCTTCGCTAAACCGGGCGTGGGCGTGGCCAGCATGTGACGCATCCGGCCTGTGGGCCGGGAGTTTGACAGCCCTGATGTAGGGAAAGCAGACAGATGAGCATCATAGCAGAACAGGATTCTGATCCTGGCTTCTTCATACCCTGTTTTGTTCATTTGAATGTCAGCCTTCTCTACCTGGTGGCTCTCTAGAGGGGTTGGACTTCAGTTTCCATCATTTATGGAAGTGGATGTCCATCACATGTGAACACACCTGATTGGGAAGGGTGATCCTACCTAAAGGGTTGGAAAGTGATGGTATCTTACTGATTCTTGGACATATTTCTCTACATAGATCATGATACAGTTCCAATAAATTTGCTTTTGCTTACTAGAATACTACTTAGGGCTTGGAGTGCTTTTGAAATTCTTTTGAGAACTGTTTAATTGTAGCCAGGAAGAGAAGTTGCACTTTGCAAGTATACCTAGCATTGGTTCGGCCAACGGAATACTCTATGTGGGTCCTTGGTGCTCTCTGAGCCTTGATTGTTATCTTGCAGACATTTCATTACCCAACTAGGTAACATCATCAGGGCTAGAAGGGGTTTTGCGTTGATAATGTCATCTAAATGGGGAATGAAACATCGGCAAGAAAACAGCCAAGCTCGGAGAGCACCAAGCGATCCACAGTTCAATCCTTGAGGTACAAATATTCTTCCAGAAACTGAAATATATCGGGCAGTTCAAAATCTGGGAGGTGATGGGCTAGTTGATTGGATTGGGCTTTTGCAACCCAGTGTGGAAAGAGCTTTGAGAATTGGAGGTACCCTCCATCTGTCTGTCTTCTCCTCCTTCCTCTCCATGTGTCAAACTCCATTCCATGCCTCTTATGTTGTGTTTCTTCCCTCCCAGCCCCCTGCAGTGGCCGACGAAGACCTACAGCTCCAGCTAGCCCTTAGCTTGAGCAAAGAGGAGCACGACAAGGTTAGACTGCTATCATGCCACCCCACTCAGTTCTTCCTGAAATAATCAACTAAACTTCTTTCTCTGAGCTAGTCTTGGCCTCTCACACTTTTCTAACTAACGTGGCATTCTCTGTCTCTCCCAAGTCCCCATCCAAAGGAGAGCGATGGCAACAATCTCTCTTTCAGCTTTAGGCCTCATTTATGGTCCACTACCTGGTGAATTGTCCATTTTTCAGTTGGCCAGTTTCCAAGTTTCTCCCAGTGAGAGGCTCGGTAATAAAACCGGTCAATCCAGGTATCCTAAGCTTGACCGAGCTAGGACTTGAACTCAGGCCTACTAAGACATTTGATGAATGTCTCCAGAAGCTTGGACACAACATCCTGGAAGAAAATGTACCTATGAGTTGTTGATGAGGAAAAGGGATCAGATACTCAATTGAAAAGGAGTTGGAATTCTTGATACCTTTTCAGATGTCTTTTCTCACCTTAGCTGAAGATGAGGTGGAAAAGCAAGAAAAAAGAAGACTTTTAGTGTGCAAACTCTGGATTTTACTGGATTCAGCCAGTAGATGAAAGATAAAATACTAGAAATTCAGCCAGTAGAAATCCTGGAATGACAGGTTAACGCTGAGATTGCTGGCTACCTTGAGGGTCATATACTTAGTTTGGGGCCCAAGGGAGTTGCAGTGAACAGAAGATGCTTCCACTTGGACTCCACTTTTATGAAGTATTGGCGAAAGGAGCCAAAATTCAGGATTCCCATTATTTGGCATGAACTAGTTTGTTGGAGGGTTAGAACAGCATCTTGCTCACTTCTCTCTCTCTCTTTCTCGGATGTTTTTTTTTTCTGAAGATAACTTTTCATGCAAAACAGAAACAACAGTAGCAGATGCTTCAGAGTTGATCTGATCCCTGGCCAAGCTGCCGCTCCATCTATATTCTGGCTCTTGCTCTCTCCTTGCCAAAGGTGAGTAACCACCTGTCACTTTCTACTGCCTCCGTTAACGCCTCTGTCCTTTTCACAACCCTCTTACAGGAGGAGCGGATCCGCCGTGGGGATGACCTTCGCCTCCAGATGGCCATTGAAGAGAGCAAGAAGGAGACTGTGCCTACCAAGGAGGAGGTGAGGTGGAAGAGAGAGGCTGGGAGCGGCCTACCATGGTGGTTAAACAGGATCTCCCATGGAAAGGGGTGATGTGGGTGGGAGGAGGGCAATGTGGAGCAGCAAACTTAACAACCATGTGTTACTAATGTCAAATGACAAATGTCTTGCTTAGCAACAGAAATGTTGGGCTCAGTTGTGGTCATAAGTCGAGGCCCACTTGTACATGCTACCTGTACTCAAGAATCTGATCTACTAACAGTCAATGCAAATTGGCGCCAGATAAGAGTCAATGGAATTGAAAGGTGTCTGGACTTACCCTGTTTCCCCCAAAATAAGACATCCCCTGCAGGGGTGAAATGTAAAATGTGTTACTATCGATTCTGTGGGTGTGGCTTGGGGGGGTAATGTGACTGGGTGGGCATGGCCAACTTTTCTTTTTCTTTTTTAACTTTTCAAAGCATTTTTCCTAATGCTTTGAAAAGCCTCTCTGACAATCAGGAAACTCAGCTGGGATCGTCACACTTTTCAAAGCATTTTTTTTACCACCTCTTCGGCCAAGAGGTTGCAGAAAAAAATGCTTTGAAAAGCCTCTGAGGATCCCAGCTGAGCCACGCGATCATCAGAGGCTTTTTTTTTTTACTTTTAAAAACATTTTTTCGTCGGAAGAGGTTGTAGAAAAAATGCTTTTAAAAGTTAAAAAAAAAACGCCTCTGATGATCGTGTGACTCTGGGGGGGGGGGGGGGGGGGGGGGCAGGGATTTTTGCTACCGGTTCTCTGAACCACTCACCACCATCGCTACCGGATCAAGCGATCTGGTCCGAACCGGGAGCATTTCACCCCTGATCCCCTGATAATAAGCCCAATCGGACTTTTGAGTGCATGGCAATAAGGCCAAGCGCTTATTTCAGGGCTCAAAAAAATATAAGGCAGGGTCTTATTTTCGGGGAAACATGGTAGATTAGTGGAACGACTCCAGATTGATGATGCCCTTGACCCCTCCTTCTAGTCTCGGCCTGATCATCTCCTACAAGACCCATGATTTACTCTAGCAAAAACACCTCTTAGCCATCTTGTGAAAATATTATTTTACGGACACGATTTGTATCCCCATTTTTCTGCCCCAGAGAGCAATCAAGTCAATTAACACCATTTTGTATCTTCTTCCAAAGAACTTTATACGTGGAAGCTATGGTTTTCCCTTTGCGCAAATATTATATTGTAAATAAAAGCAAAAGTGAATATAAATCAAAATCTCTCCCTTGATTTCTGGGTGGTTTGCAGGCGATATCCTGGACGCTTTGTCTCCCCTTTGTGTAATAATGTCAAGAGTTGAAAAGACTTTGAAAACTTAAATGACACTTCCAAAATAAAAGAAAAAGAAAACCAGAAGTAGACCTTAGTGTAACGAAGCCTTTGAATTCAGTTACTAAGAGCAAGGTGCCTAGCTATTGCAATTGGCTCTGGTTCATAATAAATATTAAAGCAAATATACCGATTCAGTCCACTTCTAACTTAGAACAAAGTTTTTATGTCTGTCTGTCTGTATGTATTTATTTATTTATTTATTTATTTGTCATAGAGAGGTTATGCAATAACTGATATACAACACTAAGAAAATGCAGTATCTACAAACACAAATATAAGTCCGTTTGTTCGTTTATTTACCACTCATCTCGTATCCAACGACTCTTGGCGGCTCACAGCATAAAAACATTAGAGCATTAAAAAACATTAAAATCAACAATCATAGTAACACAGCAGAAAAAATCATTAATGGTTTAAATAGAGCAATCAGCAAATATATATAAGACTTTTACATATAGGTCTACATTTATGATTGAGTGTGAATCTGTGCCTTGGCTCACTAGTCCTAGTCCACCTTTCTAACTACATTCCAGCACGATGCTCCAGTCTACATCATGGATGTCAAACTCGTGGCGTCACGTTGTCGTCATGTGACATATTGTAACCTTTTTTTCCCCCTTCGCTAAACCGGGGGTGGGCGTGGCCAGCACTTGATCATCCAGCCTACGGGTTGTGAGTTTGACACTCTGCTCTAGACCAGGGAAAGGGAAGAAACTGCTGGGTGTTAAATGGAACAGTGAAGATGCGCTATAATTTTTCTCTTTCCCACTACAATCTTTGTTGCTCTCTCCATCACCCAGTCATCCTTGATGGACCTTGCTGATGTCTTCACTGCTCCACCACCTGCTGATCCGTGGGGCACTCAGCCTCCTCCTGCTGACCCTTGGGGTGGCGCCACCACGGTTCTACCCACAGCTCGTACGGACCCATGGGGACCCCCGGCTGCTGGAGCAGCCCCTGCAGGAGATCCATGGGGAACTTCCGCAGCACCTCCTGTACCCCCCTCGGACCCCTGGGGAGCCCCGCCAGCTGCCAGCGCTGACCCCTGGAAGGCCGAAGGTAAGATCGAAATCTGGGCAGGATCAGATGCTTGAAACATTCTTCATCACCATTACTTTTTAATGATGATGTACTTGTGTGGGGTGCCTCTTCTGAAAAGATCTTTTAAGAGGAAGGGGTGGGCAACATGGGGTCCCGTTGCAATTCATAAGACCTATGGAGGAGTGTTTATGACGGCTGTCTCCTCTGCTGTGAGCTGCTCAGTGGAGTGTAGAGAAAAGAGTATGGAGCAGGGGTAGGCAACTAAGGCATATGTCTCAAAGGTGCTTTTTCAGCAGGCAACTGGATTTTCTTGGTGGATTTTGTTTTTCTTTTGAAGACGTTTCGCTTCTCATCCAAGAAGCTTCTTCAGCTCTGACAAGATAGTGGGGAATGGAAGGATTTATATTCCTTGCGTCCAGCTGTTGGTAATCTGCATCCTTTTAGAGAGTTGTTGAAGCACTTAGAGGTTTATCTGTGTCCTCAGGGTCACCTGAGTAGCTCTCCTGGTTCTGAAAGTTGACTCTTAGCTATACAATTTGGGATGAACAACCTTTGAATGGTGTGGGAGTAGGAATGCATTTCCAGAGGAAAAATTGCGGACTACAGGAACCAGGCGCTCTACTCAGGTGACCTTGAAGACATAGATAAACCTTCAAGTGCTTCAAAGACCCTCTAAAAGGATGCAAATGACACACTACCTGCAAGGAATATAAATCCCTCCATTCCTCTCCATCCAATCAGAGCTGAAGAAGCTTCTTGGATGAGAAGTGGAACATGAAATATCTCTTTTTTTTAGAGCAGGCTCATGCTGGATTATTATTATTTTTTTTTAATCAAGCTGTCCACGGTGACCCCCAAGATCCTTTTCCTGGTCAGTCGTTGCCTGTCCAGGCCTCTTTAACAAATATATTTTGTGCCAATACACATCCCTTTAATTTAATTACATTTAACTGCATTTGCTGTTTGAAAACCCACTTGCCTCTAAAATGGGAATCCTTTGAAAACTCTTGATTTAACACCAATCTCTGAACCGTTTGCTGTCATCAGCGAACAGAGCCACTTCAATGCTTAGCCCAGGTTCCAGATCACTGGAATATCAAATAAAAAGTATTGCTCCCAACACCTGTTGCTGGAGGGCAGATGCTTTGCACAACTGAGAATTGTCCATTTATTCTTACCACTTATTTCATTTTTTTAAAACAAGCTCCCAGTCCCTGAGTGTATTTACAGTCTTAGCCCATGGCAGCTGATTTTGCTCAAGATCGTGTGTGTGTGTGTGTGTGTGTGTGTGTGTGTGTGTGTGTGTGTCTCCAAATCTGTCAACTTGAAGACTTATGGACTTCAATTCCCAGAAGACTTACGGAATTCTGGGAATTGAACTCCACAAGTCTTCAAGTTGCCACGTTGGAAGATTCCTGCTCAAGGCCCTCGGTGACGGCTTTTTGAAAATCCAAGTGCACAAGATCTGCTAGTTACCTTGTCCCCATGCTTGTTCCCACCTTCCCAAAACTCCAAAAGGTTCAAGGGACCACTTACCTTTTAGAAGCCATGTTGGCTTAATTTCAATTACTGCTTTTTCTTTTCTGTGAGCCTCAGTCAGGAGGCTGAGATAGATGCAGCCATCTATCTTAACGGGGAAGGCCGTTTCCTTTGCTTGAGTTTGAAGGTCCTTCACCAGTGGGAAGCATGTTGTCCCCGATTGCCATACAGAATGCAGAATAACAGAGTTAGGAGACCTCTGTTTGCCCAAGCAGGAGACCTACACATTCTGGACAAATGTCCGTTCAATCTCTTCTTAAAAGCTTCCAGTGATCAAGCATCATTTTGGCTACCTCACCCTTCAAAAAACCTGCTGTGTTTTCCTTGTCCATTCGGCTCTAAACACACCATCACTGCTGGACAGGCTGTTCTCGAATTCCATCTCTGGCATGGTTCGTTTCCTTCCCAGGTGGGACTTGTGTGGGGCCTACCACAGCAACACCCACAGACCCATGGTCATCCGGCACGGCTCCCACATCCCAAGGACAACCTGCTCCTGATCCTTGGGCTCCAGCGTCCACTTTTTCAGATCCCTGGGGGGCTTCCCCTTCTAAGCCAAGCACCAATGGCATGGCAGGTAAGGACGAGCCGTAGGGGGTTTGGAGACCGGGTGCCGGGAGAAAGGGAGGGGGAGGGGCCGGTGTTTCTCACTGGGTCAGCTGACGGGGAAGGACTTCTAATTCAGGGCCTCTTCCTGCTCCCAGCTAATCCTTCTGCCCCATCCTTCCTCTTGTGCCCTGTTCCTCTCCCAGCTGCCAGAGGCTTTGAGCAGTTTGATGACGGGGACAGGGATGAATTCTCTGATTTTGACAGCCTGCGCCCAGCACTGCCCAAATCTGGAAGCAGCACAGGTCAGCCTTGCTTTCCCCCCCCCCCACCTCTTCCCTTTCCTAGGCATGGTTCCTAATGCTCCACCCCAGTGTGTTTTTCAACCTGGGCAGCTTGAAGATGTGTGGACTTCAACTCCCAGAATTCCCCATGGCTGGCTGGGGAATTCCGTGAATTGAACTCTGCGCATCTTCAGGTTTGCCATGCTTGGGAAACACAGCTCTAACCGACCTTCCCTCTAACCTATCCAGCCCAATGGTTTGGGGACCAGATGACCTCTAGCTCCCCTGGCATGGTACAGAATTTGCATGCTCCTCCCTTTGATTCTCTCCCTCCCTATATCCTCTAATCTTGTTTAGACAATGGTTTTCCAAACTATATATTCTTGCGTGTAGTTCGAAAGAGATGGGGAAATAATTTAATACTTTAACCAAAAAAAAAAAAAAACCAACCCTAAAATCTGGGGAAGGGAGGGTTGTTTGTGGTTTTGGGAATGAAGGCAAAATGATTGTGGACAGCCATAAACCAAGCACAACTCCTTACATACCCAACGAACTGCTCTGTCTAAAATGGAATCTGCGTTTTCCGTCCATATTCTCTGTGCTTCTGGATTTTTACTCCTCCCTCACACACCTCCTCTCCCTCTCCCTCCCTCTCTCTCTCTCTCCCTCTCTCTCTCTCCCTCCCTCTCTCCCTCTCCCTCTCTCTCTCCCTTCCTTCCTTCCTCTCCCTCTCCCTCTCCCTCCCTCTCCC
>WNWU01013574.1:169568-199077 GCA_012654045.1 Ptyas mucosa
CACTCTGCTGCCTATTGGGAGACTAAGGAGACTAGGCAGCAGAGTGCTTGCTGGCTGCCAGAGAAAAAAAGCCTAGAAACTAGTGGATTGTGATTTCACTGAACTAGGGCTGCATAAAAATCTTGGTTTACATAGGAAGAACCTGGCTAAAGAGAAAAACATACACACACACACACACAAACACACACACACACACACACATCCATATCTTCTATTATGAAATAACGAAAGAAAGGACAAGATTTTCAGATTAGAAAAAGCAGATGAGCAGAAATTAGGAAAGATCCAAAACCTTCTATCTGGTGCTTCTTTAAGGCTTTCTTGAGTTTCATGGTTGTCTCTCTCCGGAATTCCACCAATTCTTCCAGCAGATCCTCATCTGCAGAAACATAAAGAATTAACTTTAGAGGGAAAAGACTGGAGGATAGATGGTAAATATAGACAGACAGACAGACAGATGATAGACAGATAGACAGATAAATGATGGATAGATAGGTAGGTAGGTAGGTAGGTAGATATAGAAATGATGATGGACAGACAATCTGCTAGACGATGGATGGATGGATAAATAATAGATGATGGATGGATGGATGGATGGATGAATGGATAGATAGATAGATAGATAGATAGATAGATAGATAGATAGACAGACAGACAGACAGACAGACAGACATAGATGGATAATGATGGATAATGATGGAAGGATAGTTATAAGAAGATAGACAGACAGACAGACAGACAGACATAGATGGATAATGATGGATAATGATGGAAGGATAGATATAAGAAGATAGATAGATAGATAGATAGATAGATAGATAGATAGATAGATAGATAGATAGATAGATAGATAGATGAGATATAGATAGATGATAGATAAATATAGATGGTAGACAGACATATAGGTATGGATAGATAGATGATAGAGAAATATATGTAACTGCTGCTGGGATTCTCACCTGTAAGTTTGGTTTGAAGCAGTTTTTCTGTTGTGACCTTCATCTCTTGGATCAAGGCATCAACCATCACTTTAACTGGGAAGAAGAGAATAAGAGACAGTCAAAACAGATGGGAAAAATATTTAGATTTTTAAGTACCGGTATGTTTTTAAAAAGTATGGTATATTATAACTCAGATGTGGGCCATATTTTAGTAGTGGAGGAAACTTTGGGAGGAAAGAATAAGGTTTAATCTTACGTGGAGTAAACACAAAGGACATGAAAATAGCTAGGATTTTCAGGGGTGCATTTTTTTTTAAGATCATAGCAGAGATACACAAGTTTCTTAGGCCAAAGTCACACTCATTTTCTGTGTGCAGCGCAAGACACTCTAAATTTAATTTACCTGAGCTATGCTTTTAATTAAATTTAAATTTAAATTAATTAAACATTTAAATTAAATTTAAATTAATTAAACATTAAAAATAAATTAAAATTTAGACATTAAAAATAAAATAAAAATGTTAAATTAAAATTTAAACAGACAAATTAAATTAAATACCTTAAAGCATATGACATTAATTATTCACCTCCCCTTTATGAATAATTCTCTTCGGTGGAAAATTTTGTAAATCCCCAAATTATTTATCTGTATTTACTCTTTGTGTGGGTGGAGCCATTCTGAAGCTCCCACCCACAGCATTTGGGACACATGCAGTCTATGCAGTCTCAGACTGTGAACCCTTCACTGTGTTTGCATTTCTTTCCTCAGGGCAATGGAAAACGGCATAACAATCACATATATTTTCCCAATGGTACATTTAGAAGGGCTCTTGAGTAAAGCTGGGGTGGAAAAGTATTTTTCCCTATCTTCCCTGTACAGCTTAAAGCTGATTTTATTGTGTGAAAGTATACAATTTTCTTACTCAGCTTCCAGACATCCAACATCTTGCAAAATAACACATCCTACTTATTTATGTATATCCCACCTAAAATTGATTATTCAAGTCAGTGAACATATCCAACACACTTTCCCCATAACAACAACCCAGTGCAGTAACTGCCCAAGGTTACTCAGCTGGCTTTTGTCAGTGTGTGAGAGTTCATGAATTGGGATAGACATGGTAACAGGTTAGCCAATGGGGACTCTTTGGTGACCCAGATGGCTCGGAGCCTGGGCGTGGCTTAGGTTTACTAATCTGTATATATATATGAGTGCCTCTATGTTTTATTGCTTCTGTGATTATTAATTCTGTACTTCTGGATTCTGCTATGTGGTATTGTATATAAAGAAGTTTCTTATACAAATGAATCCAGCTGAATTATTTACTTGTGTGCTGGGTGGATTGCTGCTAACTCTAACAGCTTTCATGGCTAAGGCAGGATTTGAACTCACAGTTGTCTGCATTCTAGCTTTAAGCCTTAACCACTACACCAAACTGGCTGTCCCAAATTGGCCCCAAATCATCCTGTCGATGAAGTTTCTGGTGTGAACATTAGCCCACCTTAACTCCCAGTTAACTCCTAGATAGATAATTCTATCAATGTATGTTCCCTGTCCTCATGCATACCCATTTCTATGTCTCTCTCCTTTTCCTATTTTTATCTATTAGATTTTTATCTCACCTTTATAAGTAACCCAAGGAGGTGAACATACATAATACTTCTTCCTCCTCCTATTTTCCTTGAGCCAAATTTGGGATTCTGAGCAGCATAGTCTGGCCTCGTTCTTATAGAATTACTGCACATATTGATGGCACTAGAATCATGTTTGTGACTGATGCCTTCCAATAGGATAAGCAAAATTTTCTTTATGTTATTTAGAGCACCACAAGAATGTCCTCCAGCCACAGCTTTACCTCCTGCTTCCATAGAATCATAGATATAGGAGAAAAGTAGGCAGAGTTGGGGAGGTGGAATTAAATGTATCATGAGGTTAGAGTCCTTGCGTTGCCATAAGAAATCCAGATCCAGCCCACGAATTCTGTTGACCCTTATCTATCTCCAATTTAGTGCTGTTACATTCTTGTGTATAGGCTTGAATAAATTTTCTATATCTGCAACTTTATGAATGGTCCTAATTCTTTGCACCTGATAATAGGGTTGGAAGGGACCTTGGAGGTCTTCTAGTCCAAACCCCCTTCCAGCTTGCCTTGACCTTAAGCCATGATTTGCCAAGACCTACCTGTCTGTTTTCCCTCCCACAGAAAAATCAACAGTCACAAAACAGGGAAGGACAATTTGTCTTAATGCTTCCATTTCCACCTGTCGTCACAGCAAAGGCTGGGTTCCATTAAGAGAAAAAAAGTTGTCTGTTAGGGTGCTTCAGGCCTGCTGAAGTCCCTGGGGATATGACCATTATTCACTTATTTGTCCCATGGATTTCAGCACAATTGACTCAGCAGAGCTCCAAGCCAGTAATAATTATTTGCAGGGTTGGGGAAAAAAAATAGTTGTGTTGCATAGACACACCCAAATTGGAGACCAAGGAACTAGCTCTGGCAGATGGTTTTTCAAAAAGGATTATTGAATGAGGGATATTATTTACGGGACCGCCTACTACCACAAACAGCCTCCCACCGGCCGGTACGCTCTCATAGAGAGGGGCTCCTCCGGGTGCCGTCAGCCAAACAATGTCAACTGGCGGCCCCCAAGAGGAGGGCCTTCTCTGTGGGGGCACCTACTATCTGGAATGAGCTCCCCCGGAGATACGGAGGATCCCGGATCTACGTACTTTCCGCCGTGCTGTTAAGACCCTCCTATTCCAGCAAGCCAGCCTGGCCTAATTTTCTCCCTTTTTCTTTTAAATATCTTTTAAATTTTCTAAAGTGAAATTTTAATTCGTTTTAAATTATTGGGACTTTTAACTGTCGCGGGTTAAATTGTTTAATTTGGTTTTAATTATGTTTTAACTTTTGTATTGATGTATTTTATCTCGTGCCTGTTCACCGCCCTGAATCCTTCGGGAGTAGGGCGGTATACAAATCTAATGAAATGAAATGAAATGAAATGAATATTATTGTATATTCTTTGTTTCCTTTTGATTTTTCCCCTCATGGATATTTTTTTGGATTTTGATGATTGTAAGCTGCCAAGAGTACCAATTGTAACCCGCAGAAATAAAATAATAAATAAGCTAGAGCCTGAAAGCATGTGTTGTTTTATTGACCCATCTGTAGAGATATTTGTAATACCTATATCCTTCCTGTTTTACATCAGTACCCTGGAAGATCTGACAATGCTTATATATTCATCCTTTTTTTTTCCAAAATTGTAAATTGTTTCTAACTCAGGTTGTAGCTAAATACTGTGCAGCTGCTGTGAAAATTAGACACCGGTTGATGAATGGTCTCCCGCGTTTTAACATACTTTTTATATCAACCATTACAATTGCCTGTATTACTCCACTTTTATTTAATTATTTTTTAGCTGTTTTCAGTTATATTGTCTCTCTCTGGCCCTTGGTTGTAATAAAAGATTCATTCAATATGGTACAGCAATTTTTTAAATCTGTAAGAGAGTTAACTTCTTTAAAATTAAGAGAGGTGGTTGTATTTATTTATTTATTTATTTGATTTCTACCCCACCTTTGTTACTTTACAAGTAACTCAAGGTAGCAAACATACATAATACTCCTTCTTCCACCTATTTTCCCCACAACAACCTTGTGAGGTGGGTTGGACTGAGACAGAATTACTGGTCCAATGTCACCCAGCTGTCTTTCATGCCAAAGGCAAAACTAAGACTCACTGTATCCCAGTTTCTAGTATTGTTAATATCTGTGTACAAAGAACGTTGGTTATATTTGTCAGATATATTTTTTTCCTTTTAGCACTTTTCATGGGTTTTGGCATTCCTTTCTCTTTTCTATTTATGTTAATTTGTATTTTAATGTATGATGTTGAAACTTTATAAAGATATTTATAGAGGGGGGGGGAGGGAGATGACTATGAAATACTAACATAATGGCAGATTTATTTGTTTTTTAATTGAGGGGAAGACTCTTGCAGTGATGCAGTCTAGGAGAAATCAGACCATTCAGGAAGAAAAATAATATATTGAATAATACATATTAATATAGGAGCCTGAGTGGCGTAGCAGGCTAATGCCTCCTATTAAGGCAGCATTTAACATCCAGCTGCCTGCAATTACTGCGAGTTCTAATCTCACCAGGCTCAAGGTTGACTCAGCCTTCCATCCTTTCTAAGGTGGGTAAAATGAGGACCCAGATTGTGGGGGCAATAAGCTGACTTTGTATAAATATACAAAAGTATGAAGGCTATTGCTTAACGCACTGAGTCTTCGGAGTAAGCCGCCCTGAGTCTTCGGAGAAAGGCGGCATATAAATCAAATAAAAATAAAAATAAATAAATAAGTTTGGACGGTATTGAACAGGAAAGCAGCTACATGTTTTCCCAGTCATATTTTATAAACAAAGAGGTTATTCATTTTTAATATCTATTAAGCCCTTGTATTATTTTTTCCTCCACTGCTAAGCTAATATTTATATTTATAAAAGCTCTTAAAACACCTTGCAGGGATTAAAAGTATGGCATTCCTTGCTCTCAGATTTTTAATTTATAATTGAGGACAGAGGAAGGGAACTTTTGGGGCTGGGCTCCACATTTAAAAGTTTGAGTTCTTTAGAAATGTTATTATTATATGGATATTCAAAGCTAAACTTTAGGGGATTTTCCACTTGCTTAGAAATGTGTAAATGACCAAATGTGGATTAGCCAGTGTGATTTTTGAAATTGTTCGTGTGAAATTGACTATGTAATCTTACTTGCATGTGTAGACAAGCCTTTTCTGCTTCAGATGCTCCAAAATTGTTCTTACAACACCATCTAAATTCCTCAATAGGCAGGAGTAGAGAGAAATATATAGCCAGCTGCAGGGGTGAAATCCAGCAGGTTCTGACAGGTTCTGGAGAACCAGTAGCAGAAATTTTGAGTAGTTCGGAGAACCAGTAGTGGAAATTTTGAGTAGTTCGGAAAACTGGTAAATATCACCTCTGGCTGGCCCCAGAATGGGATGGGAATGGAGATTTTGCAATATCCTTCCCCCAGGAGTGGGGAGGGAATGGGGATTTTGCAGTATCCTTCCCCTGCCACACCCAGCAAGCCACACCCACAGAACCGGTAGTAAAAAAAAAATGGATTTCACCACTGGGCAGCTGAGTCTACCATATTTTGTAAGAAAATATGGGGATTGCTGGAATAGAATAGCACTTTATCACAATTCACATAATTCTTCCAGCTATATTGTTCTAATCTAAGAGGTATTTTAACCCCAAATTTGGTGGAAATATTTGCTGGAATGTATTGATGTCTTGTTTTGCGAGTGCATTGGATTAATTGACCCTTCCCAGACTCAAAAATAACTCAGAAACTGACATTTGCTATGTAAACCACAAGTCACATTGATTACCTCACTACACACCTTTAGGATAAACACTGACATTATTCATCATTAGTTAAACAGTAGGTATTTGCTTTGCATCTCCCTGTATTAACATTCTGCTTATGTAATTAGTACACCCTTATGCATTATATCAGAAATTGTGACTCTTGTGTAAAAACTGTATAAAGGCCTCTCTGAAAGCTACAATCACCAACTGTAGATACTGCCCAACTGCCAAGAAGCTAGCAAGGTTCACACACACTGTCCTAAACCATGGCCTGATTAATAAATGATTCTCTACAATGGTCTACCCTTGAAAACCACTTAGAAATTTTGAATCCACTGGTTCAGAATGCAGTAGAATGAGCAATGGCGGTTTTGCCTCAGAATGCCCACTTAACACTCCAACTTTATGAACTGCACTGGTTGCTAGTGGGTAAGTTTATAGATGTGATTCAAGGTGCTGGTTATCAAATATCTGTGGAAATTCTCAGTCATCCAGATCATAGTTGTCTCAAAGTTGTCTGCTTTGAAAAAAAGCAACTGGACTATTCGTTCTCTGAGGAAGAAGATATTTTGCTTCTTATTCAAGAAGTTTCATCAGTTCTAGTCCAATTTCTTAGATGAGCCAGAACCGATGAAGCTTCTTGGATGAGAAGTGAAATGCCTTTTTCTTCCTCAGGAAAAACCAGTCCAATTGCCTTTTGAAAAAGCACCTTTGAGTGCTGGTTATCAAGTATAAAATCCTACATGAAATATGGGCCAGTTCAGTGGTGGGTTTCAAAATTTTTTACTATCAGTTCTGTGGGTGTGGCTTGGTGGGCGTGGCATGGCTTGGTGGGCATGGCATGGTGGGCATGGCAGGGCAAGGATACTGTAAAAATCTCCATTCCCTCCCCAGTCCAGGGGAAGGTTACTGCAAAATCGCCATTTTCTCCCAATCAGCTGGGACTTGGAAGGCAGAGAATAGATGGGGGCGGCACCAGTCAGAATCTTTACTACTGGTTCTCCAAACTACTCAAAATTTCTGCTACTGGTTCTCCAGAACTGGTCAGAATCTGCTGAAACCCATCTCAGGTCCAGTTATTTGAGGGACCACCTGCCTCTCATGGTTTCTTCTAGTCACTATGAACCAACAGAGTGGGCATATTCCAGGTCCCTTTGATTAAACAGTGTCATCTTTCTGTCTTCTGGAATGAGGTTCTCTTGAAATCCAGATGGCTCCCAGCCTGACGACATTCCAGTAACTTTAAAGACCTGGCTCTTCTCCCAGGCCTTGGGGTAAGGTGGCGGAAAACTCTTGTTTGACATATGTTTGACATATGTTGTATATGTTTTGGTTGGATGTCTGGATTTTCCATCTCGTTTATTTACTTTATTGTATTTTATTTCCTTGTTGCAGTTCTATCGTGTTTTCTTTATGTAGCTTTCCCAGAGTCAGTTTGAAGTTGAACAGCGCCACAATCAAATAAATAAATTTTATTAGAGACTGGGACTAGCAATATAGAATTCTTACTCAGGGCAATTATTTATTCTCTTAAATAGGAAATGCAAATAAATTTTACATTAATACTATGGAATGCATTTTAATAAGTTAATAATTATTACCGTCAGTCAAAGCAATTCAAATCTTAATCACAGCCACAAGGCTTTTTGGCCTTTTGGTTAAGATTGAATACAGAATTATAATTATGACTGTCTGACACACAAGACTAAAAGTTATATGGATTTCTTATTTCCTTTTCTTCCAGAGAAACACTATATTTTGCGAAATATTGTGTGTATATGTGTGTGTGTGTGTGTGTGTGTGAGAGAGAGAGAGAGAGGGAGGGAGGGAGGGAGATGGAGGGAGAGAGGAAGGGAGAGAGAGGGAGGGAGATGGAGGGACAGAGGGAGGGAGAGGGAGGAAGGGAGAGAGAGAGGGAGGGAGGGAAGGAGAGGGAAAGAGAGAGAGAGAGATATGTACTGAATCCATATCCAGTATTCTCAATAATACTGGATATGTTTGTCTTTTTGAATCCTAGGGAAGACTTAAATGAACTTTTAAGGGATGAAATGTCTCTTCCTATAGCTTGTTTACTCCCAGAACAGTTCACATTGTACATTTTGTAAGATGTAACTCATCCTCTTTCCTTTGACATGTTGACTGCATCCTCCTCTTTTGAGACCTGAGAAAGTTTCTACTTTCCTTTTTTTGCTCATGAATGTTGAATGCAGCATCAACACATACAAATATAGCAAGAGTACCTCATCACTCAGGATGGGAAAACGATCACAGGCCAATTTGTTGAGTCACTTCAATCTCTAAAAGTAGCATGGGGAACCTTTCCTCTAGGCCTTGCTCCAGCTAATTTCATTGATGGTGGTTCTGTTTGGTCATCTCCTGTGGACTTTTGCTGCATCACTGCCAGCGTGACCTTGGTATGATGGAGTGGGACATTCATCTACCACGAGAGGGCAGAATAGCGCTGGCAAAAAGGAGAATGAAAGGAAGAAGAAGAAAAATCTGGTCTGTCAGAGTTTAAGACTCAGAGATTTATTGCACCATAAGCTTTATGCATCACACTCTATTTCAGATATATCTGACATTATGTTAGCATGTATGTGTGTAGAGTGTGTGAAGGCTTGTTCCCATCACCTTGTTTTTTGCATGCGTGCGTGCCTCAATTAATCTCTCTCAAATTGATTTAAGCCTTAGAGTACCAAAGTTAGATTTTTGGCAGCATTTGCTATTTCCTGCACATCCAGATGGGTATTTGAACAAGGACCAAAAGTAGTGATGCCACTTATAAACTCGACCTTTCATCTTGAGTTGGGTGCAGGATAAGCCAAATGGTAACCTGTCTGTGAGTAGATCGTATCACAATTTACATATCGGCATCCGACCCAGAGACACAGGTATGTAAGATTGGCATTTGTATGATGACATCAACACATCTATGTCATCATTTTGCTATCCTCTTGATGTGCTGCAGACACTGCTGCATTTCACAGCTCCACTCTTGCCTGCAATTCACTTAGAGATGTAAACAATGGGACAGTGGTAGGGAAACTGTACTTCTCACAGCCCTGCCTTGTGGGAAATGTCATTTGATTCCTGTCCAGTTCTTAAGAAAAACAATCCTGCGGTAGTGGTGTTTGCTTAAGAGCCCTTGAGAAAGGTTGGGCTGAGAGAGAGTGACTGGCCCAAGATTGCTCAAATGGCGTTCGTGCCTAAGGCAGGACTAGAATTCACAGTCTCCTGACTTCTAGCCTGGTGCCTTAACCACTAGACCAGTGATGGCTAACCTTTTTGCTGTCGTGTGCCAAAAGCGGGGGGGGGGGGGGGTTGCGGGCACGTGTGCCCACATCCATAATTCAATGCACCCCACCCTCCCATGCATGCGCACATGACTTCCCCACACTTCCCTCTGCTTTTGGCACGCAATGGCACGGTGGGCCCAGTAGGTCCGTTTTTCCCCCTCCCCAGGCTCCAGAGGCTTTCTAGGAGCCTGGGGAGGGCAAAAACAGCCTTCCCCATCCCCCCGGAGGCCTTCTGGAGGCCAGAAACAGCCAGTTTCCCGACTTCCAGTGAGACTGGAAGGCCTGAAAATCAGTTGGCCAGTGCACACCTGCCCACTGGAGCTGAGCTAGGGCAACACTCGCGTGCCCACCAATATGGCTCCGCGTGCCAATTGTGGCACCCGTGCCATAGGTTTGCCATCACAGCACTAGACCAAACTTGCTCTTTCCAGTAACTCTGGCAAATACTGTACATCAGAAAACAATGAACTGATAATATATCAAATTAAACATTATTTAAATTAACAGCCATTAAAAGTACAATTAAGCTAAGAATTGACGGCGTCATACCACAAAGATCTCCAAATTTAAATGTAAGAAAGCCAGACCATTAGGCTTTCCAGAATATTAAAATTTTGGGGGCCACCTGAATTTGGGGGAGTAGCATGTTTCAGAGAGGTATCACTCTTATAAGAAGCCTGCTAGGAGGTCCTGACTCTTTTAACATTTCCAGAAGAGGACCCCACATCAAGTCTTCTTGAGCTGACTCAACTGGATAGGCAGATTCTATTTGTAAGAGATAATGCTGTAGCTAGCCTGGATCCAAGGAATTTAAGACCAATAGATTTAAAACCAGGACCTGAATTGTGTTCAGAAATCTATTTCCAGCCAGTTCAGCACCCACAATGTAGCTGGAGGGGGTCTCATTGGTTCAGTACAAAGAAGTTTGAAGATTGGGATCAGAAATGGTGGCCTCAGCAATCCAATCATAACTCCATCTGGTTTGTTTCTGTGCCATATTTCTGGACTTCTAATGTGCCATAGGCTTTGTTTTTGAGCAAATTGTCAAACAGGCACATGATTCCTGATCAGAAGGAGTCCTGAGATTATGAGAGACTGTGACTGCATTCACTCAAATTGCCAAACTAAAACCTGAAAATAAAACAATAATACCTTCATGGAATGTTACATCCCAAAACCAAAACAGAGTCACGATAGTTTTATTCCCACAATACTCTACCTCTGGGTTTCCCACAACATATTAGCTATCCAACCTATTAGCGCAGAGAGGTTGTTGCATGAACCCAACCTAGATGCTGTAATAGGAAGTCTCACCTGTACTCGGTTTTTAGCTTGAGTCTGGGAGACAGACTAAAAAAAAAGTCAAAAGCATCATGAGGTGGAATGACAGCCCGTCTTGGTTAAGAGACGCCAATCAGCAAGAAAGAGAAGCTACAGCAGCACTCATTCAGAGTTGCAACGAGCAAACTCCTCTGCAATCTGAAAGGCGCTTCCAGGTAGCCTCGGATGATGTCATTCTTGCGCAGCTAGTTTTTGGTTTTTTTCCCTCCAAAGTACGAAGTTTGGGAATCTCTGATCCTGCGATTGAAGGAAGGGCTGATCGGAGGGAGGGAGGGAGGATCCTGATGGAGAGCTAGGACTGGAAAGGAGAGAATGCATAACTCTTGGTTTGCTTTTTTGCACCCCTCTTCCCCTGAGGGTCTAGCCTCTGACGTCATCCTAGTCCCCCCCCAGTAGACAATAGACCTCATTCATCCTTCCCCCTCCTCCTCCCGCCCTCTCCCCGAACTATTTCCACATAAAGAAGCCCATTCAGCTTCTCAAAGGGCCCCCTCCGCTCTGCTTCCTGTGGTTGGTGAACTCGTCTGTCAGTCAACTCCCCCCCTCCTCCAAAGGGGTGGGTGGGTCTGCCCTTTCAAGCCTCTCTTCTTGCAGTCAAAGATTCCCCCCTCAGAGCAGCATTGCGGCCACACCCTCTCCCCTCCGATTGGGCGGGGTGGGCGGGGTTACATCTGCCGGACTCCTCCCCTCAGCCATTGGCAGCTCAGTTGCGGCTGGGCCTTGGAGGCATCGGTATAGCGCTCGGCAATCTGCTAAGGTACCGTAAAGCTTATTCGTTATTTTCCCCTCTTTTTTTTTTTAATTTAAATTAAATTTGCTGTATGGTTGCCCTTTTGGTTTCCCCCCCCCCTCACTTGAATCTGGCGAGTGTGCAGAAACGGCGAGAGGGGAGCCTCTGGGTCCGCAAAATCTGCCTTTACCGTATGAAAGGCTAAATTGCTGATGGATTGTGCAGAGGTGTGTCCTTTACAGTTAATTGGGGTGATCTTAATTAAATCCCTCAGAGTGCAGAAAATATGGCATTTAGCATGCACTGGGTAGAGAAATCAGCACAGATGATTTTCTATTGCTTCCCCTAATTAAAAAAAAAATCCAAATTGCTTGTGGTTTTCCCATCCACCTTACCAGAAAACAGGCTGAGTGAGAAAAGCTTGTATCCAGTCGCACTTATGTGGCCCATGATGGTGAAATTGGGCCCCTGCTTTTCTTTGCCCTCATTTGTCTAGCTAAATGCCTAGCTTTTGTTCACCAATATGTGCTTTAATTCCCTTTCCTCTGTGGCTCTGCTACCTGCTTATATCCACTATTCATCTGTCAGTTTCCCCCAACCAGATATTCTCTAAATATGTGCATCTCATCATCCTTAACTCTCCCAACCTGGTATCCTCCAGACGTTTCAGACTGCAGCTTCCATGTTAGTTGAAGATTATGGAAAAGCATCTGGGAGGGAGGAGAATATATGACTGGGAAAGACTTCATTATGCCCTTCCCAGCTGCCAAATTTCTGCAGAGTCCTTTCTGAGCAAGCTCTCTCCTTCCTCCATCCCTGCTTAAATTTCCTTCTGAGCTTTGCTTCTTATGGATAGACATTCCTTTCTCTTGGTTCAGTCGGTGACTCTGTAGTATAAAAATGCCACTGCTTTGAAGGGGTCGAAATCATTGTGCTTGCCAGAGAGAACATACCTTTATGAGGCCATGCTTTTCTTTATAAAGTTTTGTTTTGTTTTGTTTTGTTTCCTGAGTGGGTCATTGTGTCTAATTATGAAGCTTGATTAATGAGAAGAGATGTTGGCATACAGTGAATTGGCATCACTGAAGGGGATTTCATTTGGAGGCATTTGGAAATGACAAAGGAGAATGTATTACAGCTGCTGTTATATTATCCATATTGCAGGACTTATGTCAAGAAGCAGCTTGGCCTAGCTGTGGAGACCCAAGTAGCTTAAGATAGGCTTCTGGGTTTCAGAGATTTTATTCTGCTATTCTTTGCAACATCCCCCCTGCCCCCCCCCCATCTCATGACATTGCATGTACTTTCTACATGTATATATCTGCCATGTTCAGGCATATAATAAAGAAACTACCCATGGACGAGTGCACACATTCTTTGGATTTAAAACAAAGCAGTTGGAATTTCTCTGTGTTGTTCTCAAAATAATACCAGCTATTCCAGGAATGTAGTTGTATTTTTCCAGAATGAGAAAGGCGACATTCTTAAATTGAGGTTTTGAGGTTTTCTGCATGTGTCTAACCCCTAATTTAAAGCAGCTGGGAAAAAGTCTGAATTTAATTAAGCCAATTAGGTATTTTATTTGACTGTCCACCAAAATGAACAAATCAGATCTTGGAATGTTTAGCATTTGGAACTTGCTATGTCAACAGAATGGAGAATTCCAAAGGTGGGTAGCAAATGTTAGTCTGTTAGAAAGAAAATAACAAAGTGTTCACTGGCCCTTAAAGAGAAATACTTTATATGGCATAGAGTTCGGTTATGAACTAGAGGTAATTTCTGTAAATGGAAGAACAAAAGGGTGGAAACTCTTGAACTCAGTGCTGGGCCTCAAAAGGAAAAGGGATGAGCAAAGGATTAAATTTAACAGAGCTTGGATATTTGAAGTTTCTAAAACCAGAAACCTCTCTAAAACTTTTTTTTTAAATAATAGAAATGCTAAAGTAGAAACTTATTAAAACTAATTTGGTAGCGAATTTATTTTCCTTTATATTTGCTATTCAAATCAGATTTAAGTGTTATTTGAGACATTTGCTGGCTTTTTGGTTCCACATATTTGAAAGAACTGAATATTCTATTTTTGATGGAGAATGCATGTGTTTTTTAATGTTTCTGTGGCCGGAGATGCTGGCAGATACTTTATGGGAAAGGTGAAAGAACCAGCCACTTTAAGAAGAAATATGCTGATTTAGGGTTCTTTCCTCTGTGGGTTAGGTAATGGGCTAGAAGAGTGATTTTCTTTTTTCTTTTTCTGAAGTGGGTTCTAAATAATCTGGTTGAACGTGGCACTTGAGAAGAGAACTAGTTGATTTTCTTCGTTTCTCAAGGGTTTTTCCCTATAGGCCTTGTTTATGCTGGACTTGAGTAGCAAACAGTTACGTTGTACGTTGTCGGCAATTGATATTTATAGCAGCAACCGGCATGCGAGTGTCATGAAAGCAGCCTGCTCCCTGCCCCACCCCACCCCCAACCCTCCTGGATGGGACAGGGATCTTGACAGAAAGCATTAGGGCCATTGAGACTCTGTATGAACTGCCTGGGAAAACAATTAGCAGGCTTGTGGTAACCTCTCGGGAAAAGCGTAGGAGCCATGTGGGCAGGCTCAGAAGTCAGTATACTCTCAGACATAAAGCTGACACACACACACGTCCTCGCAGCCAGTGACACACATTTGAGTTGGGTTTGTTATTTCAGCCTGTGACTGAGATATCTATAAAGATAGTGACTGTCAGCTTAGAGAGCCTTCGAGTATTCCCGAAACCTGGCACCCAGGCACTTACTTTCCAAAAGTTGGTTCTGTTTGTTTCCTTGCTCTAAAGCAGTTTTCCCAAACATTGTATGGAATCCTAGAACTCTCTGAAGTTCCATGAGATTCTAAAAAAAAAGGGGGGGGGGATCAATGAAAGGCAGCCAGTTTATAATAATTAGAATTTTATCTTTTGAGTGGGGGCTCTCAAGAATCACATTTAAAAAAAAAAAACTTTCCACAGCCTGAATATGTTTGAAACTCCCTGCCTTAATTGAGTATTACATTGTGTATTGCACAATCCCAAATTCAAAATTTACCCTCTTGTAATTTTCTCCTCTTTCCTTGCTTTTTAAGAAGTTCTAAAGCCCCATCTGTAAGGAACAACCCCTTGCTACTATAATCCTCTAATTTAGTTTTTTTTTTCAATGATGGGTATGGTTCCCATCATCCTCAGCCAGCACAGGGATGGTAAAAAGTACTGCTATAGATAAAATCACCTTTTCCACGAATAAGGCAGCCTTTCTGATTTTAGATTACTGATGACTTAGGTAGGAAGGAAGGAAAAGAGAAAAAGAAAGAAAGAAAGAAAAAGAAAGAAAGAAAGAAAGAAAGAAAGCTGAGTGTCTGTAGGGAAATATATGATGGAGATATTGCTTTAAGGAAATTGAATATGTGTTGTCTCTACAGAGAATATATTGTGGGGCCTGTCTGGTTGTGGACTGGCATGGAGGATCAAATTAGTCCCATTTTATAGGCCTGACATGCATTCAGAAGGTTTCTAAAAGTGTTCATTGACTTTATTTGTAGCAGAACCATCAGCTTGACTTGAGTATACAATTGAATCTCACTGCCTTAATCGGATTTCTATGTGTTGAAATGGTCACACCTGGGGAGCCAGGTGTCATGTACCTGTTTGTGGCCATAAAGGTGGAAGATAATCCCTCTGAGACTGGCTAAATGTGTATTTTTGAAATGGAAATGTGAGTTTGCCACTTAATTATTGAATGGAGGGTTGGTACTTCTTAGGGTGGCAGCTGATATAGTGCTATATTATAGGAACAGAACCATGGAATAATTTAGTTATTCATAGGCAGACTTTGTTTTCTGCAAGCAAATAATTTGAAAGTGAAATAATTGTACTGCAGTATGAAAATGCAGAGCTATGCTTATTGTATTTGTCTTTCATCTCTCTCTCTCTCTCTTTTTTGCCTTCATCTAAAAGATAAAGAAAAGAAGAATAGGCTATAAGGTTCAAGAAAATCAGGATTGTGGCCTTACGTGCAGTGACAGATTATTTGATACGCTGGAGCAAAACCTGAGGAAGGATTAGACTCCCTATCTCTTTCCCAGGCATCTATCCTACATCAAATGTAAATATGTTTTATCGTCGGTGCTACCTTTGGACCTGGGAGAATGATAGCTGCCATAATGATAATAATTCTCCTGGTTGTCTTTCTTTAGCTTTAAAAGGTGCATGTGTGTTTGTATGTGGGGTTGTAGTCCAAATGGGGAACAGTCAAATGTGTTGATATGGTAGGAGGTGAGCAGGCTGAGCTGGAAGGAGGAGTTAAACGTGTCATCTGTTTGGAATAATTGCGCAGCCACAAGAGACCCAAGTCCACCTCCTGTGAATTCTGTTGACCCTTATCTAGTGCCAATTTAGCTTTGACCGTTAGTTGACCGGATTCTTCTCTATAGGTAGTAATAATAAAAACTTCTGTTCTTTGAACTCAATGAATGCTCCTGGTTATTTGCACCTGGCAAAAGCAATTGTTTGTGCCAATCAAATGTGGTGGGGAGAGTGGAATGCCATGGGTTCTTGCTTGCTCCATGGCAGTTGCTTCCTGCCATGGCTAAAAGGGGTGGGTTGGAGGCGGAGTGGTCCCAGACATTTCATAGTGTTGTTGATGGAGTGTGACACCCCACCTTATCAAAGGGAAATAATCGCTTATTTTTCTTAATGACAAACTCAGTCTGCCTTGCTCATCAAAGTTTAAACAAGTAATATTTACAGTCCTTGGTCAATAGTAAAGGATGGAGTCATACAGGATATCTCTTGGGTTGATGGAGGTAACTGTGGAAGTCCTTGGGCTCCTGCTGGGTGAGGGAAGCTACTGTCCTAGGTCCAAGAAGAAGCTCCTCAGATGTTGCTCCTAAATTCATTTGGGAATGATGTGTGTTAGCTGTGAGATGGATTGTTCTGAGTTTTGTTGCATCCTCTCATTGGGGGTTGAGGGGAGATTGTTGAAACAAGAAGTTTGGACAGATGAAAAACAGAGGAAGTTCATTCTTAACCCAGATGAGCTCTAATCAAGCAAGCTGAGTGTGCAATTCAGGCTACCACCTTCTAGAGGCTAAGGCAATAGGAGAGGCAGCCCCCGCCAAAAAATATTCCAGTCATCCCAAGCAAAACAAAGTCCTGTGGTTAACTGAACTAACAATTATAGCAAAGCTTCAGTCCCCAAGATGTCGGTTCCTGTTTTTAACCCACTCAAGTCTGTCTTTCAACTTTTGATCTCCTACCATCTTCTCCTGGCCAAGAGAACTCAGCAGTCCTGGCACCCAACCCCTCTCTCTCTCTGTTTGAATACTGGGCACCACTCCCTTCTGACTCCTTGTCTTCAACCAGCTTTGAAGATGTGATATTTCAACTGGCACCTCTGCCCAGATCTGTGTTTTTTGCCTTTTTACCCACACCACACCCCAGAAGGAGACGCATTTGGAACCAATTACCCCTGGGCATGGTGCCATACCTTGTGGCTTCCTTTTGGAAGACGCAGGCTAGATCAGCTCCTTAGGCCTAAGAGCTCTGTATTTTTCAGTATAATGCAAATGTCCCAAAGATTTATTATATCCCCTTCCCTCTCTCTCTCTCTCTCTCTCTCTCATTTCCTTCTCCTTCATCCAAGACCGCCCATCGGCATTTTTCACTTTGTCCATTTGGTGCCTGGAAGGCGAGGGCTTGAAGCTATCCTTGCTGATCAGGTTGCTGTGTTTGCCAGTGCCAGCTGGGTTGTGGGTTTTTCAAGGGCATTCTTGTGATTCCATTGCGGGCACTGCCAGTCTTAGGGCACCATTGACCGTGGTGGGACATTGACAAGCGGCTTGCAGGGTGCTTGCATTGATCAGTCTTTCCAGGACTGATGGACAACAATAATGAGGGTACATTTACAGGAAAATACGTTGATCAGCACATTTGTACATAGTTTCATTTGCATGGGTTCAAATCCAGAGTTCGTTATGAGCCATAGGTCATCCAGCAGTTTAGATTTCACTTCCTGTCAGCCTCAGCCAAGATGGCCAATGGCAAGGGATTATAGGAGCTGTAGTATCAAAACATTCAAAGAGCATTAGGTTATCTTTAAAAGGATTCGGATTATATCAGCTTTATTATATCAAGCTAAGTACTGGATTGGAGCTCCTATTCCTTGCAGATAGTTCTTGACTTACAACCATTCATTTAATGACTGTTTGAAGTTATAACAGCACTGAAAAAGTGACTTATGACCGTTTTTCACATTTATGACCCTTGCAGCATCTCCATGGTCACATGATCAAAATTCAGATGCTTGATAACTGGCTCATATTTATGACGGTTGCAGTCTCTCTGGGTCATGTGATCACCTTTTGCAACAAGCAAAGTCAATGGGGAAACCACATTCGCATTCACATTCACCACAATCACAACTGTGTTACTAATGTCAGGATTCCAAGTAATAAATTCATAGCAAGCAAGACTCCGAGGCATGTAGATTCCTCAAAGAATATTTTTATTTGGAATTATCATATTGGCACATATCTGGAGAAAACCGACTCTTAAGGTCTCCCACAGTTTTCACCTGATTAAAACTAAAAGTTTTCCCACTTTCTCGAAACAACCAATCACATGGTCCAATCACAGAACAGGCTGGCAGCCAGGTGACATCATTCTATCTTCCTCCGACCAGGTGTGAAAATGTCCTTGGTTCCCAAGAGAAAAATGTTGTTATGGCCCCTCTATCTCAATACCCCCTCCCTATCCCTCAGCTCCAGTGTGACAACACTGAAGCGGTCAAAAAAATGGCTCAGCTTCAGGGTTGACAACTAGCTTAACAACTACAGTGATTCCCTTAACAACTGTGGCAAGAAAGGTCGTAAAATGGGACAAAGCTCACCTAACAATTGTCTTGTTTAGCAATGGAAATCCTAGGTTCAATTGTGGTCATAAGTCAAGGACTACCTGTATCTACTGGGGTTTACTTCTTTCACAAAAAATTGCTCAGTTCCAATCTGAGTTTTCAGTTGAATTATATATAACACACAACACTCCAGATCAGTGGTGGGTTTCTACTGGTTTTATCTGATTTGGGCAAACCAATAGCGGCGGTGGGAGACTCCGCCCACCCGCCCGGTCATCATCACGGATGCTCTGCGCACGCTCACAGCTCCGAACCGGTAGCGAAGGTAAGTGAAAACCACTACTGCTCCAGATGCTGACAAACCACAGTCTCCCAGCATCACCAATAGTATGGAATGCTGGGAAATGTAGTTCTGTAGCACTTGGAAAGCCAGATTGGAGGAGTATCTCCTTAAGTCCCAAAGTTCCTTCCATTTCTCTCACTGCTCACTATTGGGATCGTCTTTCCTTTTTTAAAGAAATCTGATTTCTAGGGAGGGGTATTGTCAAGCAAGGGACTCCTCCATTAATTCCCCAAGAGGATTTGAGGCAATTATTTGCCACCACTTAATGGCCTCACCCTGGGAATGCCCATCAAATTAATGAGCCAAAGAGAGCACTGGTGGTTTGTTAGTGCCAGGTTTGTTAGTGCCACTCGATTGGGCACCGTTGGGCAAGACTCGGAGTAGCTTGGCGCCTGTCTCGCCTCTGACTCGTTTGACTAGGTCTTGTCCAATCCCCAGAGGTGGGGTGGGAGTGTGACTTAGTGGGAGGCAGCATGGAATGTGCTGGGAGCTGGGAGGAGAAGGAAGTTGGCGTGTGAATGAGTGCATAAAGGAGGCTCGGCCCAGGACTCTGGGTTGGTTTAGGAAGGGATTTGGCTTGGCATCCTTGGATTCATGACTGCTCCGAGCACAAAGGCTGTGCCCAAATGCAGGGGTGGCTTACCTCATGAGCTGGTAATTGTGATGTATAGGCAATGCATTCCTACCCATTGTTTTTGGGGGAAAAAATATTTTTTTTTGGTAAACAAGTTTATCAAATACAGTAATCCAAACCTTTGAGATTTTTAAAGGAAAAAATCGGAATTCTGCTGGAATAATAGAAGACCAGGAAAGATAGTGGAGCAGTCTTGCAGAAATGTTGGGACTAAATTTCCCCTGCAGTACTTGAATAATTTGGTTGATATATTCACAGCTCTGCCTTCTCCTTTTTTTCTCCATAACCACAACCCTGTGAGGTGGTTTGAGATGAGAGATAGGGACCTGCCCAAAACCGCTCAGTGAGCTTGGGTGGCTGATGGTAGACTTGAACCCGGGTCTCCCTGCTCCTAGTTCAACCCCTAAATCCCTACTATCCAACAATGACTTTCTCAAGGCATTGGCCTGAAGAAAGCTGATATGAAAATAAAGTGGAGTGTCTAAGGGAAAAATGTATATGAAAGGAAGATCTAAAAGATGCAGGGACTGGGCCATTACAGAATGTTCTTTTGTTTGTTTGTTTTATTAGATTTATATACCACCCTACTCCCGAAGGACTCAGGGCGGTGAACAGGCACGAAATAAAATACATAAATACAAAATTTAAAAGCAGAAATAAAACCAGATTAAACAATTTAGCCCGAGATAAATTTAATGTCAAAATTCTAGTAGGTTCAGAAAGCAAATGACCACCAATGTTTGACTATGGAGGTCATGGTTGTCCCAAAGGTGCTTTTTCCAAAGGCAACTAGACTTTCTTGTTAACCTTTGAAGACATTTCGCTTCTCATCCAAGAAGCTTCTTCAGCTCTGACTGAAGTATTCAGCCCCTCCATACAGTCACAGCTGAAGAAGCTTCTTGGATGAGAAGCGAAACGTGTTCAAAGAATAACAAGAAAGTCCAGTTGCCTCTGGAAAAAGCACCTTTGGGACACCAAGGTTTGACTTTTTGGTAAGCATTTGGGAACATGGAAAGCAATAAATCCCAGGTAAATCCCAGGTGGTCCCTTCTGTGGAGTAGAAGATATACTGGTTGGGAAATAAGTTACAGTGATTTCAGAGCTTCCTGGCAGAGCTGTGGGAGGCCGTTTGTGGGCAATAGAGAATTCACCGCTGTGTAAAACGGCAGGTATGGTTTCTTAAGAACCCAGTGTTAACCAGAAAGCAGGTAGTAGTTACTGGGTTCTGGGCAGGGGTGTGGCAGCCTCAGCAGGTGGTTGCCAGGTGCAGGAACATTCAATGTTGCACCTGTCTTGGTTGGAAGCCAAAGGGTGTCACTTACCGCCCTTTGGTCTTCTGGGAATAACTGGAACCATTTTCCATAACTAGCTCATTTAGTCTTTTGCTCTTCCTCCTTTTTTTATCCTGGGATTCTTTCATTTGTCCCGTCCACTTGTCCACTCAAACCCATACAGACATGCACGCCCACCTTTCCTGTTACTTGCAGCCTCTTCCGTAAAAACAAAGTATTGGGAGATCAGAAGGGAGGCAGATCAAAAAGAATCTGTTGTTTTTTTGTTTTTTGAAGTCCATGTTATCTTCCGGTGTGGAATTCAAAGGATGGGACCTGGGCCAGATTTCAGGAGAAGGTAGTGATGTGTCTCCTGGAGACTTTCCTTTTATATCACAACCTCTTCCTCCTCTTGCCAAGATCCTCTTGAAATGTCCTACACTGGAGGCTGGGACTGACAACTTTAATTTACTGTAATATAATGTTGGGCCATTTGGGGAAATACAGGTAGTCCTCAATTTACAACAGTTTGTTTAGTGACCGAAGTTACAACAACCCTGAAAAAACCTGACTTATAACCATTTTTCACACTTACAACTGTTGCAAGCATCCCCACGGTCATGTGATCAAAATCTAGCCACTTGGCAACTGACTCGTATTTATGACCGTTGCAGTGTCCTAGGGTCTTGGGATCACCCTTTGCAAACTTCTGACAACCAAAGTCAATGTGGAAAGCCGGATTCACTTAATAACCGTGGTAAGAAAGGTCATAAAATGAGACAAGATGTGCTTAACAACTGTTTCATTTAGCGACAGAAAATCTTTAAGACTGTAGCAAAAAAAGGTTGTAAAATGGAGCGCAAACTCATTGAACAACAGCCTTGCTCAGCAAGGGAAGTTTGGGTCTCAATTGTGGTCATAAGTCAAGGACTATCTGTAGAGATGGTAACCGTGGCTCAAGGAGGTTGTGCACCAAAGGCTTCTCCAGAGTATAATATCGTAGGTTTCTCCTTTTAAGGCAGTGACCAAACTCTAGACAAGGAAATAATTTCTTTAATTTCTTCTGAAGCATTTTAGGACTGATTCCTGGAGGTTTTCCTCCTGCATCCTTCATTTTTAGATTTGCTACGGAGCAGGAAAATTAGGCAAGTTTGGTAGCACTTTTTCTGACAAATGAATTTTATTTAAAAGGCATGTGAGTTACCGCTTAATGCTTTTTAGTCACTTTTTAATTAGTCCCAGTAATTATCTCTACAGCTTAAGAGAAGGCATTAAGGAGCTGGGTGGCTTGGAGCCTACACAGAGTGCTTTTCCATTCCTGCAGAGTAACTATTATGAGCTCCCACGCATCTGATATTTATGCTCCCGGTGTCTTTTCTGAGTCTCAACACGCCCGCTTTGAACTCTGGACAGACAGCGATCAGCAGATTTAAGAGCTGCTGCAATAGGTCTTGAAGGTGTTGAGTTGTAAGCTTGCTTTGATTGAGCAGAGTTGATCAAAGAGATCTCCTCACTCTTCTCTTTCTCCTAGTAAGAAACCAAGGTTTCTGGTCGTAGAAGGAAGCTCACCCACCCACCCACCCCCACGTTCTACCAAACAAACATGTCTGGCTTTAGCGACATAAGGCAGGCAAGATTGCTGCCTAGCCATAAAGCTCAGCAGGGGTCTGGAAGGTGGGGGGGTTGGTGGGAGAGCGCTGGAAAATCTTGCTCATCAACCAGAGTCTGGACTGAGATTGGTTGCCAGGCCGGAGGGGAGAGCGATGTGGATTTTTAGGGAGGAGAAAGTAGGCTCCTAGGTACTTAGCAAGGCAGCATTGGGATCCTCTATTGGTCTCGCCTTGTATCCCTGGCCAAGTTGAATTCTTCAGCACATTTGTGTTTTTCTGGTGTTCTTTCTTAACTCTTATTTCCATTTTCTTGGTTAAGTCTCCTGAGAGGAGTTTGGCTAATTGTGGCTAGAACACAAAGCTGGAAAATGACTTAGCTTCTTCCACTTGCAGGAACAAAAATGTTAGATTGGGGGCTGGGACACAGCTAAGGAGGAAGATATTCTCTTACTTGTCAGAACTTTTCGAACATGTTTAACTATTGGGAAGATTAAACATTTTCTTCCTGCGTTTGCCCTGTCACTTCCTGCCGTGAACTGCAGTTGATTTTGTACCGAAGGATGATGATCTATTCCGTGTGGTCTCACCAACCAGAAAATAAACCACGATTGAAATGAATGCGCATGCAGAATGGATTTTGCATATTTTGTGTACATAACTAAATGGTTAGGACGGTGCTTATCACCATCAGAATTATTCTGATTTTCACAAATTCTGCCCCAACCCAGAACAGCATACAAAGTCAGGATCTTATCTTCCAAAATATGTAAATTTTTTTCTGCACAGTTTTTCCTTGGGTTTCATGGGAAAGGAAGGACAAGGGATGCTGAAAAGGGACTACAATTATTCCTCAACTTACAGCAGTTCATGTAGTGACCGTTCAAAGTTACAACAGAACTGAAAAGAGTGACTTATGACTGTTTTTCACACTTAGAACCGTTGCAGCAACCCCCCCCAAGGTCACGTGATCAAAATTCAGTTGCTTGGCAACTGACTCATATTTATGATGTTTGCAGTGTCCCAGGGTCACGTGATCCCCTTTTCTGATCTTCTAAGAAGCAAAATCAGTGGGGAAACCAGATTCACTTAGCAACCGGGTTACTAAGTTAACAACTGCAGTGATTCACTTAACAACTGTGGCAAGAAAGGTCATAAAATGGGACAAAATTCACTTAACAACAGAAATTTTGGGCTTAATTGTGGACGTAAGTCCAGAACTACCTGTACAGGAAAATCTGTTATGGGTAGTCCTGGATTTACAACCACAATTGAGCCCAAAATTTCCCTTACTGCGCAAGGCCATTGTTAAGCGAGTTGCACTCCATTTTACTATCTTATTTTGCCTCAGTTGTTAAGTGAATCATGTAGTCATTAAGGGAAACTAGTTCTCCCAGAAGGTGACAAATGGTGATCCCATGACCCCAGGATGCTGCAACTGTCATAAATACATGCCTGTTGCTAAGTAACCAGATTTTGATCACGTGACCATGAGGATGCTGCAATAGTTGTGAATGTGAAAAATAGTCATAAATCACTTTTTCCAGTGCCATTGTAACTTCGAGTGGTCAGTAAATAAATGGTTGTAAGTTGAAGACTACCTGTACTTAGGATTGTCACCCAGCCAGGGCAGGTCGTGAAAGAAGAAATAAAAAACAATCTGTTCCTTAAACCTGAATTCAGAATACACTGGAACTAGAAAGTTCTTGACTCCATACATCATATATTGCAAGGGAGACAAGTATGGCGACTTTATGACCGGTGGACTTCAACTCCCAGAATTTCTGAGAGAGATGGCCATATAAATCGCCATAATTGCCCACCCGTTTTGCTGCCTTCGTCTCCACCTTCTCCCAACCCCCAGGTTTTACTTTCTAGTCATTATTTTGTAAACAACATTCTGTTGGCATGAAAATGTTTATACAAGAAGTTTCTAAGTCTGAGGGTTTGGGACAGGTTTACATTCTGAAGTCAAGTAAAAGCTAGAAATATTCCACTTCTATCTCAAAGAGAAATTTCATACTGCTTCTCTCTTGTACCAATCCAGTTTTTCTGTCCGTTGCATTTGGGGAAAGCAACAGAAAGTAATAAAAATTGCTGAAGCCATTAAAAAATGTTATAGCATGGATGACTGTTTTCTGGGGACATTCTGGTGTGATGATGTTAAAATAAAAGGCACACCATCCAGAGTCCCTCTGTGAGAGAGATAGGCAGTTTTAACATTTGATAATTAAATAAAATAAATAAATAAGAGGTAGGGAATAGTCTGTAGAGAGCTGTCAGATTTAAGGGACATGGAGAATTTAGCATTATATACTATGACTGAGTCTCAAGATTGTAGCATCCGACCGTGCATAACTTTTCCTGAATTTCCCCCTCTCTTTTTCAGCCATGGCTGTCCGGACCCCTGTACAACGGGGTGACGCCACCGCTGAGAGATACCTGTTTGTGGACCGGAACCACGTAGGCAATCCAGCCTCACAAGCTGATTGGACGGCTAAACGCCTGGTGTGGGTCCCGTCCGAACGTCATGGCTTTGAGGCGGCTGGGCTGCGCGAAGAACGGGGAGATGAGATGTTGGTGGAACTTACTGAAAATGGACGTCAGATGCTGGTGGCCAAAGACGACATTCAGAAGATGAACCCACCCAAATTTACCAAGGTGGAAGACATGGCGGAGCTGACCTGCCTCAACGAAGCCTCGGTGTTGCATAATCTGAAGGATCGCTACTACTCGGGTCTTATCTATGTGAGTTGGCTTATGGGGTGGCCACTGGTTTGGTTCCATGCCTCTCTATCTGAAATCTGTCATATCTCCCTCTCTCCCTCCCACCCACCCCCCCTCTCTCTTTCCCTCTCCTCCCCTCCCTCCCTCTCTCTCTCCCTTCCTCCCTCTCTCTCCCTCTCTCCATTTCCTTCCCTCCCTCTTTTTCCCTCCATCTCCCTCCCTCTCTCTCCCTTCCTCTCTCTCCCCCTCCATCTCCCTCCCTCTCTCTCCCTTCCCCTCCTCTCTCTCCCTCTCCCTCTCTCTCTCTCCCTCCCCTCTCTCTCCCGCCCTCTCAAACTTTTTTTAACCATTTGCATCTTCCTCATGACGTAAACCTAGGGATCTGTAGTCCAGGCTCCTAGTACTTCTAACTAAGAGCTATTTAATGCACTTCTTTTCCCTGTTCAATTCCAAATGTAATCCAGGAATTCTGATTTGCAGCAGCTATGTCTTCCTCATTCCATACACAAAAATACACTGGCCAATATCCCAGTTGGTTTGGTCTTCTACAATTAGCCAGCATGACCAGTTGCAAGTCATGATGGGAATTATGTGGTCCAAACCTCTTGATAACCATCAAGATACCTTAAGAAGAAAACTTCAAGAGTTTAAACAGTGACGCACTGGACTGTGGAATGTAGCTTCGGTTAGATGCCAAGCTATTCCTTCTGAGCAGACGTCACGACTGGAAGAGAAGAGCTGATTTGGGACAGAAAGTTGGGTTTTTTCCCAGCTTGTGAAGTATCTCTGTGTTTCTGTGCAACAATGCTCGAAAAGGGCGAGTTGGACCTCCTTCACCTCATCATGCAGAGCTCTTTTCAAAGGGAAGGAGCAGAGGACACGTGTTTCTTCTGTCCTACTGGTTTCCCTGGCACCCAAGTGGGCACAAAAGGCTGCCCTGAGAGGCATTGCTCCAAAGCATTCCCTCAACGGTACGTCAGCTCTGACTCGCAGACGGCACAGTGCCCGTCCTCCCACTGCTGCCTCTGATGATCTCCACCCTGTAGCTGGGTATCGGGGTGGGGATCGGACTAGACCTGTTCAGCCAGAACAGTAGTTGTCAGGGTGTGAAATGAATTCTCCCAAGGGCGCCACCGTCAACCGCGGCAACAACACACCACTTCTTAGAAGCAGGAAACTGTATTCTTGTCTTCTCCTAAGAGGCAGCCTACATTTGTGTGATTCAGCCCCGTGGAACCCATCTTTAAGATAAAAGACTTTTTTTTTTTAACTGAAAAGGGGATTGATTCCCAGACAGTTCCTTTAATAACAGTGTTGGTGTTTTTCCTGTAAATCGACATCTCCCTGCCCTGGTGTCACTCCAGCCAGTTGTTTTACAGTTTGCTTTCCAGGCTGCTCCTTCCCAGGTATTTCAGCCTGTAGCAAAAAAGCATTTTTAGCCTCACCCTCAGCAATCTTTCCCCTACTTTTTGAGCTCCTGATGCATTCAATTCCTAAGATCCTCGGGCAAGGTGCTTAACAGAATAATGAGAGGTTACATTCCAATGCACTTGAAAACACTCCAGGTTAGGGAAGGTCATTTCTACATATTTCCCTTATTGTCAGCCAATGTCGATGGAGTCAAGTGACTGAAGTCAAGTGGACAACATTGTCTGTTGGCATGGTGCTAGAAACCTGTTTGGAAAGTAGGTAGGCCGGCAATAGTATGCCAAAAGCAAAACTGCACGCTTGGATTCAAGTTAGGGAAACCCAGAGGCATTGGTCCATGGAAGCTTCCTGGAATTAGCTTTTATTAGGGGGTTGAGCAATGCCCCTTGATCTCTTTTTATGCCTCTTGTAAACACCCCCCCCAATTCCTTAATACCCGATATTGGTTTTCCACTGCCCCGAGATAGGACATTTTATGAAAATGATAAAATAGTACATGCATCATTTGTAAAAATGATAAAGGTGGGATACAAATAAATAAATGATGCTTATGTCTGTGGAGATTCTCAGCCATCCAGTTCATGGTTATCCCAGAGGTGCTTTTTCGAGAGGCAACTGAACTTTCTGATTTTTCTTTGAAGACGTTTCACTTCTCATCCAAGAAGCTTCTTCAGTTCTGATTGGATGGTGGGGCTGAATTCTTCAGTCGGAGCTGAAAAAGCTTCTTGGATGAGAAACGAAATGTCTTCAAAGAATAACAAGGAAGTCCAGTTGCCTCTTGAAAAAGCACTTTTGGCACAAAAATGATGCTTACAGAGCAGCAAGATAAAGTTAAAAAGAACAAAGGAAACATCTATTACATCCCCTTGAAAAACGTTAATGGCATGCCCCCCTCCCTCCCCCCATTCATTTTGCATCCTTCCCAGATGACTTTGCCTCCTCTTTGGCCAACAGGAGGTGGCGTGTTCCTTCATTTGTGTGGGATGTTGGCAAACAATTTTCTTATGCCAGCAATTTTTTCAAATGTAAATACATTCTGAGGGCTTTACCAAGAAAGAGGCAAGCCTTGAAAGGTTTTGTTTTGGAAGGGTGAATTCTAGAGGAGGTGCTATTTTTTGGCCTCTGTGTATTCTCAGGATTAATAAAAAGGAGGGCTCTCTCAGGTTTCTGTGCTGGGACATCTTTCAGGTGTGCAAATCATTTTCCAATGTTTCCAAGCCAGTGCTGGAGTAGCCAGGGTTGGGAAAGAAAGAAAGGAAGGAAAGGAATCCCTGCGGATTTTACCCTGCTAGTCGTTGCCGACTATAGGGAGCAGTACTCATTTCTTTTGCGCCAGCGCTGTCCAAATACATATGACCAGCATGACATTGCGGAGCGCTGCTTCTGTCCCACTGAAATGGTACCTATTTATCTACTCGCATTTGGACGCTTTCGAACTGCTACGTAAACAGGAGCTAGGCAGAGGTGGGTATTCATTCCATTACGTGACGCTCAGGTCTCGAACCGAGCCATCTTAATCACTATGCCATCATTGGTTTTTCTCCAAGCAGACATTCCTTTTTCTTGCCTGCAAAATACGAGAATTGGGCACTAGGTGTTGTTTCTAACATCCATCTCCCTGTCTGTCTGGGATCACACATCGCGTTAAGCTTTTGTTTGTGAAAAGTTCGAGTGCCTTAATCCAGACATAATGCTTAGCTCTAAGCCATGGATTAATAGCCCCAAAAGTCTGGGTTCATGTAAAGATGAACCCAAACAAATGGCATGTCTGGCTTAATATGATGTGTGAATTAGGTCATTGTCACGCTTTAGAGTTAAAAATAGCAGGCGGTGAATTTGGCTCCTCTCTTTATTTTCTGACATTCCCCCCCGCCCCGATTTTTCTTTTTCTTTTTTTGATTTTTTTTAAATTTTAAAGCAAAAACAAAACATAAAACCATCATCATTCCAAACAATTACAGATAGTGTGTCGATCGGTTAACATTCTTTTGTGCTTAATCCCATCTTCAAGGTACCAATTCATGACAAAAGCGTATTTCTCATGAAAAAGAAATTCACATATTTTATCTTTACATCCGCTTTATATTTCATCTCCATGTTTTATTATCTATCCATCGATAAAACAAATCCCATATCAAATAATATTGTTTATCTTCTAATTTCAATCCCCCCGATTTTTCTTGAAGCAGAAAGAAACGTGTGTTTTTTTAAATACTTTTTTTAAAAAAAATCAACAATCTTAGAAGGGAGAGTGTTCAACGGCAAGCTATAAAACGAATCCCTAATACAGGTCTCCTGCTTGAGCAGGGGGTTGAACTAGATGACCTTCAGGGTCCCTTCCATTTCTGTTACTGTTAACGCCCAGGAAGATGTGCAGTTGTGCGCACAAAAAGGAACCGCAGCCGTATTGGGGAGGCTGTTCTGACGTGACTTTCTGTCTTCCCTCCAAATGGCAGACATACTCAGGTCTCTTCTGTGTGGTCATCAACCCTTACAAGAATTTGCCCATCTACACAGAACAGATAGTGGAGATGTATCGGGGCAAGAAACGTCATGAGATGCCGCCTCACATTTATGCCATCTCTGAGACGGCCTACCGAAGCATGCTGCAAGGTACACACTCCCCAAAGGGTGAGGGGTGAGGGGGCTTTACTATACGTCAAGAGTGGACAAAGTACGATCCAGGAAGCTCAGAGGGCTAAGTGGTTCTATTGCTTCCCTAAGCCTAATTTCAAAAGCCTTCTTGCAAACCTCTGCCGAGATGCTTCAATTCCAAGACTTGAAATGTGCTGTGAGGAAAACAAGAGAGAATAAGAGAGAGGGTTTGAAGTGGGTCTGGAAAAAAAACAAACCCTAAATGGCCCTTTCAATTTTTTGTTTCAGCCACTCCCCTCTTTATTTTACCTCCTTGCTTTTT
>WNWU01013574.1:199477-232868 GCA_012654045.1 Ptyas mucosa
GCTCTAGGAAGTACGTCCACTTATTTAAAATTAATCTACCCACCTGGGTGTGAGAAGTAAAGGGGACGAGGGAGCTGTGAATGCAAAAGTTTAAAGAGTTCCCCATTCCAGACTGAAGCAGAAAGGAGAAGAATGTGTAATTTTAGGGTGTATCATGGATAGAGTGGGAAGATGGCTAGAGATAGGGGAGCTGGTGAAGGCTAGCATTTTGCGGCTGGTGGATGGATGGATGGATTGCATGTGTGTTTCTGGTGCCCTCTTGCGGAGGGAAATGGTCTTCAGGAAATGGGAACAAACAATTTTGATCTGATTCTTTTTTTTCTTTTTTTTCCCCCCCCCCAGATCGAGAGGATCAGTCGATCTTATGCACGTGAGTATTGCTCGCAGCGGGGAGAGGCTGTAGAAGGAGATGCTCAGAGGAGAGAGAGTGAAAATCCTTCTGTATGGATGTTACCAGGGACTCTAAAAACTTGGTAGCCCAAAGAGTTAGCCCTTCATTGCATTGCATGCAATTATACGTAGCGGAAAAGCAGTCTGTTGTTTTAGTCCTGTAAGAAATATTGTACAAAAGCCAGTTTAAACAATCCTGCAGTCTCAAAAAAGGCATTTGCCAAATGCCAGCTTTATTCCTGTTCCCTTCATATTGGAAAGAAGTTGTTTCCCTCCCCCCACCCCACCCTTTGTAACAAATGTTGCTCTAACCTGCGATGGAAGCTGTGAAGTTGATCTCATTGAAAACGAATCAACAATTAAGCAAAAACCATGTATAGCTGCTTTCTCCTTTCAGCAACTCAGTGCCCTCCAAATGTGCTGGGATTAAAATTCCCAGTTTATATAATTAGAAAAGGCTGCTTCAGAGCACCAAAATCCCTTCTCACATTTTACTCAGTGACCTTTATAAACAAACTTTTAAGATGGATGGCAAAACTTTAAAATTGCTTTTTTTATTCCATCTATTCTGATGGGAAAAGATATATCCATTTTTTTTTCTTTACCCTTCTCTAAGTTAAAGAAGTTGGACAACTTTGACTAGAGAAAGGCTACCCTTGATCAGGACTATCCATATTCTACGTCCAACCACTTTTCACACCAGTTTCCATGATAGTTTTTAGTATTATTACTGTAATATTGTTCCTAGTGAGTTTGGGACCATGATGGAATTGGAGCCAAGAACCTGCTGGTTCCCATCCATACTTTTTGATAGGATGCTGCTGATGGGACAGGTTTGGAAAGCAAAAATTCAGAATTCAGAAAGTAAGATCATGAACGCGATTCCCTCTTCGTGGAAACCACAGCTCCAAGTTTGGCCCTGAAAAGGAGAGGTGTGAGTGGGATCCATTTGTTTTCTCATCTGATGTCTGTTCTCTGCAGAGGAGAGTCAGGTGCTGGCAAAACAGAGAACACGAAGAAAGTGATCCAGTACTTAGCACATGTGGCTTCATCTCATAAAGCCCGGAAGGACCATAATGCGCCGGTGAGTGTGGGGCCACATCCAGCTTCAGCCACAGCAGCAGTCGCCTGCTCTCCCTTGCGTTGCCAACCCAGAAGGAGCATGGCAGACTGGTGTGACCCCTTTGCCAGCTCTGGTTTTGCATTCCTGAAACGGAGCCAATGAGCTCCCCCATCTCATGCCTAGGAAGTAACCCAGCATCTAATTTGAACCTGGGCCAGTCTGGAAGCTCTTCCAAATACCAGCGGATGGCCTTGGCATGTGTGAAAAGGTGATCCCTTGAAGAGCCTTTCAGACGCATGCAAAAGTGCTTCCCTCTCTTCTGTCACTCAATACACCCACTGTCTGCCCATATGGAATTTGGCTACCAAGCCTGTGGCACCCACCCAGGCAGGATTGAGAGCCAGTGTTGGGTTTGAATTAACATTGTTGTGTCCTTTGTTGAAGGAAAGGAGTCCTTGCTTGGCCTTTTCACGTCATTCCTTTCAATCAATTGGACAGCCATTTATTATACTTTTCTTCCCCTGTACAGTTTCGGGGCCCTTTTGGTTGCTCCCTCCCAATCTTAAGAGTTCAACGGCAGGGGCCCAACAGATCTCCTAGGACACTTGAGTGGTCTTCTCTTGAATATTCTTGCATCTTGTGGACACAACCCTAGGGGAAGAACTTAGGCTCCAGTTATTCTAGCCATCTCCTTTTAAAGGAGATTATTATCTAAGGCCATCTGGAATCATGAAGGGTTTCTTTCTCCCTGTCATTTCACAAAGGTGTCCCAAAGGAACTGTTGGCCAATCTGAACCCCTCTCCTCACCTGTATTGGGGCTCAAAACTGTCTGAAATTCAGCCCTGGAACCTCCTGCGTGCAATGTGTTGATTCCTCATTTTTCCCTTTGGTGCTTCCCTTCTCCAATTGCACAAAAAGCCATCTTTTCCCCTTATCTGTGCCTAATTTACAGTTTTGGTAGAGATTCTACAAGTGTGTGTGTGCGTGCGTGCGTGCGCGTGCGTGTGGTTATTCCCATGTGGAAGATGATATTAATACCCCTCTGTTGTCTTGCTGCCTCAGCTGGAGTTCCTCAATGAAACCAAACAGGCAAGAGTCGGATGCATGCTGCCGAGATGACAGTTTCCCCACCTCCCCACTCCTCACCCCCATTCTCCAGTGCTGATTGCGGGTCCCTACCACTGGCTGCTGCTCCTGGTCCCACCTACACTTAGAATTGCTCTTCAAATGCTTTTCTCATCAGTTGCACACTTTGCTTGTTGCCAGAGTCATTTCTTTGAACCCATTTCCTCACCAGAGTTACAATGCCGCGTTTGCTGGGGGAAAAACATGGTTCAGGGGAGGGGCTGGGAAAGGAAACCAGGAGTTGGGGATCTCCTATTCCTCCCCTTTTCTGTTGTGCTGGTCCCCAGTTTATGTCCTTACGTTATTGTGGTTGCGTTCTCATTGTATTGTTCATCGTCTAATTTAACCCTTTGATTTGTTTTTGTTTTTGTTTCCCCTGTCTTGCTCCCTGCTCTGCCTTCCCATTGTATTTTTTGTGATGTCATCCCCATCCCAACCTCCATAGACTTCCAGCCCTGCTTCCTACGTGAGTAATTTTTGGAAACAGCTTCCCCCCTGGCTGACCCTGGAGTTTCTCCGAGCACTTCCTCGGCCCAAAAGCTTTGTGAGGCCAGAGGCCTGCATAGGTTGCTGCTAACTCCTTTTCCATCCTCCGTCCCTCCTTTTCCTTCTTCTAGGGAGAACTGGAGCATCAGCTACTGCAAGCCAACCCTATCTTGGAGGCCTTCGGCAATGCAAAAACGGTGAAAAACGACAATTCTTCACGTTTCGTAAGTCTTCGTGGATGGAAAAATCCCCTCCCACCCAGTCGTCCACCTCAGAAATCTGTGGAATGAGGATCCTGTTTAGCAGCTTCCAATTTCAGACCAGTTGAGCCCTGGATTTAAGACAGAAGATAACATCTTCCTGAGCAGTGGAAAATATTTTCAGATCTGGGACATCAAACCCCAGTTATTCTAATGCAGTGCTTCTCAGCCTTGGCAACTTTAAGATGGGTGGACTTCAACTCCCAGAATTCTCGGAGTTGAAGTCCATAGATCTTAAAGTTGCCAAAGCTGAGAAACACTGTGATGGGTGGTTTGTACCCTTCTTAAACGAATTACTCTGTCACCTCATATGTGCGTGTGTGGTCTCCCTATCTTCAGGCTAAGATTGCTTCTCTCACAACTATTGCAAGTGGCAAAAGCTGCCAAACAGTTATAAGGATATCTTTTCTTGTAAGATAATCTCTCATGCTGAAATCTGTTAAGCTCCTTCACTCTTCCTCTATTTCAAATGTGTTGGAACGCAATTCCAATAATTCCCTAGCTGGCTGGGAGTTGAAATATTGTCCAACACATTTGCAAAGCACCGAAGTGGAAAAAGTTTGTATACAATAACGAGGCAAGCTGAAGATGTCTGGACTTCAACTTCCCAGAATTCCCCAGCTAACATGGGGAATGCATTGCAGAGATGGGAGTTGGCAGTGTTCCAAGTAATGCACCAATACATTGCACCCAACATTTGGCAGTGTTCCAAGTAATGCACCTATAAAAATTAGAACTCGGAGGCAGGCAGGTTCCTCAAAGAACAGTTTTATTGGGTATATCATATTGGCACAACTGGTGAAAGCTCCCATGGCTTTCACCTAATTAAAAGTAAAAGATTTCCCTTTCCTCCCCCAAGTCATGCTGTCCATTCCAGGAGCTCGCCAGTTGCTTGGTTACTTTGCCCCTCCTTGGGTTCCCACAGGAAAGTTTTATTGTTTTGGCTACAAAAGCCCATCTAACTATTTCCCCCCCCCCCCTCCCTCTGTTGTATGGCAGCCCTGGAGCCCCCAAGATGACCTTGGCCATGCTCACTTCAGGGTTGACAACATTCAGTTGGAGTGTTATCAGGGGTGGCTTCTACTTATCTTTACTACCGGTTTGCAATGGGATTACTTCGCTCACGCACATGCCTTGCTTCTGCACAAGTGCAGATCACCAATGACGAGCGGTTGACGATCATCCGGAGCGGTGGGTGGGGCCCCCCACTGGTTTAACTACCGGTTCTTGTGAACTGTCCCAAACTGGGGGCAACCCACCACTGGGTGTTGGGCTGCTCCCAGTAAAATGCCCTACCTCACACTGAGTAAAAAAACTAGTTACAGAAATTTGCCAAAGGGATTCTGAATTTGAAAGTAGATCATCTCATGTTAGTAAATCTGGATTTTTTTTTTTTTAAAAAAATCATCTTTCTGTTTCGGAAGAAAAGAAGAAAAAGTTAAGCTGTGCAGCCACTTTGTTGAGAGAGGCAGTGTTAACATCCGGTTCGCTGATGAGAAGATCTGAAGGACAGGAAGCACACCAAGATACTGTTCTTTGGTTTGGTTTGGCTATTGGCTTCCAGCAACTCCTCCTCAAACATAAATTAAGAATGGGTTTCCCAGTTACAATGCTGGACAAACCTTCGGCCTAAGGGCTGCCCTTGGTCATGACTGCGAGGGATATGACCATGAATAATGATAGCCTTCAAGAGGATGGAGTAACTTTATTTATTTTTTTATTTTTTTGCATTATCATGCAAAAAGGGGCAAGGGGTAAAATCAGGGGTGAGCTGCTGGGGGTTTGCATGGGTTTGGGGGAACCTCCAGCTAAGATTCTGTGCAGTTCAGAGAACCCCGAAATGCCACTCCTGGCTGGCCCTGCCCTGCCTGCCGACCCCGTCCTGCCCCTCCCACAAATCCCCACGCGGCCCGTTTTGGGTGCAGGTAAGTGCAGGGCATTCTCAGAGACTCAGGGAGGGCAAAAAACAGGCCTACTGGAAGTTCGGGAAGGCCGGAAATCAGCCTCCAGAGGGCCTCTGGAGTCTGGGAAGGCCGTTTTTGCTCTCCCAGAGGCTCGAGGAAAGCCTTTGGAGCCCGGGGAGGGCAAAAATGTCCCCCCACTGTGTTGCAGGAGGCCGACTAGGCGATGCTCACCATGCCCAAGCCCACCCAGAAACTGGACAGAGAACCCCTTGCTAAAATTTTTGAAGCCCACCCTTGGGTAAAATGGGACTTTAGTACAAATAGTCTGAATCGAAATCGGAAACTCCATTGCATGCATAGGCGTAAAGTGTGATGTCATGTGACTGCACTAAGTTACGATGGCAATCCCAGTTGCCGTCTTTAGGTGAGTCACGTGTGATCACAATATCTTCGCAACCTTCTGCTGGTTTCCCCACTGACTTTGCTAGTTGGAAGCCAGCAGTGAAGGTTGCAAATGACAGTCACATGACCACGGGTCACTGCAACATCACAATTGCAGGCTGGTTGCCAAGTATCTGAATCACAATAGTGACTGGGGAATGCTGCATTGGCTGCAACTACGAGGACCAGTCATAACCTTGCTCTGCTCTGTTACAACTGTTGTAACTTCAAACAGTCCCTAAACAAGCGGACATTAAATAAGGACTACTTGTATTGCACTCATTTTTGCCCTTTACCCTCCAGTGAAAAACTTCCCTGATATTTTGGCATGAAAGAATTTAATGGTGCAGTTGCGGCTCCCTAGGTGGCTCAGTGGCTAAGACGCTGAGCTTGTCGATCAGAAAGGTCAGCAGTTCGAATCCCTGGTATAGGTCTCCTGAGTGAGCAGGGGGTTGGACTAGATGACCTCCAAGGTCCCTTCCAACTCTGTTACTGTTACTTTGCTCCTTTAAATACTTCAAAGTACAAAAAAAGAGCCTTAAAAGGTTATGCTTGCAGCCACTTTTAAATATAGCTTTAAACTTTCATGTACCATTTCTTTGATTCCATTCTTTAGAAAGGGCAAAATAAATAAATGCCTTTTTGAAATCCTACACCAACAAACTCCATACTTCCTTCGGAAGAAAAACCAGTTTTGTTGGTGAAAGTATTTTTTTTTCAGCTTCCTTTTGTATTTTTTGAGAAATGCTTTTGGTTTTTAGCCACTCCTTTGAAAAGAAAGAAAAATACAAAGGTTTTCTCTTCCTCATAGATGAAAGACAGAAGAGTGAGCTTCACATTCCATGTATTATTACTTTCTGTTAGCTTTTCTTGTTTTTGTGGTGAATGGTTTCTACTCTTCCTATTTAGAAAAGATTCATTGCTAACTCAATTGACCAGAGGAATCTCTTTCCAGCTTCTGCGGTTCACTGGCAACTAAAAAAAATATTTAAAATACCGAACAATTTTTCAGTATCGGCCATACCATTCTTCTGATTGATATCTTATTTTCCTATGTATTTTTCTACCCGCAGGGTAAATTTATTCGGGTTAATTTTGATGTAGCCGGCTACATTGTTGGAGCCAATATAGAGACATGTATCCTTGTTGTTAGAGAATAGAAGTTGTAAGTTTGGGCCATGGGAGACCTCAGGCCCAGTTCTCTAGACCAGGGGTGTCAAACTTGATTTCATTGAGGGCCACATCAGGGTTGTGTTTGACCTTGGGGTGGGGAGTGGGGGCAATTCGATGTCACTTGCGTCTAGGGCACCTGTGGCCCGAGTGCTCTGCCAGTGAAAACGGGCTCCTGAACTCCGTTTTTGGCTGAGACAACCTCCTGCAACCCTCTGCTGGCGAAAACAGAGCTCAGGAGGGCCGCACACAGTTTCCAGGACAGTCCCACAGGCCAGATCTTAGCACCCCGCAGACCGGATCCGGGCCCTGGGCCTTAAATTTGACACCCCTGCTCTAGACAGATAGAATTTGAGTTTCATTGGGCATCAGATTCTGAGCATGAACATTCCTGATGGCAAAAATATCAGGTGTCTGATCCAAAGTATTAGAAGTCCCTTAGGGGCAGAAGGATCCAGGTGGGATGATTGACAAGCCTTGGTGGGCCTAGGTGCCTGAGGAGAAAGAAATAGTCCATACGTGCCATCCTTAACTCAGAGTGTCCCAGATCTTTTGGAAAAGTCCCGTGCCATTCGCCAGGCCAAGGATGAGCGAACCTTCCATGTTTTTTATCAACTCTTAGTAGGTGCTGGTGAACACACAAGAGGTGAGTTTGTCCCTTTAGTTTCCCAAGCATCATAGAAATCCTTACCTTCATCCTGTGTCCTCCACTTAAGATTAGCAATAAAGCTGAAGGATAATGAACTGATGGGTGCTAAAGAGAAAAATAACAATACTCAGAACTTTTTGACTAATCTGACTGGAAATAACTCACTAGAAAGAAAATCCTAACCAATGAAAACAAGTGACGGTAATCAATTGTAATGTCAGAAGTGTACACATTTTACACAGAAGTGTACAGTGGCCCACTACTGTCCCTTTGGGTGGAACCAAACATTTTATGTACGGGGTAATGGTGGTTTGTAAAGTAAAAAGGGAGTCTTAAGCCTTAAAAGAAATCTAAAGCACCCTGGCTGATCTTTAAACTTCCTGGATCTTGCTCTGTCAAAGCAGACTCTAGTCCATCTCAAATGTTGTGCCCATCTGATGATTCCTAATAGTGTATTTCCCCCTGGAGAACAACATGACTAAAAAAGTGTCACCAATGCTTTCGTTACCTCCTGTTGAATTACTGCAGGAGGTGACTCTACATGGAGCTGCCCTTGAAGACCAGAACTATAACTGGTCTAAAATGAAGCAGTGTGCAATTTTGGGTGCTCTACACTTCAACCAAATAACACCCACTGCTGCGTAAGCTTCACTGCTTCCAGTTGCTTTCTGGGTGAAGTTCCAAGGTGCTGGTTATCACTTTTAAAGCCCTACAAGGCACAGAGTTAGGTTACCTGCGGGACCATCTCTCTCTGAAGCATCTTGCCCAATTATATAGGTTTTGGCACACTCCCGGTGTCCCTTCTTAAATGTTGCCATTCTGAGGGCCTTCTTGATGTCCATTTCAGCTCTTTGGATCAGGTTCCCGCATGAGATCAGAGGGATCCCTATCCTTGTGAGATTCTTCCTCAAACATTGAGCTAGGATGGGGGTTGAGCTGTGAGGTCCTTTGCTCTGGCGCCTTGGGGAGGGGGGAGACACCTTTGTTTTTAACTATGTTTTATGGGTTGTTGTGCGCCATCTAGAGTCATTGTTTGAGATAGGCAGCCATATAAGTGCTGTAAATTTTGTTTATTAAATTTGTATTCAGGGACCTTCTGGTGGTCCCTGTAACTTTCTTTGTTTCATGCCCCTGTAGGAGAGCTGTTGCTGGAGCAATTCAATCAGTATCGCTTTCTGTCAAATGGGTACCTACCCATCCCTGGACAGCAGGATAAGGAGATCTTCCATGAGACTATGGAATCCATGCGTATCATGGGCTTTTCACATGAGGAGATACATTGTGAGTCACTCTTTTAAGCATTTGTATATATCTGCCGTATCCTGGTTGCAATTAAGGAAGTATCTGACTTAACATTCCATTTATGGTCGTGGTCATAGTTTTATTTATCATGTGCTTTCAATCAAGTGACTTAGAATAAAATATTTGATGCAAAAATATACAGGTAGTCCTTAACTTACAACTACAATTGAACCCAAAATTTAGATAGATATAGAATTCTTTATTGGCCAAATGTGATTGGACACACAAGGAATTTATCTTTGGTGCATATGCTCTCAGTGTACATAAAAAGAAAAGATATATTCATCAAGAATCATAAGGTACAACACTTAATGATAGTCATAGGGTAAGCAATCAAATCATACTAGGAAACAATATCAAAATAAATCGTAAGGATATAAGCAACAAAGTTACAGTCATGCAGTCATAAGTGGGAGGTGGGGGATGGGAGGAGATTCTGTTAAGTGAGACAGTTGTCAAGTGAGTTTTGCCCCCATTTTACGACCTTTCTTGCCGTAGTTGTTAAGGGAATCACTGTAGTCGATGAATTAGTAATCCGGTTGTTAAGTGAATCTGGCTTCCCCATTGACTTTGCTTATCACAAGGTTGCAAAAGGGGATCACATGACCTTGGGACACAGTAACGGTCATAAGTATGAACCAGATGCCAAGCATCTGAATTTTGATCACATGTTAATGAGTACGCTACAAAGGTTGTCATTGTGAAAAATGGTCATAAGTGGAAAAAACCAGTGCCATTGTAACTTTAAACTGTCATTAAACAAACTGTTGTAAGTCGAGGACTAGTATTACCATCCATTACTGTATAACTTTGTAATGTGAAAAAGAGAACCAGTTGGTTGTAGTAGTTAAGGCATCAGGCTAGAAACAGAGAGATGGTGAGTTCTAATCCCATTTTAAGGCATGAAGCCAGCTGGGTGATTTTGGGCGAGTCACCCACTCTTAGCTCTAGGAAGCAGACAATGGCAAATCACTTCTGACATCTTACTAAGAAAACTGAAGAGACAGGAGTCAAGAGTAAGGCACAAAGTATATGAAATAAGGGGTGATGAGCAAAGGGGACCATGACCTAGAATAGTTTTAACCACTATATGTTTGAAATGACCAGTAGATATAAAAATACTTTAAAAGTAACAAGTAATTGTTTAGGTAATTTCACTTGAATAGAAATTAAAAATTGTTAGCAACATTGTGTTACTTGCTGCAATAAATGAGAACAAATTGGAAAACTTCCTATTTATTATTGGACTGCACTGATCTTAAATCCCTTTGGATATTCACAAGCAGAGTAAAAATGTAATATCCATCCATTGGCAAATCTTTATCTCCAATTTTCTTATGTGTACATCTAATTAATATTCCTAAAGTATTGTAGAAGTTGTTTGTAAAGGTCATTTCTGCAGTAAGAAGTTTTAGCATTGCTTTTAACTTCACAGTTCCATTTTAAGCAATGTTTACACTGTAGTGAATGTAGTGATTTGTTTTTTTATTGTAATTCCATTAATGCTCCTTCGTGTAGTGAAGGAGGAGAGACAGAGAAATAGAAGCTTAAACTTGAAGGAACATCTGAGATAAAGAATATGTACCCCAATTTCTTTCCTGCGTAGAAACTTTAGAGCATTGTGATTTCTCTTACTATTTTAATATAACATTAAAACAATTAATACAATATTAAAATAGTAAGAGAAATGACAATGTTGTAAAGGGTGTGGCTCTTGGGATGATCCTTGGGTTTGAAATGTTTTGAATGCTGCTTGTTAATTGCCTGCTGCAGTGAATGTCGAGCCTTACATGTTTCATCAATCCAAAAATTAAAATTATTTAGAATTATGAGGGCAGTGGAGAAAAGTAACACAGCAAGCGTCTTTAAAATACCTTGTAGCTTTGTTCTTGTTCTCACTTGGGCAAAATATATTCTTATGTTTTGCGTTGCACTTTATGCTGAACCTGTTTGAAGGGATGAGTTTGAATAGGGTTGTTAGCAAAATGCAGTTTTGCTAACATGTGGTTTTGCTAAGGGTCATCTTTCCACACAGGTATGCTGCGGATGGTCTCAGCTGTGCTGCAGTTTGGCAACGTTGTCTTCCGTAAAGAGAGGAATACAGATCAGGCCTCCATGCCAGATAACACAGGTATTTCAGATTAGTAGCTTTACTTGAGAAACCGCTGACTTTTCAGAAATGCTAGCAAGCACAGCAGGAGTGGGTTCTAAAATTTTTTACTACCAGTTCTGTGGGCATGGCTTATTTTGTAGGCGTGGTTTGATAATCATGTGACAATTCTTTAGGATTTAGCAGAGGTACTGGTCTACCAGGCTTTTAACTACTTGCAGTGCTGTACCGGTCTACTCATTTGTTTTTGGAGGCACCGGTCTACCACCACACTGCCTTTTAACACTGATCAGCTGTAGGGCGGCCCTTTGAAGCCCGGAGGCAAGAGTTTAAACAGTTTTTTTCCTTCTAGCCGATCAGCTGGGACTTGGGAGGCAGCAATAGATTGGGGGTGGGGCCAAATAAAAGGTAAGAATAATGCGGGGGGGGGCGGGGGGGCAGCTCCCGAACAAAGAGAAGCAATTCGATGACGTCAAATTGTCACCGCTACCGGCTCGGACAAACCGGCCCGAACCGGGAGGAACCCACCACTGAAGCACAGTTAGACCTCCTTTTATGACTGCAATTGAGCCCAGAATTATGGTCTTAAGTCATCACAATCATTTAGCTGATGGGGGGGAGATGCAGTCTCGGAAATCCAGAACTAATCATTTAGCTGATGGGGGGGAGATGCAGTCTCGGAAATCCAGAACTGGGTCATAAGTAGTTCTGGGAACGTCTATCATAACTTTGAACAGTCACTAAGCAACTGGTTGTTAAGCAAAGGCTGACTGTAAGCACTGTAAGGCTGTGATCAGAACTCATACTATCTTTTTATTTAGGAGTCTTCAGCTGTAGAAGATATAATGGGATCTTGTTAAAGACAATGCAAGTGTATGGGGAACTATTTTTGTTTTATTGGTATAAGACAGTGATGGCTAACCTTTTTGCCATCGCGTGCCAGGAGAGGGGTGGGGGTGGGGGAGGGTTGTGCGTGCACATGCCCACACGCATGTGCGTGCAACCCCCTTCCCCTCCTTCCTGGCACATGATGGCCTGGTAGGCCCGTTTTTCTTTCTTACCTGGCTCCAGATCCTGTCTATTTATCTGGGAAGGGCGAAAACAGCCTTTCCCACTCCCTTGGAGGCCCTACGGAGGCTAAAAGTGGGACAGGAAGTGACATTTTTTGCTGTCCCCAGCCTCCAGAACTTCTCTAGGAGTCTCTAGGAGCCTCTCTAGGAGTCTCTAGGAGTCTCTCTAGGAGTCTTTGGAGGCCGGGGACAGCAAAAAACATCACTTCCTGTCCCACCGGAAGTCAGGAAATGGGCCCTTTCAGCCTCCGTACGGCCTCCAAGGGAGTGGGAAAGGCTGTTTTTGCTTTTCCCAGATAAATAGACAGGATCTGGAGCCAGGTATGAAAGAAAAAGGGGCCTTCCCCACCCTCCCCAGTCCCTCTAGAGGCAGGAAACAGCCTGTTTCCCTACTTCTGGTGGGCCCAGAAGGCCCGAAAATCAGCTGGCCGGCGGGCGCATGCACCCCAGAGCTGAGCTGGCGTGCCCACTAATATGGCTCCGGCACGCATGCCATAGGTTCGCCGTCGCGGGTATAAGATATTGATTTCCATGTTGGCTCTAAGAAAGAGTATTTCAAATTTAAGTTTCACAATAATTACCATATGAAAATTCAGGTTTCTGTCAAACGTTCCTGTGGGCTAGGAACTGCTTTTTGAAAGGGAGAAGGGAGTGGGGGATATGGAATTGAAAAGAAAGCTGGTGGGAAATGACCTGACAAAGGGCGGCTCTTATTGGTCTCTTCTGTGCCTTTGCAGCTGCTCAAAAACTCTGTCACCTCCTGGGCATGAATGTCACAGAGTTCACCCGTGCCATCCTTACCCCACGCATCAAGGTCGGCCGAGACTACGTGCAGAAGGCACAGACAAAAGAGCAGGTCAGTGGTGCTGATGACTGTGGCTGACATGTTGGTGGGTGATCCTGAAGAACCCTTGAAGGAGGGCTTGCCAAGATAAATAAGTATGTATGGAATACATGGGCCAAGATGAGTCTGTTTTGATCTCGACCTTCCCTTCCTAGGCTGACTTTGCTGTGGAAGCATTGGCCAAAGCCACCTATGAGCGGCTCTTCCGCTGGCTTGTGCATCGAATCAACCGTGCATTGGATCGTACCAAGCGCCAGGGGGCGTCTTTCATCGGCATTTTGGATATTGCTGGTTTTGAAATATTTCAGGTGAGGGGAGATCTGCTAGATGCAAAATCCCACATGGTTCTCTTCCTTTTTCACTGCCCAATGGATATGGTTCATCTGCAGAGCTGCTTTCAATCCTTTCCTTCAAATTGTGTTGTTGATCTTCTCTTTAACTAAACCCATAAGTTTCAGCTGAAACTGTCAGGGTTTCCAAGTAACACCTCCAACAAAAGCAGACTCCGAGGCTAAAGGGCAATTGATGTGACAATACCAGGGAATAGTAGAACAAAGAATTGGAGAAGTATCAAGCTCTGAAAATCAGAATTGAAAATTAAGGCAGTGGTGATCCCAGGAGTTATTGGCACACTGGGTGTCATACCAAAATATCTTGGACGACATTTAGAAAATTTGCACTTTGATAAAATTTCCATCTGTCAATTTTTTTAGATGGACTTATACATACAGTATACTATTCTAATGCATTATGACATTCTAAGTTCTTGGAAAGAACTCAATGCAAATGAAAGACAACACCAGCTAAAGAACTGGCAGCTGGGATGTCATGGGCGAATAGGCGGCAATACAAATTTAATAATAAATAAATAAATAAATGTCATACTTTTGTGGATATAATAAAAAATTAAACTTGTATGTTGCCTGACTCCCAGCAAACTCTAGGCAGCTCATAATAATTAAATAAACAGTGTCTTAGGAAGGAAAGGATTAATGTCAGCATTGTAAAAAGCAAGAAGAGCATAGATTACATAGAATATATAGAAAACAGAACTATAATAATTCTGTAATTGTAATAATCAAGAATTTTTCTACTTTTCTGCAGCATCCTTGGTATCCTTATCCTGGGCATTGTCACCCAGTAAACTTTACTGACAGGGTGAATAACAAAGAGGCTTATCTTGACATGTCACTAGATTCACAAGAAGAAAACACAGTAAAATGCATCATATGTTGAACCCCCTGTGAATGTTTTCTTTTCTCCCATTCTCTCCCTTCTGCAGCTGAACTCCTTTGAACAGCTCTGCATCAACTACACCAATGAAAAGCTCCAGCAGCTCTTCAACCACACCATGTTTGTGCTAGAGCAGGAGGAATACCAGCGAGAAGGCATTGAGTGGAATTTCATTGACTTTGGCTTGGACCTTCAACCCTGCATTGATCTCATTGAGAGACCAGTGAGTGATCTGGAATGCTGTGTAGTTGTTACATTTGGAGGGCCAAGAAAAGGTGGCCTCCAGCTCTTCAGAGAACCTTCTCCTCTTTCTTGGTTGTTGCACCTCTTTATTGCAATTGTCCTTGCTGGTGGAATGGTCTTCTCTGACAGTTCTTTGGGGTGGGAGTCAAGATCAGATCTTTAACTTGGATCGTAAACTTCTATGTTATCTCTAAATAACCTGCAGTGGATGACAATTATTTGCTTAATATCTCAGGCATGATGCAATTGCTGTTCCTTTTGTAACCCATTTTCTCCCATGTCCTGAGCAAGTTACCTATAGCCCTTGGAATCTTGCTAATGGTTTGGATCTATTTCGCTTTCTCCCAGGCAAACCCTCCAGGGTTGTTGGCTCTGCTAGATGAAGAGTGCTGGTTCCCTAAAGCCACCGATAAGAGCTTTGTGGAAAAAGTTTCCCAGGAGCAAGGGTCCCATCCCAAATTCCAGAAACCCCGGCAGCTGCGGGATAAAGCTGATTTCTGCATCATCCATTATGCCGGCAGGGTAAGTTGCAACTTCTGTTGTCTCCCTTCCCTTTTCACTGGCACATCCATGTTTACTGCCTTTCCTAAACTGGGACCTTTCAGGTGTATTGAACTATGACTTGTTATTATCTGAAAGAAGCAGCCATGGGCAGTTGTAGTCTATCACAGCTGAGGACCCAACATTGAAATTCTCTAATGTTGGTAACTAAGAAAAATGTGTGATAGCTTACTATGATAGCTGAGGCTTTCAAATTAAATTTCCACTCAAAGAATCTGAGATAGCACAACTAAAGAGCCCAGAGAGCAGCTATTTTGGAGAAAGCATGGTTTTTCTATCACTTTTTTTCTCCCATTTATTTGCCCAGTTGTTTTTCTTTCTTTTTTTTTCTTTTTGGAGTTTGTCCTGCTGGATTGCAGGATGGATCCACTTAGTCGTGCATTGTGCTTGGCCTAGCTCACACAGCAAAGTTATCAGTGCTGATGTGATGAGAGGTTTTATTTTCCAGCCAGCCTGTGAACAGAGTTTGTTGCTGATTAGGGCTGAGAGGGATTGACTGATTTGAGGTCATCCATTGGCTTTCATGCTTAAGAGGAGACTAAAAACTGTTTCTCTTGCACCTTATACCACTCCGGACTGTACTTAATTCCCGGAGCCTTTGAAATTCTAGGCCAGTGATGGCTAACCTTTTTTGTCGTTGCGTGCCAAAAGCGGTGGCGGCATGGAGGGATTGCGCGCGCATGTGTCCACACCCATAATGCCCCTTCCCTGTGACCCCCCCCACTTTTGGCACGTGATGGCAAAAAGGTTACCGGTGGGCCTGGTAGGCCTGTTTTCCACCCTCCCCAGGCTCCAGGGGCTTTCTTGGAACCTGGGGAGGGCGAAAACAGCCTCCCTCACCTCTGCTTGGAAGCCCTCCGGAGGCTGGAAACGGCCCATTTCCTGACTTCCAGTAGGCCCAGAAGGCCCAAAAATCAGCTGGAGCTGAGCTAGGGCGATGCTCACATGCCCGCAGATATGGCTCCATGTGCCACTTGTGGCACGTGTGCCATTGATTCGCCATCACGGTTCTAGGCCATGAAATCTCAACTCCTTTGGATGATATTAGCTGAAGAAGGATAGACAATCCTCAACTTACAATCACAGTTCAGACCAAAACTTCCATTGCAAAATGAAGTGGCCACTAAATCATTCGCGCCCAATTTTTTTTTGCCACATTCATTAAGCAAACCACCATGATAGTTAAGCGAATCATGCGGTTGTTAGGCAATTCCAGCTTCTTCCATTGGCTTTTCTTATTGGGAAGGCTGCAAATGGTGACTAGGTGATCAGGGACACTGAAAACATTATAAATTCATTCCAAGTGCCCAGGCTTTGATCATGTGACCGCAGATGTGCTGCAATGGTCATAAGTGCGAGGAACGATTGCAAGTCACTTTTTTCAGCACTGTCATAAGTTCGAACAGTCACTAAACAAATGGTCGCAAGTGGAGGACAAGACTGGATGGATTTGCCACAAACGGTTCTGACGTTTAACCTTTTGATCCTTTCTTGTCTTCCTTCCCTCCCTCTCCTGTTTTCATTGAAAGGTTGACTACAAAGCGGATGAGTGGCTCATGAAAAATATGGACCCTTTGAATGACAATGTGGCCACTCTTCTTCATCAGAGCACGGACAAGTTTACTGCTGAATTGTGGAAAGATGGTAAGAGGGTTGAAATCCTGCTGTAACCTGCATCTGCTCACCTTCATAATATTTGTTGCCTGTTAATAAGGATAGCCTGCTGATTGTATTGTATGTGAACATGACTTCTCGTGCGTGAAAATCTCTGTCACTGCTGATACTAACCATTCTGCTATTTGCTGTCTTTCTTTTCTTCTTTCTTGTTCCACTTCTGTCCTGTAATGGATGATCTTGTGAAACCTTATCCTTCCCTTCTCTCCACTTGCCTCTTCTGTCCTGTCCTGTCGCCAGAGATCCAGAATATACAGAAGGTTTATTTCTTTGACAGCTATGCCGTGGCATCTCAGGTTCCAGCCGAAAGTACGTTTCTTCCTTTCAACATGCAAGACATGCCTGCATGTGGTCAGAAAGGTGACAGGTCTATCCTAGGAAACAGTGAGACATGCATCGGTTCGTCTTAATTTGGGATTTAATTTGCTGAATAAATACAGAGCTAAATCCCATTCACTTAAACAGGGATGAACCTCAAGTTAAGGTGCTTTAGAAAGGCCATTTAAAATTTGTTAATGAACTTGAGAGTTAAAGTTCCAAATCTTTCTCCACTCTTTTCTTTTGACTGAGCTGCTTGGCTAAAGCAGACCCTCGTCTCTCTTTATTCAAAACTCTGTTTCCTGCACTTTTTAAAGTCACTTTTAGATGAGGATATTTCATGAATGGATATTTAAGTACTTTTTATCATTGATTTGTACAGGCAGTCCTTGATTTATGACTATAAATGGGACCAGAATTTCCATTGCTAAAGAAAGGCAATTGTTAAGTGAATTGCACACAATTTTTACAACCTTTTTTGCCACAATTCTTAAATGAACCATTGGAGTTGTTAAGTGATCATTAAACAAACCCAGCTTCCCTCGTTGACTTTGCTTGTCAGAAGTACTTTACTGGGAAAGTCACAAATGACAATTATATGATCCTGGGACAATCATAAACATATGCCAGTTACCAAGTGCCTGAATTTGTGATCATGGGAATGCTACAAAGGTTGTAAATGTGAGGTTGTAAGTCACTTTTTTCAATGCCTTGGTAACTGGTCATTAAACAAATAGTCATAAATCGAAGACTACCTGTAATCTTGCCGTATTTCCCAATGTTTATTCCTTGTTTTTCCTACTGGAGAAAGTTTGATCATGTAATTCAGTATGTACAGTTTCTTAAATGATGGGGGAACGTTTTCTCTATTCTTTGCTCTTTTGGTAAGTCATAAACACACACAAAAAATACAATATCCCCTAACCTGCTAGTGTAGAATGAAAATAGCAATTCTGCATGCAGTTTGTAGTGGCAGATTAATGATATATTAGTACTAAGAACCAGGTACTACTGCGAGAACCAGGTACTATTCCTTATTGCCGAATAATATTTACAACATATTAGTTTCCATGCTGCTTACAATTTAAATTCTTCAGAAATGGAGACAGGTAAGTAGGTGTCTGTCCAAAATCTTAAAGGAGCTTGCTTGGGAATCTTACAGGACTGGACTAACTCAAGGCCATACTTAAAAAAGAAAAGTCCCTAAAAGGAACAGGTTGCAACTGGGAATGTTATGATATCACCAAAATGGGCGGCACAAATATTTTTGGTCAAAATATTAGATATTTGTAGCGCTTATGGGGTGCCTGATGCTTTAAGCCAGGGTTTCCCAACCTTGGCAACTTTAAGATGCATGAACTTCAACTCTCAGAATTCCCCAGTTAGCAAAACTGCCTGTGGAATTTTGGGAGTTGAAATTCACAAATCTTAAAGTTGCCATCGCTTCTTGACCTTTTGGCTAAGATCAAGTGTTGCGTTCTTAAATTTGCCAAGGTTGAAAAACACTGTTTTAAACACTCCAATCTTTTCACTCATTCTGGAAGTTGCAAAGGAGTACTGGGAGGGTTTAATGTGCCCATGCTGCCCCACCCCCACCCAAACTATTTGCATCTCCTATCTAGTCCTTCAGTTTTAAATGCAATATAGTTCGATAATTGGATAACTTCTGCTCCTCACAGGATTAGTCCCATAGATGTATGTTTACTTGAGATGGAGATTGGAAACTGAGGAAATACACATGTTTTTGGGAATTTCAAAGTGGGGAATAGAATGGAGAGATCAAAAGCCTTTTTTCCCCCTTCTCCCTAGTGGATCGGATTGTGGGTCTGGACCAAGTAAGCGGGATGGGAGACCTGGCCTTTGGCGCCTCCTACAAGACAAAGAAAGGAATGTTCCGGACTGTAGGACAGCTGTATAAGGAGTCTCTCTCCAAACTTATGTCAACCTTGCGCAACACCAATCCCAACTTTGTGCGGTGCATCATACCCAACCATGAGAAAAGAGTGAGTGTGGGGGCTGGGATTCATTCATTCATTGTATGAGGGAAGCCATGAAAGGTGTTGACCATTCCTATTTCTTAGACATATCAAAAGACCTTAAGATCTCCCCTGTTACACAAACATGTGAAGGCTTTTCTTCATCAAGATACAGAAGAACGGAGCTGGAAGGACCTTGGAGGCCTTCTAGTCCAACCCCCTGCTCAAGCAGGAGACCGTATACCATTTCAGACAAGTGGCTGTCCAGTCTCTTCTTAAAAATCTCCAGGGTTGGAGCACCCAGAACTTGTGAAGGCAAGCTCTTCCACTGACTGATTGTTCTAATTGTCACAAATTTTTCCTTATTTTTAGGTTGAATCTCTCTTTGATTAATTTCCATCCATTGCTTCTTGTCCTTCCTTCAGGTGCTCTGGAGAATAAATCGATCCTCTCTTCTTTGTGGCAGCCCCTTAGGTATTGAAAGACTACTATCACGTCACCTCTAGTGACCCCATACACCCCAAAGCTATAGTGGGATGGGGATGGGGATGGGGATAGGGATGGGGATAGAGTAGGGTAGGGTAGGGTAGGGTAGGATAGGGTAAGGTAGGGTAGGGTAGGGTAGGGTAGGATAGGGTAAGGTAGGGTAGGGTAGGGTAGGGTAGAGTAGAGTAGGTAGAGTAGAGTAGAGTAGAGTAGAGTATATAGAATAGAATAGAATAGAATAGAATAGAATAGAATAGAATAGAATAGAATAGAATAATCTGGAAAGGATCTTGGAGGTTTTATAATCCAGCCCCCTGCTCAAGCAGGAGAACCTATACCATTTCAGATAAGTGACTGTCTATTCTCTTTTTAGAAACCTCCAATGATGGAGTACCCGCGATTTCTGGAGGCAAGCTGTTCCACTGGTTAATTGCCCTCACTGTTAGGAGTATTGTGGACTAACAGTGTTATTAGTCAGTAGCTAACACACACCAGGGTATTTTATGGCTATCCCTGCCCAGCCCATGTGAATTCCTTTAATTTGGAAGGTGACTTCTTTTCCCCCACCCCACACACCCCCAATTTATATATGTGTGTGCTTGCATGCCTATGCATGTTCACAGCCCTATTGGTCCGGCCCTCCACAACAGTCCCAGTTTCTCATGTGACCCTTGGAAAATTAATTGCCCACCCCTGAGCTAACAACACCATATCTTAACCAAGAAAAAGCTTCACATGTCTATGTAACAGGAGAGTACAGGTAATCCTCGACTTACAACCATAATGGCGCCTGCCCATCATGGTTGTAAGTTGTGACAATCGTAAAACAGGTCACCCAAATGACACAATTTCCTGACCTTTTTTGCGGTGGCTGTTAAGTGAATGCAGTGTTAATCTAGCCAATGGTATGTTAAGGGGCAGTTTTGCTGCAAATCGGAAGTAAATGCTGGATTTTGGCAAAACTGTTATAAAATGGGGTCATGTGACCACAGAATATCGAGTACTTGAGATGCAGTCATATGACCATGAGGAGAAGATGATTGTTGGAAATGGATTGTAAGTGTCCCTTCTCTCCCCCAGGAAGCCTGTTTTAAGTTCAGTCACTAAGTAACCTGTCATAAGTCAAGGACTACCTATACTCAGCCCTTGGTAGCACTCTACTCCGTGAGAAAAATATCTTGAAGGTGAAAAAATTAGTTAGCCTGATTGTATGAAGAAAATTATGAGGAAGATAAGTGTGTTTTGTATTGAAAGCTATTGTGTGTGTCCTGTGAGCGTAAAAGAATGTAGGTGATATAATATGAGAATATTGAATTTGAATCAAAGGAAGCCTAGGGGCGAATTCTCACTCAGCCGTGCCACTCTACAGGATTAATCAGCCATGTATCTTCAGCCTCATTTATCTCGCAAAATTGTTATGAATGTGAGCGGCACGCCTTGAGCTATCTGCAAAAAAGTTGACAATAAACATGAAAAAGAAATCAGAAAAATAAGAAGCAATATTGTTAGTGGCTGACTTTAGAGTGCTAAGGAATTCCCATCAGACTCTTCAGGGACAGAGCCTGTTGTGGCTCCTTTTCTCACACGTCCTTCCCTTGACACTTGTTGCAGGCTGGAAAACTGGAGCCACATCTTGTACTGGACCAGCTGCGTTGCAACGGGGTCCTTGAGGGAATTCGCATCTGCCGCCAGGGATTCCCCAACCGCATTATCTTTCAGGAATTCCGCCAAAGGTATGCCATTTTGGTGATAGGATCCTCAGCAAAAGGAGACATATGCAGGAAGACCAAAACAGTTCTCGGTCTTTTAGGATTTTATCGTCAGCCTTAATGCTTTTAGAGTTTGGAGATGCCATTTGTGACTTCCATTTGATACTCAGCGCTGAGTATCTCATATTTTGCTTTGTGCCAGAGTGAAGGTTTAAAATATTGGATTTGGACCAGGGAAAGATAGATTGAAGCCCAACCTCACTGACTTTCACGCAGTTGCTGTCTCGCAGCCCCAAAATGGTAGCTGTTGTGACCTTTTAAAATGGAAGACGAACTGCTCAACTCTGTGGGAAAGATGAAATTAAAAACCAAAGGAATAGAAATGAATTGTATGCAGTGTGGCTAAAGGTCGAAAAGTGACATTGTTTTTCCCATATTCCTCAACAGATACGAGATCCTGACACCAAATGCTATTCCCAAAGGCTTCATGGATGGAAAACAGGCCTGTGAGCGTATGGTACGTGTGAGGTTTGCTTGCTAGAACCAGCAAGGCAATTTGGGCTAAAATGAGTTCACTCCCAGAGTGGTTGGAGTGGGTGCCTCATCCTCTTCTGTTCTTCTGCTCTTTTGTCATTCCAGATCAAGGCTTTGGAGCTGGATCCTAATCTCTATCGCATTGGCCAGAGTAAGATCTTCTTCCGGGCTGGTGTTTTGGCTCACCTGGAAGAGGAACGAGATCTGAAGATTACAGACATAATCGTGTCCTTCCAGGCAGCGGCCAGGGGATACCTAGCTCGCAAGTGAGCACTAAGCAGGGACTGGGTTTGAATTATGACCTGGATCTAAAAGCATGGACAGAAGGATCTAAAATAGACTTCCCAATGTTGACGGAGTCCATCTTCCTAAACTTTCAGATTATGACTTCTCCTTGCCTTGTTACTTGATTACCTTTTAAATAGGAAGCTGAACTAGGAGCATCATAGGCGTGAAGTTGGGGAGAAGCTCTAACCATTGGCAATGCCTATTAAGTTATTTGAGGTTTGAATGACTGTAAGCTGCCTAGAGTTCTCTCTGGTGAGATAGGCAGCATATAAGTTTAATAAATAAATAAGTTTGGGTAGCATCTGAAAACCCACAGTTTCCTGATTTCCTAAAAAAGACATGATAGAACTATCCCCTAAAAGATAAAATTCTCTTTTGTTATAATCCATAATCAATAACTTAACAGATATACATGTAGCCCTTGACTTCACAACTGGTCACTTAGTGAATGAGACTCATGGATGGTCTTTCCCCCCTCATCTCCTAGAGCTTTCATGAAAAAGCAGCAGCAGATGAGCGCCCTCAAAGTTATGCAACGCAACTGTGCAGCCTACCTCAAACTGCGCCATTGGCAGTGGTGGCGCCTGTTTACCAAGGTGAGTCAAGGTGGTTAGATCTGCAAAGGGACATCTGTTGCTAGATAGGAGATCATATCATTGCAAGATTGGGTGTTGAAAAGTGGGAAAGGAGACAGGAATGTCTGGATTTCTAAAAAGCATCTTGAGTGGCTTCTAAATGGATGGATGGATGGATGGATGGGACATTGTGCTAGCTATTTCACTTCTACTAAATTGAAGCAGACTGAACATCTTACAGATTTATAGAGCCACAAATCATTCCCCCCAAATATAAGGTTCGTGGGACAGGACTATTTTTTCCTTTCACAGATTGTATAAAAGGGAACAATTCTAGACTGGGAAGTTAGAAAAAAATCTCAGAAGGAGGCAGTGGAAACCCAGTTTGGGGGGAAAGCCAATGAAATCCTTGGAAAAGCCACGGTGTAAAAGCAGTTTTGCACAGATCCCTGCCCTTCTACTTCCTTGACTCCTTCTGGTCATGAAATTTAGTCAGAAAAGAAATAAGCTTGGGATAGCATGATGATAATGAAGATATCCATTCAGTCATGTCTGACTCTTAGTGATTCTGTGGGCCAGATCTCTCCACATCTTCCAATCTTGCACTACTATTTTGAGTTTTTCTATGCTCTGGCTGGTGTCAGCTTTGATGGGATAGCATACAAGACTGAAATTTTGCACAACGTCCCTCAGTTTTGTTTCTTCAACATTTACTGTATGTTTGTTTTCCAGGTGAAGCCCTTGTTGCAGGTGACACGCCAGGATGAGGTGATGCAAGCGAAGGCAGTAGAACTACAGAAAGTCCAAGAGAAGCACACAAAAACCCAACTGGACCTTAAGGAACTAGAAAACAAATATCAACAGGTAAATAGGAATAATTGAGAACCAGCCATACTTCCCTCCAGCACACAATTATTGTCTTCCTACCGTTGGAGTTCTTATCCATTCCTTTGTCTCTTTGCTTCTTGATCTGTGAGATTGTTCTTCTTATGCCCTTCTCTCTTTCTTTCTCTTCAGTTTGCCAAGCTGTTCTAAGTTTCTTTTGGTTTGCCAGAAAACTTCTCACTAGATTCTAGTAGCATTCTGCCTTGAGCCTCTGCTCCATTCTGCTAATTACTTTAATTATCCCTGATCTTGATTGCTCACCTTCCCTTCCTTCTCAATCAGCCCTCATCACTGGAGAGTTATGTTCCATTTTCTCAACCTACCTCTGTCCCAGTGCCTGTACTCCAAAGACTCTCTTTCCAGCATCTTCTGAAAGGACTCTCTAAGATGGTAGCAGCACACTAGCTTGATTTTCCATGCAGCATTTCCAGTTTACATGTAGCCCTTGACTTATGTCCACAATGGAGCAGTGGTGAAATGTAAAATTTGTTACTACCGGTTCTGTGGGTGTGGTTTGGTGATGGGGTAATGTGACTGAGTGGGTGTGGCCAACTTAAAAAAAAAAAACTTTTAAAAGCATTTTTTCTACAAACTCTTTGGCTGAAGAGGTTGTAAAAAAGTTGCTTTTAAAAGGCTCTGACGATCAGGCAACTCAGCTGAGATCATCAGAGCCTTTTAAAAGCATTTTTTCTAAAAGGCTCTGATGATCCCAGCTGAGCTGCGTGATCATCAGAGGCTCTTTTTTTTTTTTTACTTTTAAAAGCATTTTTTTGGCCGAAGAGGTTGTAGAAAAAATGCTTTTAAAAGTTTTTTAAAAGCCTCTGATGATCGTGCGGCTCAGCTGGGCATGGGGTGGGTAGGTGGGTGGGTGGAGGCAGAGATTTTTGCTACCGATTCTCTGAACCACCTGCCGCAATTGCTATTGGATCGGGTGTTCCGGTCCGAACTGGTAGCATTTCACCCCTGCAATGGAGCCTTCCTATCATGCTGTAAGTCATGACAGGGGTAAAAGCGTGACCAACCTCATTTTACAACCTTTTTTGTCAAGGTTCTTAATCGAACCAGTGGTTTCGTACAGTTGTAGTCTCACCAAAAATCAGAAGTAAGGACCGGTTTTGGCAAACTGTTGTAAAACATGATCACGTGAACCGCAGGACACTGCAAACAGCTGTCAATGTGGCTGTGATGCCGAGCACCTGAAGTTTGGTCAGATGACTTTGTGGGGGGACAACCATTGGAACTTCGAATCCAGATCTTAAGTAGCTCTGAAGCGGGGCTTCATAAGTTCAAATGGTTGCTAAGTAACCGGTCGTAAGTGGAGGACAACCTGTAAAAGAACCTCAGGAAGTGAGGTGGAGGGAGACTTTCACCCAAGATGCTTAAATTACAGAGCAGCTTCATCCCATCAAGGTGCTCTGAAGTAGAGCTTTCACGAACCTCATGCTTGGTTCTCTTGATCCTATTTTTGTGGCAGCTCTCAGAGGAGAAAGCCATCCTGGCTGAGCAGCTGCAGGCTGAGACGGAGCTGTTTGCTGAAGCCGAGGAGATGCGGGCTCGGCTGGCAGCTCGGAAGCAAGAACTGGAAGACATCCTGCATGAGTTGGAGTCACGGGTGGAAGAGGAAGAGGAGCGATGCCAGCAGCTCCAGGGAGACAAGAAGAAGATGCAACAGCATGTTCAGGTATGGAAACCATGTGGGCTAAAAAAGAGTTGTAGTCATAGAAGATGCTAGTCCTGTCTGATTTTGTAACTTTGATTCAGAAGTCAGCCTTCCAGTAGCAAAACAATCAGCATATACAGCCTTGGTAGCACAGCAGACTAAAGTGCTGTTAAGTAGCACCAGCTGCCTGCAATTACTGCAAGTTCAAATTTCACTAGGCTCAAGGTTGACTCAGCCTTCCATCCTTTCGAGGTAGGTAAAATGAAGACCCGGGTTGTGGGGGCAATAAGCTGACTTTGTATAAATAAGAACACCGTTTGGGTTGCCAAAAGCCCTACTAAGCAGGTATATACATAAAGGCTATTGCTTAAAGCATTGTAAGCCGCCCTGAGTCTCCGGAGAAGGGTGGCATATAAATCTAACCAATAAATGCATACATACATACATACATACATACATACATACATACTCTTATCTAGATCATTCATTACATAACATAGGGATTTCTTTCATGCTGGCATTTACCTTTTTTGTCAAGGTTCTTAATCCTAGACAAACTAGGATTCTTTCCTAGAAAGTTTTGTTTGGTTCAGGGCCCTTTCTGAGAAGGTGACAAAAAGTATTTGTTTAAATAAGCTTTGTGGGATATTAATGACATTTTCTTCCAAAGCACCTGGTGAAGTTCATAGCTTATCTGCTACATCTTCACAAGTGCTGTGAGGTTAGGTAGAAAAACTGTTTCATAGTTACCCACTGAATTTAGGATTAAGCAAGATTTTGAACCAGATCTTGTCCTATACCAGGGGTCTGCAACCTTAAACACTTGAAGAGCCATTTGGACCCATTTCCCACAGAAAAGAAAACACTGGGAGCCACAAAACCCTTCCCATACTTGACTATTTCTTGAGCCGCCACAAAACTAGCATATGTAGTTGAATTAAATGTTCTGTTTTCTTCTGAAACTTTTCTTTTCTTGGATTTATCCATGGTTGGCTTACCGGGGGTTGAAAAGCTCAATAAATTGTGTGCCGGCGGGTCGCACGTTGGCGGTTGTGACGCATATTTTGAGTGACAGGGAGCCACAGCAGAATGATGAAAGAGCCACATGTGGCTCCAGAGCCGCAGGTTGCTGATCCCTGTCCTATACTCTAATCCAGTTTTCCCCAGCCTGATGCTTTCCAAATGTATGTTGTACTAAACTCCGACAATCCTCAGCTAATATGGCCAATAACTACTTTGGCCGGAGGATTTTAAAAATGTTAGTCAAACACATTTGGAGGTTGCTCATTGAGAAGAGGCAGTAATACAATGTGGCTCTAGCTCTCCAATGGAATAAATACCACCACGAATTTAGAAACTTCTACTGAGCTTGCTGTTTATCTAGAAAAACCCAGTACTGGATTCAAAAGCGTCGCCATCCTTTTGACCCATTGGGTGTCTCATGGTTCTTTAGGATCTTGAAGAGCAACTGGAGGAAGAAGAGGCTGCTCGACAAAAGCTGCAGCTGGAGAAAGTCAGCACAGAAGCCAAGCTGAAAAAGATGGAAGAAGATCTGCTGGTGCTCGAAGACCAAAATTCAAAATTGCACAAAGTGAGTGTGGACGCTCCATTTTGCCACGAAGGGAAATAAATACGTGCTGGAGTGTGCTTTCTGTTATGTGGGCTCTCCTCATAAAATATGAGGCCTATCTTTGGTCATCCAAACTATGTGTGCTAGAAAAGGAAGGCAATTTACTGATATAGTTAATTTGTTTGTTTATTTCTATTTTATTTTGCTTCTGCTTTCACTCCTAGAAGAAGCCCAGAGCTGTTTACAAGAGAAGGCGGCAAAAATCTTAAAGAAAACCATAAGGCTTTATACAGAGATTAAAAAAACAAATTCATGGGGGTTTTTTTTACAAAGTAAGAAAAACAAAATTAACCAATGACAAAATTAAAGGCAGTCTGGTCCTAGTGTAATTCTTAAACCTCTAAATGCCTAAACCATAAATAAAAGAAGCTCTCCTTTGGTTGAGCTCGCTCTTGATGACTTCATGGACACATCTGTATCGTTTCCTTGGCAACGTGAAAAGATGGATTGCCATGAGCACCTTCTGGGATTTTTTTTTAAACTTCCCAAGCTGGCCTATATCTTTGGAATTTCTTGATAGCCTGTCATTCCAAGTGTTAACAAGGAGTAGTATCCCTATTTAACTTTCCTAGATCAGAAAGAGTTGGTTAATTACTGCTACCTAGCTGGGTATTTGAACAAACAGGTTTATTTTCAATTGCTTTATGAGAGAAGATCATCTCATGAACGTCTATCTGGGAGAAGATTCCATAACAGGAGTACTATCACAAGAAGGTCCTACTCCAGGTCATTGCGCTATGAACCGGACTACCGGTGGGACCATAGACATGGTTTCCAAGCTGATCTGAAATCAGGAGTGGGATGGTATTGGAGGAAGCAGTCTTTAAGGTGCCTGAACCTTAAACCATTATAGCTAGTGTAGAGTGGCATGCCCCTAGAGACAACAAATTCCTTAACTTGTGCACCTTCAAACATGATAGACTACAATTGTCATAATTGCTAGATATAATAGCCAGTGGGTAAACCTTCCATATAGTTGTTGAAAGCCCTGCAAGGGAGATGAAAGCTGCATTCAAGAAGCTGGAGAACAATAAAGAACCTGAACATTGACCAATAGGATGCATGATGGACTACCCAGGTTTAGTTTTCCAGGTGCCGAACTGGAAAACTCATATATTCTCTTCTCTGTCTGATTATTGCCTCCACTAGGAGAGGAAACTGACGGAGGAACGCCTGTCGGAGTTCTCTTCTCACATGGCGGAAGAGGAAGAGAAGGTGAAGAGCCTGAGCAAACTGCGCAATAAATATGAAGCTGTCATCGCCGACATGGAAGGTATGCCAGAGAACAGAGCAGTCTGCAGTGATCAGCTACCCAGATCATATTTAGTATGGCTCTTTGGTCTGGCAAAGTAGACGTTGCCCATTCCTCATCCCTTGGCATCTAAGCCAGCATCTCATGACTTGCATGTAAAGTATTCCTAGTTTAGTTCTAGACTGGAGCATCTATGGTAGGCCTATAGAGAATGGGATCCTAGAGGGACCTTTTCCCGTTGAGATAGAGCAATTCTGGGGCCAGGGAGAGAAATGCTTTGCTCCATCTAATGTTCCTAGGCAGGTGATTCTGAACCATAATACAGTGAGTCTTTTCTCTTATCTGATTTTTCCCATTTCTCTTTCCTCCCATCCTTCCAGATCGTCTCAAGAAGGAAGAAAAAGGCCGCCAGGAGCTGGAGAAGCTGAAACGGAAGCTGGATGGGGAGGCAGGCGACCTGCAGGAACAAGTGGTAGAGCTGCAACAGCAGCTGGAGGAGCTCCGCCAAGCACTGGCGAAGAAAGAGGCTGAACTGCAGGCAGCTTTAGCCAGGTAAGCATTTTCCTTCTTTCTCCTGGAGGAAAAGACACACAGTGAAGCAACCAGGAGATTCCCTACAACCGTTTCTCAACCTTAGTCATTTAAAGATGTGTGGACTTCAACTTCCAGAATTCCCCAGCTGTGCTGTCCTGCTTGGATGGACACACACACACACACATAACTGTAGTTTATTAGTTTTATTAATATTCCCCAGCAACTCCCTCCACCAAAAACACAGAACTGTCCCAGTTAAGTCCAGCCACAAACAGACCGATGCTAGTTCACAGAGGAATGTCCAATGAGTCCATAAGGCACTTGAAAGTTTCCCAATCAATGGTGATACATTTTACCACCAATGGTGGACATGTTCACAAGCTCAAAGCCATTGGAGTAAGATAAAGGATTGGCTCATGGAGATTACAGGAGTTAGCTTTCAACTGAGACCAGAGGTCTACTTATTAGGAATAAATCCTGGGGGTATAAGGAAATAGACTGGTACCTTTTTTACATATTACCACTGCGGCTAGAATTGCATATGCGCAATTTTGGAACGGGAAGGAAGTACCATCGGATCAGATGATTATTAAAAAAATTCTGTGGTGTGCAGAATGTGATAGATTAACATATATTCTTAAAGATAGACAAGAATCAATTTTCAATCAAAGCTGGGATAAATGGTACAAATGGACAAGTAAAAATGTCATGAGGTAGATGTTAGGAAAGCATATAGCATAGATTTGTTGATACTAAGCTAAATATATATAAGGTAATACCAGATGTAAGGAGATTAGCAAGAGTAAGATGCAATGTGTGGAAAATTTAATTGAAGAACTAAATGATGGTATGTAATGTTACTTAGGAATTGTATGTATACGGGGGCTGAATCAACCCCAGTTGTATGTATGTGATTTTGTTTTGTTATCGTCTTCTTTTTGTCTTTTTTTGTATTCAATTTATAATAATTTTTTTTAAAAAAAGAAAGTTTCCCAATCAAAAGAAACCCACCAGGCTAAATTAAATCCGCAATACAAGAAGGTTCACGAGGCAAGAAAAGTCCTGAGTTCACAAGGCATGATCTAAGTCAAGGCACAGTGTCAATCCAAAGCAAGGCAAGAATTGCAATGACAAAAAAAAAAAACACAGCTAGGAAATGTTGTTCTCAGCATCGCTTCCTATCTGTCTGCTGTGCTAAATAGCCAGCTTCTAATGCAGCCCAACAAGGAGAAGGGCGAGGCTTTCTCCTCGCGAGTAATCTGGCTGACCTTCTCTGCTCCTGCCTTTCCTCTGCCCTACCTGAAGTTGCAGAAGGCAATTCCTCTTCCTCATCACTGACTGGCTGCAGTTGCATGCTTTCTCCACCTGAAGTTCCAGGGCTGTTCTGGTGCAGCTGTACGTCAGCCAAATCCCTCTTAGATGGCTGTTTGGGGTCATTGACCAACTCAACGTGCTTGTAACTGATTCACCCTCCTTCGAGGTGACATCTAGAAAGGTATCCGGGGGAGTCATCACACCAGCCAGCTTTGCTAGGAGTTGAAGTTCATACATCTTAAAATGTCCAAAGCTGGGAAACACTACCCCACAAGGACCTCTTTTTTTCCCGTTCGAAATGTGTGACATGCTGATAACAATTTAATGTGCTTTGTGTAGCTTTTGTTGAGATGAAATCAATGCAGGACTTCGTTCAAGCCATGCTATCAATGTCTAGCAGGCACATCTCAAGCCTAAGGACCAAAATAGATGCAGCAACATTCAAGTCATTTGGAATATATACGTGAATGGCTTTTGAAGGAGCAATTTGCAAGGGAGATGGAGTGGAGAAAGGGAAGGGAGGGAAACCCCATCCAGATTTCCCTCTAAATCTGTATACTTCCAAAAGAGAAACTTATTCAAGCAATTGTATTGAATATATTGAGAATATTTTTTTTCTGTGCTGCCAGAAGAGACTGTACAATTATGTGAATTCTCAGAGTAACCATCAACAAAACTTATAGCAATAGTATAGTTTATTATTACTGTATATAATATACAACCTGGTATTACAGAAAATAGGGTGTGTTTATGGCAATTAGCTATATAACTTGCCTTAATTTTTTTTTTATAGCAGTGGGTACTAATCTGAGCAGTAACAATTGGCAGTTGTTACAAATTATTATTCTTAGACTTTATGCTCCCTTTTTTGTATGTACCTCAAGGCGATGAACATACCCAATATTGTTCCCTCCCATTTTCCCCACTACAACAACCCAGTGAAGTGGACTGGGCTGAGAGGGAGTACCTGGCCCAAATCAGCTAGCCATCTCTCATGCCTATGGTGGGGCTAGAATTCTCAGTCTCCTGGTTTCTAGGCCAGCACCTTAACCATTACACTAAACTGACTTCTTTTATTCCTTCCTCTCCATGCAATTCTGATCTAGTTCAAAGGTCCTTGTATCTTCAAATCACTTTTTTAAAAGCCAGTTGTGCAACAATTAATTATATACTGTAAAAGGCATCTCATCTGCTTTCTACTTAATCAGTTCTGGGCCTGGCTAGTGTGTTTATTTGAGAATCATCCTGCATTTTCCATATTGATAGTTCCTGGAGCTCTGGGCCAACGCAGAAGGGAAGAGCATGATATCAAGTTTATGAAAGTGAACTAATGAAACCAAGAGTCTGAAGAAGATTTCCATATAGGAAATTGGGGGAGAGGAAAAAGCTAGAAAAATTCTAAGCTGAACCTTGTCTCAGATGTAAATCTAAAAACAGTGGGTTTATTTAAAAATTGGCAACTAAGATCTGTGGATTTTATCTCCCAGCATGCCAGTTGAGGAATTCTAACAGCTGAAGTCCACACATCTTAAACTTGCCAAGTTTGAAAAACATTGATCTAAGCAATTGTGAGAGATTGTGAGGAGGCTGAGAATGTGCCAAAAGGGAAATTAGTAAGAAGCAATTAAAAGGCAGAAGTTTATTGATAGTTTATCTTATAAATGGCAACTTGGGAAGAAACTCAGAAAGTAATATTTCAAGTCACTCAAGGAACCTATAACTCAACAAATTCTTTATAAACTGTAAATTCTTTATAAATTCTTTTGAAGTTTCCAAGATTTGATATTCACACCAGGACTAGCATCAAAGATACATGAAATCTCTGTAGGTCTTGCTTTCTTTGATCTTGCCAAGCTATGTGGTGTTTGATAATTGTTGTTAGTCGCGAAGTTGTGTCAGACCCATTGCAACCCCATGGACAACGTTCTTCCAGGCCTTCCTGCCCTCTACCATCCTCTGGAGTCCATTTAAGCTCACGCTTACTGCTTCAGTGACTCCATCCAGCCACCTCATTCTCTGTCATCTCGTTCTTTTGCCCTCAGTCCTTCCCAGCATTAGGCTCTTCTCCAGTGAGTCCTTCTTTCTCATTAGGTGGCCAAAGTACTTGAGTTTCCTCTTCAGGATCTGGCCTTCTAAAGAGCAGTCAGGGTTGATCTCCTCTAGGACTGACCGGTTTGATCACCTTGCAGTCCAAGGGACTCACAGGAATCTTCTCCAGCACCATAGTTCAAAGGCCTCAATTCTTTGGCGCTCAGCCTTCCTTATGGTCCAACTTTCACAGCCACACATAGCAACTGGGAAAACCATAGCCTTGACTGTACACACTTTTATTAGCAGGGTGATGTCTCTGCTTTTTAGTAAGTTATCTAGATTGATAGTTACAATACCCTTTTCTCTTTCTTCCTAGCTATGGTAAGCTTTGTTCTTATCCTCTACAAAGCCCACAGAGGCTCATATAGAGGGTCCAATACTTCTTACTTTTGATGTTCCCTTTTCTGATATGGGAAATTGTGTATGTGGGGGGGGAGACTTATTTTTACCAAACTGTCTAGGCATTTCACATAAGCAATCAACAGGACGTGTTAATAGAATAAACAAAATTTCTGAAGATAATTTTCACGTAGGTTAAAAGGAGGACTTAACGTTGCCAAAGATTGGAATTATTTGGTATTTTTCAACATTGGCAATTTTTAAGTTGTGTGGACTTCAACTCCCAGAATTCTCCCAGCCAGCCACCTGACTGGGAAATTCTGGGATGTTGAAGTCCACATGTCCTAAAATTGTCAGGATGAGAAACACTGTTCTGGATCAAAAAAAAAGAGGAAAGCTCTTGATTATCAGAGATATAGAAAATTATGAAATGTATTGTCTGAACTCTAGCACTAAACACTTGTAAGAGACCTACCCTCCAATCCTTATGTGATACCAGGGCTTCTCCCTGAGAATCTTAGGAACTTCTGGTGTTTTGACTATGGAGGGGTGTGTGTTTTTGGGCTCTGCTCTCCTTCTCCCTGGATCCTTGGTGCTACTAGTCCCTATTTCCCATGTCTTTTGATCCCTTTGACGTGTTCCTCTGACCATTCTTACTCACCATGCAGAGTGGAGGAAGAGTCATCCCAGAAGAATGCTGTGCTCAAGTCCCTGCGTGAGCTCCAAGCACAAATATCAGAACTGCAGGAGGACCTGGAGTCGGAGAAGATGGCCCGTGCCAAAGCTGAGAAACAACGGCGTGACCTGGGGGAGGAGCTGGAAGCTCTAAAGACAGAACTGGAGGACACCCTGGATTCCACGGCCGCACAGCAGGAGCTACGGTAAAAGATGGTCTTGGCCAGAAGGGTCTACCTCACTCACACATTGCTGCACCTGGGTGCAGAAAATAGCCTCGTTCCTCACCTATAAGTCCACAAATGCCACGGAAGCAGGTTGTCTCCCCTTGCTAATCTATCCGTTCTCTTCCCCTCTCAGGTCGAAACGAGAGCTAGAGGTGACAGAACTCAAGAAGACCATTGAGGATGAGATCAAGGCACACGAAGCACAGGTGGTAGACATGCGCCAGCGCCACACCAGTGCCCTGGAGGAGCTGTCAGAGCAGCTGGAGCAGTCACGGCGGGTATGTTAGTTGCCGGAAGTGGAGCCTGCTGGGTGTACTGAGAAAGGGAGAACTGAGGACTTGATGGGTTTAGCTTTGGTAGTTCCAATAGTAC